>VDFB02000003.1:755501741-755696159 GCA_007258455.2 Sequoia sempervirens
GGGCTGATTCTTGCCCTTATTCTTTTGAAATGTCTTGGCAGGAAATTCTTGCTCTGTGGAGGATGAACTAGCACTGATACCAAATTGTTGTTTCCAACGATCTTGCTGTAGAAGTATGGTGCAAAGATCTAAAAACTTCAAATCAACATTAGCTGAGGTAATGTTGAGTGTCTCAATAAAGTGCTCATATGATTTTGGCAAACTCTTCAAAGTGATGACTACCATATCTTCCTCTTCCATTTTCTGACCAATGGCCTCTAGCTGATCACGAATGTACTTGATTTTTGTCAAGTGCGCCTGCAGAGTTGTATTCTCATCCATCATGATGGAAAACATGTTTTTCAAAAAGAATGCACAGCTCTTGTCAGATGTTTCATGAAGATCTTTCAGAAGATCCCGAATTTCTTTAGCTGATCTGCCAGACAGTACCTGATGTAGTTGGTCATCAGTGACAAACAGTTTAATAAGAATCACAGCTTCCCGATTTTGCTCATCCAACTTTTCTTGATCTTTATTTACCGTTGGAGGTTGTGTCTTGTTGCCCAGAATAATTTGGTCAAGGCACTGATATTCAAAAATGGTCATCATTCATTGCTTCCAGGTGTTGTAGTTGCGACTTGCGACCATTGAACTTTTGACTGCCTTCCAGCATGATATGAGACAAGGAGGCCATTTTGTACAGAAAAGAGGTATAGAAAGCCTTGAACTCAGAAAGCAAAATAGAAAAGGTTCAAATCCCGAGGTTGCACAAATCCGGCACAAGAAAAGACACGTTCAAAGTGGATAGAGAATATGCAAATTTGGGAGCAAATCGCACCAAAGGCAGACACGCGTTCATGCACAGGAAAGCACAAACACATGCTCAGAAAAGAACCCAGTGATTAGAGAGCAGAGAAGTCGAATGACAGTCAACAAAACCCGTCAAAAACAAATTGCCAGAAGAAAATAGGTTGTTGCATAAACAAGTAGAGAAGTCATGTGCCAGAGAGGTTGCATATCATACAAAAAGGCCACGCAGAAATCTCAGAGTGAGAGATCGCAATTTAGCAGAGAGAAACAAACACAAGTTGACAGAAGATGAAACCACGAGCAAGTTCACAGGTCGCGAGCAAGAGAAAACCCTCACATCACGATTTCTAAGAGATGCTAACAAAACAATTCCCAAGAACTGACAGTCGCACGCTACAGAAAACCCTCACGTTGCGATTTCTTTGAGAAAAATAGACGAATCTCGCCCAAAAAAATGACAAAAATTGTCGCCTAGAGATTAGGTGAGAGAAGTCACAAGAAACAGACGAAGTAAAACGCATTTTTTGCAGAGAAAAAATCCCACAAAGACTTCCGTGAATTTCAGAAAATAAAGCCACAATTTTTAGAAAAATCACCCAGATTTCCAAAAAAAACCACAAATTTCTCAAAGGAAAAAAATCACAATTTTTTTTTGGCTTTCCTACTCTTATACCATAATATGGTAAATTTTTGAATAAATTAATGAAAAAGGCAATCGTCCTCTTTATAGAATTTACAATACAAAAATCAAAAGTTTCTAAAAGAAACTAAAGCAAACTAAAAAAATAGAAAGAAGCCTAATTTAATATATTACAAAGTTGACCATTAATAAACTAATAAATATTAATCTAATAAATTCATCTTAGCAATAACTTCAAGCTATGTTACCAAATCATTGGGAAATTAGGCCGATTCCTGGTACGATACGTACTTGAATTGGAATCAAAATGGAATCGTCGTGGAATTTGTAAGGGTTTGGAAAATTCATCCCTGAAATTTTTTGAGTTCTTGACCTTTGAAAACGCTAAAAATTACTCCCAAAAATTTTTAAAACCCTAAACGGACGAATACAAATCTTGTTTTGTTTCAGACAAAACTATCCTAGAATTTAAAAAATAAAAAATAAGAGAGGGAGTTGGGCCATAAAGGCGTCACAGGAGTGCCGGAGAAAAACCTATCTCCATCGTTTTATGAGCCAATTGAAATAGACAAACGTTGATTTATCAAATATTCAATCATTGCTCCTATCCTCATACCTGCTATCGATGCTCCCAGCTTTCTATATTGATCTAGCACTAGGTTGCGTTATTGATCTACAGCCATGGCCCTATGATTCCCTCCCACTTGGGCATTTATTCACTACCTTCCGGGAGTAAGATATTAAATCATAATATATATATTAAAAATTATATATTAATAATATGTAATAAAATTGTAAATGGAAAACAATTAAAAATTTAAAAATTATAGATTAAAAACTTGTATATTTATATTGCATTACTAAATATAAATAGATTTGTTTATAATTTTTTAATGTATATATTTAATTTTTGATATATAATTAATTTTTAATATATATTTTTTTAATTAATGTATTTAATTTTTAATATATATATTATGATTTTTATATAATTAATATATTTAATTTTTAATATATATGTATTTTAATTTATAATTAATATATTTATGATTTTTATATGTTTTTTATATGAACGTATCCAAACGTACCCAGGCGTCATTTTCTTTTTTGCCATATCCACATACCGTACCCACGATTCCAATTCCGATTCTGATTCCGATTCCGATTAGGCAACTTAGACTTCAAGTGCTTCTAAGTGATGCATGTTTCTGAAATCTTACATTGTGAATGTGTGATATAAGTAATTTACTTATCCTTTTCTCATATGAGCAGATGTGCTGGTCTCTGATTTCAGCCAGCAAGAAAGCATTCGTTGATTTTAGTTTAGTTGATTGTTTCATCTAGTTGCAAGTATTTTAAATTAAAAAAAAAACTCACTTGTGAGAAAAGAACCTTTCAAGTCTCGTACTCATATAAATTATTGAGCAGAATTTCATTCAGTTATTTCCTTCATACAAAACACCCTGAAAAAATTGAATAGTGTTCTTAACATATATTGTTCATAGCTTAGATCTAGGGTTATTTTATCTTTCCAAGGAGCTTCCCCTCCAAATTTGAAGAGGTTTATCCTCACATACTGTTTTGTTTTGTATTGTCTCGCAAGAGACAAATTAAAACACTATGTTACTGGATCATTCAAAAATTAGGCTGATTCCAGATACAAAACATCCCAGAATCAGATTATGCATGGAATTGGCACAGAATCAGAATTTTTATCCCCAAATTTTGCTGACTTTCTGACTTCAGAAAAACCATAAAAAACATTTTTTACTCCTGAAAATTAAAAAACCCTAGACATAACCTTGGTCTGCATTAAAAATAAAAACCTTGTTTTCTTTCAGACGAAATATATGAATCGGAAAATATTATTTTAACGGTCAGCATTTCATTTATATTTATCCTATATTTATCAAAATCTATGAATCAAAAACCAATGACGGGAATAAGAATAAGCAATACTAGAAAACCCTCTGTGTCCAGTAAGTCTGAGAAAGCCACGAGTAGGCACACAACCAGTTGCAGTGGTATGGTCGGGAAGTCCACAAAGAGGTGTGCATCCCTTGCATCTATCAAAAGAAGCATCTAAACCCTTACATCAGATACATGAGCCAATGATTCGAGCATCTAATCCCTACTCAATTGGCAATAATCATAATTTTCACCATGCATAATAGTTTCTTTTATATTTATTATATATTTAATATTTAATTTTAAATACTTTAATAATTAATATTATAAAAATAGTTTCAAAATTTAAATTATTATAACTATATTAGCATATTGTTTATTTTAATAATTATGTAATAGAAATTAAAGATTAAAAATAATATTAAATTTAAAAATTATATAGCATTATTAAATATAAATATATTTATTTTTAATTTATAATGTATATATTTAATTTTAATATATAATTAATATATTTAATTTTTTATTATATATATATATATAAATTAAAATTTTGATTTACATATTTATGATTTTTATATGTTTTTTGTATGGACATACCCAAACGTACCCAGACCCCCAAGAAAATTCTGTACCGGCATATCATACCCATGTACCCAATTCCAATTCTGATTCCAATTTGGCAACTTAGTTAAAACAATTACAAAACTCCAAACAGACTAAAATACTAGTTCTAGGTCATCAAAAATATTATTGAAGTAAATCACCCACTCATATTTTACTAGCTAAACACTTGTAACATTTATATCATCTTGTAACACAAATCATGAGCCCGTAAAACCCCCAGTTCATCAATCAAAGAAAATTTTATATGTACAACAAAAACAAGCATACTCCAAAAACAGGCTAAAATACTCATTCCAGGTTACCAAAGAAAATTACTTAAGTAATTCAGCCTCTCATATTTTACTCATTAAACCATTGTACCATTTATATAATCCTGTCAAGTAAATCACACTACTATGGAGAAGAAAATTTACATCTTTGTTAACTCGTAAAGTGTGAATATGTGAATCCAGTGTCTTTATCTTAATCTCAATAGTAGCATCAGAACTTTCATTCGCATCTCTCCCAGCAATAGCTGTTTCATTGACATTGTTGTCTGCCATCCTGCTGCAATAGCCACAAAACTGAATCACATAAAATAGAACAATTTTAGATATAAAATAATACAATGTTTTAGTTTGACATCCTTAACACTGTAGTATTAAAAGGAGATTATCTCCAAAAGCCTTACTGGTGAAAAGAGAACATAAAAAGTAATTTGCTTTTCTCAAATAAAGAATCTGTGAATAAAATGACTTTTTTGTAGTCTTGGAACCTGGACTTAGCATTTGCAACTGGAGTGAAGAACCAACATTGACATTTTTCCACTTTTAAGCACAGCTTTATTCATATTATAATAAATGACACTTCCAGCTTAACAAGTCATGAGGAATACGAGACCACAAGCAATGCTTGGACCATTCCGATCCATTTGAATAAGAACAGGTGAATTTCTTTAATACCCATGCATACATGTTATAACAACAATATCCCAAGGCACTAATTACCCATACAAATACAGTCCGACTTACAATTCAATCAAAAGGCTGGTGGTCTATAAAATTGACAATAAAAAACCCCACCATAAGCTTTAACTTTTCAAACATGATCATAAGTCCAAGCATAGTTTGCAAACTCGGACTCGCCGCGGACTCGGCAGCCCAAAAATATGACTCGGACTCGGAACTAGGCACGGACTCGGGAAAAGACTCGGCTAGGACTCGGCAAAAAAAAAAAGTAGTTTTACAAAAAATCAAGAACAAATTAATGCATTTAGAGAACATAAGAGCCTAATTTGATTATCAAACACTCATAATTCAAAGATTACACATGTCATATGATCATCAAACACTCAATAATTGAAATTTAATCATTCATAGTCATCAAATACTCATAGTTTCAATGTATAACAGCATCATAAGATTATAAATGTTTACATATAATCTTGGCTTCTTTCAACCCCAATTCAATTTGCAGACCTGTATTTCACAAACTTGAGTGTTAAAATGAAAGAAAAAGTTAAAAAAAACATGGATTTTAAACCCCTTTTCACTCCCAGCCACACAGGAGAGTCTTGGGTTGGGACTCCCGAGTCCAACCTCGAGACTCTTTTTAACCCCTTTTGACTCCCAGCCACACAGGAGAGTCCTGGGTTGGGACTCCCGAGTCTGACCTCCTGAGGTTGGACTCCCGAGTCCCGACCCAGGACTCTCCTAGACTCGACTCCCGAGTCCGTGACTAGTCGACTCAGCTGGCCAATGGACTCCCGAGTCCGCGGCGAGTCCGCCAAGTCCAGCCAAGTCTGCAAACTATGAGTCCAAGCACCCTATTACCCACCAGAGATGCCATCATAATGTCCATGAAAAAAACTACAATTCATTCTATTGTAAGTTAACCAACTTACAATAGAACAAACATGCCTCATTTGTATTGACTTGACATAAACATACAAATCCCTGGGTAATAAAATTTGTAAAGTAAAAATGCCAACACATTTTTGAAATATTGGCATACACCTCTAGCTGAAACAGAGCCCTTTCGAAGTTCAAACAGATCAGTGATGGTGGCAGCCTAGTAATGCATCAGGATCCCCTTCAGATGGTCACCTCCCATTATACAGTCATATTTCCAAGATTGCAAGCCCTTTCGAAGTTCTATCATGGAATCTCTATGGATGGTCTAATTGCTTAGAAATAAAAATAATTGAACTGTCCCTACTAAAATATCAGCTCTGCACATTTCATTTATAAAAGAAAAAAACTAAATAGAACTTTGCTAAGCAGGTATAGACAAGAATCCAAGCAAGAAGCTCGCAAAGCACAATGCCAGGCCCCTGCCAAAATCACAACCTTTAATGCAGTGCACAATCGCAGCCCTTTTAATTTATAACTGGGGCGATTTAATAGAAGGTGGAGCCAAAGAAATGCTAGTGATCCTATAAAGCAAAGAACTTATCGTGGGCAGTGATCCCTAAAAATAAAGGATTTAATTAAAATTAAATTGTAACTCTATCAAATGGCAGCCATCAACTATGAAAGGAAGTAACTCTTGTGAAGGCCAATGTGGTGAAGAGTTGTGACTCCCTCAAACATAAGTTATAAAAGGGAGATCATTTCATTTGAGAAGGAGATCAGTCAAGGAACAAAATCATCAATTCATCAAGGAATATACATCAATCAATCAATTTGGAAATAAATTATTATTCTCAGAAGGTAGCAATGAAGGGTGGTAACTCATTTCTTGTGAACAGAGGTAACTCCTTCAAGAAATGGATATAAAGGGCAAATCAGTTAATTGACAAGGAAGGAAGGAAAATCAGGGAATGAAGATTCATTCAAGCATCATTCAAACATTAACTTGACAATCCATCAAGAAATATCAATCAGAATTTAGAAATAATCTAGCAAATACATCAAGCAACCAGTTTTGAATTTGAAGAAGTGTCTTGCAAATAGGAAGGAAAGGACGAAACCCCTTCCAAGTTCACGAGAGGATAAGGTCAAAAACCCTTATTGCTCTATCAAGTTTGGATGAAAACACAAATCTTGGTCAAGGAGGACGAAAACCCTTTCATGCTCTTGGCAAGTTAAGGACAAAAACCCTTGATATTGCCACTGTTGAGTTAGGGACGAAAACCTCTAATTCAGCAGATTTGTAAGTATTTCCAAAGAATTCAAGATATGATTCATTTTGAAAATTGTGCAATGATTTATTGATCTGAATATTATAATTCATAATTTTGACAAAGCCATTATCATTTTAATTTCACCTCAAAAGTAGATTTACAAGAGGAAATCATCAAGGAGAATTATAGCAAAAAATCAAAGATACGTTCTATTTTCCAAATTATTCATAGAATTATAAAGTTGAATGTTATAATAAAATTTCATCATTCCAAATAAAATTATATTTATATATATAATGCATTGATCATTCTAAGTTGGAATTGTGGTTTTAGGGCAAAAATTAGAAATGTTCTAGAAGGGGATATTACAATTGATATCAAAGCATTGATCTTGCCAACCTACGGGGTCAAGATAAAATGACGGATGTATTATAATTAAAGAGATTTGAAGGTCTACGAAAAGAAGATGACATGGATCCTATTCAAGAATTATTATACAAACTTGAGGTCCCAAAATTATTGACAAATACCAAAGGTTGTCAAAAGATTTCAAAGATGGTGTTCCCCTTGATGAGTACTTGGAGGTACTCGGGATCCCTTATCCCAAAAAAGAAAATCTATATGAATAAATAAGAAAAAGGACTAAGGAAGAAATCAAGGAGCAAACTCCAAAAGAATCATTAATGACAGCAAAAGAGAAATCAAAATTAGAACCACATGAAGTTGCTAAACCAAAGGAAGAAGAAGAGTTGATACTATGTACATAATTACAAATGATGTCCAAATTTTAGGAGGAATTACAAGATTATCAAGAAAACTCCATGATGATACACAACGACTACATGGAAGTTGACCAAGGGACATTTGAACTCCCTTGTTCAAAGATCAATGAGTTTGTTGACGGGTTAGTTTGTAATCATAAGAAGAAGACTTTTGGTTTGCACGTGACGAATCTAGGAGAGTCCAAAATGGACACCATAGGACAATGAATGCATTCACTAGTTGTCACTTCATCATGCTTGTAGAACAAATGAAGATAGCTACCTTGAGGTATTTGAAGCTTGATGAAGAGGAGCATTCCAATCATTCCCACAAGTACAATTCAAAGCATGAAAAAGACGATAATAGTGTGGATCTACTTTTTGTCATCATGAAAAGTACTCTAAGCATGGAGAAAAAGTAAAAGATACTACCTGTAGTAAAGGACACCTAGATTCTTTTACTCAAATGCAAAATTGGCTTTGCACAAAGGAGTGGGACCTTGATATTCACAACACTCCCATAATTCATCATGATAAAGGATGCAACAATTTTCTAACATTCTAGATTTCAACAATGGCAATCAAGAGTTTGTATCCATTGTCCAAGATCTTTCGTGGTAATGACATGAGAGGGCAAAAGATCATGACAATGTATGATCCCATTTGACATGATCAAGAAAATCTTTCTTCCTCTTTTTCATAGCTAAATCTAATACCATACATATGAAAGAGAAGAATTTTGGAACATTTCTAGAAACTCTCTGATTGGATTAGTTACAAAAATGTATTGAAAGTGGACCAAAAGAAATATAAAATCATTTCAGAAAAGAACATCACATTTAAGGTCATAGATGTGTGTCATGCTTCTAATTCTCGTCTTAGTATATGGAAAGTTCATTTTTCTACTTTGCGTCAAAGAAATATCCATAAAACTTTGCAAGGGTTGGGCCAACCAAAGCAGTTCTTAATAGATGCAATTGATGCCAAAGGGGAAATTGATTTTTGGATTCATGCTTCCTTTACTTGGTTTCAAGCTATGTTATTGCAAGATGTCATTTTGTTTCTTCTCTCTAAGGATGAGAGGAAACTTATCTTAAATTACAGACCTTGCAAATTTCCAACTCTTGGTTATGTTACTGAGAGTTATTAAGATAACTCACTTTTAGAATTAAAGGCAAAAACATATCTTAGTTCAAGTTTTGCAACTTGTGATAATATCAAAGTAGCACAGCAGAAGTTGAATTGTGAAATAGATCAATTCCCAAGAAAGTTAGAAGTTTCCAAGACCAAGCCATTAGCAGAGTTAGGTATGACCCAAGAAGTTTTGCAAAGGAAAAAGGGAAGTCAAGCAAAACTATTTAATGTTAGAATATTATATTCTTAAGATGTTTAATGGTCAATATCATTTTGTATTGTATTAGTTTAATTTTATATACTGTTTCTATAGTATCAAGTAGGTAGAGTTGGTCATTTCATTAAATGACTTCAGTAACTTGTATTCTCTTTATATTGTAACTTTTTCCTTTAGTTAATACAAGCAATCTTTCAATTCATAATTGAACATGGTATCAGAGCAGAAAAAAAAAAAGGAAGAATACTTTTCTAAAAATTTCAGGGAGAAATTTTTCTGTTTTTTGAAAAGTTTTTTTTTTTCTTTTCTGAAAATCAAAACCCTTTTTCCAGTCGCCATTTTTTTTGGTCTATGATTCGTGCTTTTGTTAAGGTAAAAAATCGAAGGTTTTAGCGTCCTTTGCAACCTATCAAAATCATGGGCTTCTTCCAATCTAAATTCACATCTTCTATTTTGACTTTTTTTCTAGCGGGATTTTTTCTCTATCAAAAACGTCTCCTATGGCGTGCGACCTATTTCCTTCAATCTACCCGCGTTTCTTTTGCGTTTTATCCTGATCGCGCAACGTCTTTGGGTTTACTGCAGACGCACGACACTTGTCTTTAAGCGCGCAACCATTTCTCAGCTCGCGTTTTTCTTGTCTCTGCCATATTTCTAGCCATGCAACTTCTAATAGACATGTTTTTCGCATTTTCACTCATTTTGAGTCACGTATTTCTCAAATCTTGCCCGCGTTTTGACGTGATTTGCTCTTGGAAAATCCACAATTTTCCTTGTATTTGGTGGCTTTTTTTGCTCTTTATCTGGTGGCGTCTCTGGAGGCTATGTTTTTTGGTGTTTTGCAGACCTTTTTTTTGCAATTTTTGAAGCTTTCATGGCTGCCTAGGGTTTTTGAGAACTCAACTAGGGTTTTGACCCTTTGTTTCAAGTCGAAATTCTATTTTGATTTTAGATTCCTTGTGGGTTTTCCAAGATCTCATCTGGGTTGTATTCATATTTTTCTGGGCACCTCGTTTTTCATGCCTCAAAATTTGTGCAAGTGGGTGTTGTCAAAATTTTTTGGGTTTCAACGACATTTTCTGGGTACTCTTCAAATCTTCTAGGTTTTGACTTCAAAGTGCCTCGAAATCTGTGCTAGGGTTTCTGCTTTGAATGTGTTGTTTATGTTTTCGTTTTTTGCCTTCACCAGTTTGACCTCAGGGTACGTGATGGCATCTCTAACAAATATAATGCTCGAAAGCAGCCAAAAGTTCAACAAGAAGAATTACAACACCTGGAAGCAACGCATGATTACGATCTTTGAATATCAGTGTCTCGATCAAGTCGTTTTGGGGAACTCAACCCATCCCACTGTAACCGAAAAGGACCAAGACAAATGGGATGAACGCAACCGGGAAGTCGTCATGCTCATCAAACTCTCAGTCACAGATGAGCAGTTACCTCAGGTATCATCTGGCAAAACTGCTATAGAAATCTGGGATCATTTGAAGGCCCTTCATGAAACCTCCGACAAGAGCAGAGCATTCTTTCTCAAGAACACGCTTTTTTCCATCATGATGGATGAGAAAGTGTCCTTACAGGAGCATCTGACAAAGATTAAGGACATTTGTGATCAATTGGAGGCGATGGGTCAAACAATGGAGGAAGAGGACATGGTCGTCATTACTTTGAAGAGTTTGCCAAAATCATATGAGCATTTCATTGAAACGTTGAATATTACTTCAACAAATGTTGACTTGAAGTTTCCAGACTTGTGTAACAAGCTTCTACAACAAGATCGTTGGAGACAGCAGTTTGGAAGAAGTACCAGTTTGTCCTCCACAAAGCAAGCATTCTCTGCCAAATCTTCTGCTAAGAACAAAGGTAAGGCGCAAACTTCTCAACTGAAAAGCTCTGGTTCTTCTCAGGACAGCAAGAAGAAAAAGAATGTTCAATGCAATTATTGCCATAAGTATGGCCACATGAAGGCTGATTGTCGAGTTCGATTGGCTTCTAAACAAAAGAAGCAGGAAGGGTCTCGACCAAAGGCAAATGTCGTAGAGCACACTGATCAAAAAGAATCTGCATTCTATGCGTTTATGGCCAAGAGAACAGCAGATCCAATACAATCTTCTGCATAGTCTATTGATTTTGGGGCATCGCGGCATTTTACTCATCGTCGGGATTGGTTCACAAAATTCAAACCACTCTAATTCTGTCATTTTTGGAGGAGGCGAAGAGTACACAGTTGCTAGTAGGGCACTCCCCAGATTCACTCAGGAGGAAGAAATTTACTCTTTCTTGATGTTTACTATGTTCCAGGCATGGAACATAACCTTCTCTCAATCAGTCAAATCATGCGGCATTCTCCCAAGTTGGATGTTGTTTTCAATTCATCCACCTACAGCATTGTTGATAGGGAGACTCGTACTACAATTGCTATGGGACTTGAGGATCATGGTCTATATAGACTTGTTGATTCTGGTGATTCTCAGGAGCACACTCTGGCAGCCAGGAGTACTTCCATCAGCAAACTTTGGCATCAGTGTTATGGGCACTTGAATGTGCACTATCTCTCTCAACTATCTCGGGAGGGTTTGGTTGTTGGTCTACCTGAGATCCAAACTCAAAATCATGGAGTTTGTGGAGCCTGCAAGCTGGGAAGCAGCATCGGACACCATTTTTGGATGGTGATTCTTGGCGAGCCTCCAAGGTACTTCAACTGGTTCACGCTAATGTATGTAGGCCAATGAATACTCCTTTTGTTACTAGGTCCAAGTACTTTTTATTATTTGTTGATGATTTCAGTCGGAAAATATGGATGTATTTTCTCAAACATAAATGAGATGTGTTCAGTACATTTCAGCAATATAAGGCCTTACTTGAGAAAGAATCAAGTTCTCATATTGTCACTCTAAGGTTAGATAATGGGGGGGAGTTTTGTTCAGCTGACTTCTCTTCTTTTTGTGCTACACATGGCATTAACCACCAACTCACCACACCATACACCCCTCAGCAAAATGGTGTCATTGAACGTAGGAATTGCACCATTACTGAAATGGCTCATTCTATGTTGGAGTACAGAAATGTCCCCAAGAAATACTGGACTGAAGCAATTTATACTGTAGTCTACCTCCTATATAGGTCACATACATAGGCCGTTAAGAAGATGACTCCAGAAGAAGCTTGGTCAAGCCATAAGCCTAAGCTGAGCCATCTGAAAGTCTTTGGTTCTATGGCTCATGTATGGATTCCAGACGCCAAGCGTGCCAAGCTGGACTCCAAGAACAAGTAACTTATGTTTACTGGTTACAATGACAATCACAAGGCGTACAGGTTGATTGATGTGGAGACAAATCGTCTCATATTCAGTTGTGATGTTGTGATTGATGAGACTACCAGTCCATTTGTTCCTACTACCAGTCTTGCAGATCAGCCTGTGAAGGCTTCTGATGAGGGTGTTCGTCTTCCTCTCAGTTCCCATGATGGGAGGGCTTCAGAGCATTCTAACTCTGAAGATGAGGAGTCTACAAGTCATGATCTAGCACCACCTGATTTTCCTCAAGACTCACATCCAGATGACTTTGTTCCAAAAATCCGAGGAAATGTTTCTCCTATTTCAAATGTTGGCACTTCTACTCGTCGGCCTAAATGGTGGCTCAAGACTATCGGAGATCTTCATGATGATGAACTCATTGAGGGCAGATCAACTCATAGTAAGAGCAAGCAGCAAAACATACTTAATTTTGCTCTTACGGCCAACATCCACAGCATTTATGAGTCTCAAACATATTCAGAAGCTAAAGGAATTCCAAAGTGGGAAAAGGCTATGGAGACCGAATATCATAGTCTTCTGAAGAATCACACATGGGTTCTTTCTGATCTTCCTCCTGGAAAGAAACCTATTAGTTGCAAATGGGTTTATAAGGTCAAGTATCATTCAGATGGTACTTTGGATAAATACAAGGCCAGATTAGTTGCTCGGGGATTCACACAGTGGGAGGGCACTGAGTATGAGGAGACTTTTGCTCCTACTGCCAAGATGAGCACAATTCGTCTTCTTCTTGCTATTGCAGCCCAATTTGGATGGACAATTCATCAAATGGATGTCAAGAGTGCCTTCCTCAACGGTGAGTTGCAGGAAGAAGTCTACATGATGCAGCCTCGTGGTTTCAAGGTTGCTAACAAAGAGCATCAAGTATGTAGGCTCATGAAAGCACTTTATGGACTAAAACAGGCTCCTCATGCATGGTACATCAAGATTGATCAATACTTGGTTGATCATGGTTTTCAGTGCAGCCCTTCTGACAGTAATTTGTATGTCAAGCACTCTAGTGATGATATTTTGTTTCTTGTTATCTATGTTGATGACTTGATCATTACTGGCAGTTCAACACATTTGATTGCAGCAATCAAACAGGATTTGTGTCAGGCTTTTGACATGACAGATGTGGGGCTTCTCCATTATTGTTTGGGTATTGAGGTTTGGCAGACCGCTGGTAGCATCTTTATCTCTCAGTCTAAATATGCCAAAAGTTTGCTTGACAAATTTTGGATGCACGATTGCAAACATGCCTCCACACCTATGGAGAAGGGGCCGAAGTTCTCAGCCAACTTTGATTCACCTCCAATCGATGAAACGACATTCAGGAAACTAGGGCAGTCTCGTCTACCTCACTGCCACTAGAGCTTGACATCAGTTTTGTCGTGAGCTACATTTCTCGCTTCATGAAAGCTCCCAAAGTTGATCATTGGATTGCAGCGAAGCGATTGCTGAGATATGTTAAGGGCACTTCAAACTATGGCATTCTGTATGGCAGATGCAAGGATCCAAAGTTGATTGGTTATACAGACTCCAATTGGGCAAGTTCAGTGGATGACAGAAAATCCACTTCTGGGTATGTATTTAGTTTGGGTACAGGTGCTATAACATGGATCAGCAAGAAGCAGCAGGCAGTGGCTCTTTCCTCGACTGAAGTTGAAAATCGAGGAACAATTAAGCAAGCATGTGAGGCAGTTTGGCTCTGCAGGATGCTTTCTGACATGCACATGTCACAAGCAGGACCTTCTCCCTTATACACTGATAATCAAGGGGTGCTCAAACTGGCCAAAAATCCAGTCTTACATGAACATACCAGGCATGTTGAGCTTCATTGTCACTACATCCGCAAGCTGGTAGAAGACGGATCAGTTTAGACAATATGTTTCGACAGCGGATCAGACTGCAAATATTCTCACCAAGTCTTTGAGCCCGGATAAGTTTGTTAAATTCAGGGGGCAATTTGGTGTTATTGATAGATTGACCATTAAAAGAGGGTGTTAGAATATTATATTCTTATGATGTTTAATGGTCAATATTATTTTGTATTGTATTAGTTTAGTTTTATATATTGTTTCTACAATATCAAGTAGGTAGAGTTGGTCATTTCATTAAATGACTTCAGTAACTTGTATTCTCTTTATATTGCAACTTTTTCCTTTAGTTAATACAAGCAATCTTTCAGTTCATAACTGAACATTTAAAACAGAAAAGACAAAGTTGTTCAATGAGACTTAACGACAAATAGCCAATTAAAGAAATGCATTGCAAGATTCATTGTATATCCAAGATTGAATTGGGATCCTGGTAGCTTTAGAATCAAGAATAATTGAAAATAAACAAGAGGGGTTGAATGAAGATTTGGTGGATGAAACAAAACTTCTTCTGAGCACACACTTATACTGAGAAAGGGGGGGTTGAAATAGTATAAGACAATCTCTTACTTTTCAAAACTTAACCATAGCAATATCAATCAGACAAGATCTAACAGTTATGCAACACAAGAAGAACACACGATTTACATGCAAACCTTAGGGGAGAAAACCACAGAAAAATATTGCTTATATAAAACTCTTTTACAAATTTCGTAGGCCCTGACCTACAGGATTGGAAACGCCAATCCCCGCTTGTAGAGTTTTGTAGGCACCAACCCACAGGAGACACCAATCCCCGCAACTAAGCGGCAACACAGCAAGAGACACCAATCTCTTAGATATGAGAGGCGCCAACCTACAAACAGATAATTGTTCTCCTTCTAAAGATATTCTTACCTACAATGCCTTCTTGAATATTTCTTCTTCAATGGATAATGATCTATTGATCCACCTTTATAAAGATCTTCTTGTTGACAATCTTGATGCAATGGTATTCATATATCTTTCTCTTCAAATCTGCATATGCTTCTTATCAAACCTGCTCGTGGATGATGCACTTTATAATCCTTCCTTTACACATATGCTTATATAAGATGCATCATCTTCATACTAAAATCCTCTTTCAACGTTTCTGCTCTTGGTCTGCTTAAATTGACGTAATTAACATTGCATAGCTTCACATACACTTCTGCTCTCTTGATTTCCTCTAAATCTGCATATGGATCTGCTTTAAATCTGCCTGTACATACTCATATATATGCTGGTGTATACCTGATTTATCTTTTTTCACTTCACTCAAGATCTGCTCTGCTAATAATCGAATGATTTCACATTGAGAACTTACTTCCTTTATGTCCAATTCTCCTTACATTTATACCCATCACACCTCTATCAAGGGAGGTGATTCTTCTTCAAAGGTTGGCCCTATTTTTGTTTACTTTTTTTTCTTTTTAATCCCAGCGCTGCTCCTTATACTGAGTAGGCCTTCTTACATAGTTAGCTACTATTAATTTTATTTACCTTTGTTTCACTTTGGAGGGCAACTACTTCACCAAGGGTCCTCTGCATAAAAAGAATAACTGTATTTGTTTCTATATTGATGAGGGCGCCTAATATGGGTCAGCCACCAAACAACATATAATGCATTTAGTGGCCTTAACAAAAATGCATTGGAATCGGTGAATTAGTGGCCTTTGGCAGTAACAACCTTATGCAATTTCATTGACATTATGCTTACCTCGCCTTTGACATCTTTGACAATATTGCAACAATCTCTCATACGCCTTTGACATCAATGACAACATTGTGACATTCCTTCTTGAGAACAATGACAACAATATGATTACAATATATCCAACATAGATCAATTCCCAAGAAAGTTAGAAGTTGCAAAGACCAATCCATTAGCAGAGTTAGGTATGACTCAAGAAGTTTTGCAAAGCAAAAAGGGAAGTCAAGCGAAACTATTGAAGATGGAAAGATATAGCCAGTTAAGGAAATACATTGTAAGATTCATTGTATTTCCAAGATTGATTTGGGATCCTGGTAACTTTAGAAGGATTCAATCAAGAATAATTGAAATTAAACAAGAGGGGTTGAATGAAGAATTGGTGAATGAAACAACCTACTATTGCAACATATTAGAAAATTGTCATCCGTCAACTAATTCATTGAGTTAGGTGTAGTCTTGGTTAGCACCCTTGGTTATGATCATAAGCACACAATATTGGGACGGATAGGAAAAGGCTAACACAGACTATCCCATTACTAAACTTCTCCAAATGATGAGCCCTACAGAGCGTGGTGGGCATGTAATGTCCATGTTGGACGAAAACCTAGTATGTTGGCTAGACCCCAACAAACATTCCTCCATCGTGTTGGAGGCGTGTACCCAAACCAACTGGTGGGGCCAAATGTTGGCTACACCCTAAGAAACATTCCTCCATCGTGTTGGCAAGCGTGTACCCAAACCAGATGTTGGGGCCAATAGCCACATGTACACAAGGGAGATGGTCCGGTTGGCACTCTTGTGGGACAAAAACCCCACTCTTAACGCCAATGGGTGCCATTCACCATCAGTTTGAGTTTTAGATTAGGGGTTGCTTTGCTTGATAAGACCAAAAAGAATGAACTTTTATGTCATGTATCTCATAAAGAATATTATAAGGAGTTCTTGCATGAGTCATTTCCTATTGAGAAATCTTGTTAAATCCCTATGGCCGCTCCATGTAAATCTGCTCTAGAAGATCACCATGAAGAAAAGCACTCATCACATACATTTGATGAACCTCCTAGTGACATGCTACCAACGCAAAGGTCTAAGTGTACTCAATACCAAGAACCTGTGAAAAACCCTTTGTGACCAATCATGCTTTGAACTTATCAACTGACCCATCACTATAAATTTCATTACGTCAACTTACATTGAACAAGCTTCCTTCCCTTAAAAAGGGGGGCAAATTCCCAAGTGTGATCTCTCATCAAGAACTGTAGTTCTAAATGAATCCCACTCAACAATGCCTAATGTCTCCCAAAAAGATCATGGATCGCAAATAGAGGCAATGAAAACATGTGGATGCCTCTGAAACTATGATCTCATTCTCCCAAGAGCTATAGGTTCACCAACCAAGTCACCAACTACCCACAAAGTCTAACTAGCCCAAAATGGAGCTATAGTAAGAGATTCCTTAACCTTAGAATAGCAACTAGACAATGAAGGAGGTGAACCTTCATCCTTACTCTCATCAATCAATGTAGAGGGACGACTAATCCCATCATCAAGCATGTGCTTGAGAGGAACTAAATCCTCAAAAATGTTTTCACCAATTCCCACGGAAACCAATATGTTGATAGTGGAGTATCCAAGGTAAGACTAGGAGATCCCTCCTCCAACCAAACACTCATCTCAATAAACAGCTTGTGTAACAAGATGCAAAAGTCAATAACCCTTAGCACCGTCTGGATAGCCCACATAAATGCAAGACGTATTCTATGAATCCATGGCCTTGAGTTTCTCTAATGAAATGTGGGGCCCAACCAAGAGAACCAAAAACAATGCAAGTGTTTCATTATGGATTTTTGATTACTCAAAGCTTCAAAAGGAGTGAATCTTTTCAAGGTGTTATACGGAACACAGTTCTAGATGCAATTCTCATAGTTAATGGCCTCTAACCAAAACTACGATGCTAGGGATCTTAAGTGGATCAGACCACCAACCATTTCCTTCAATGATTTGTTCTTTCACTCTACCACACTATTATGTTGAGAGCTTTATGGAATTGTGTGCTACAGGTAAATACCCTCTATAGTTCACATACTCACCATTGTTATCAATGGGAAGAACTTTGATGGCTTTCCTAAATTGTTTCCCAACAAGTCTTTTGAGTCCTAGAAGTGCTCAAACACCTCACTATCATGTCAAAGGAAGAAGACCCATGTCTACCAAGAAATATCATCAATAAAGGTCAAGACATATCAAGCCTTATTGAATGAAACATATGGGAAAGGCTTAGATAGATCAATATGAACCAACTCAAGAATTTGTGTAGCTCTCTATGCTTTGCCCTTGTTTAACTTCTCTACAATATGTTTTCCCAATATGCAACCAAGGTGAACTCCATCAAAAAAGTGGACTCTAGGCAAACCCATAATCCCTTCTTGTTGGCTCAACTATTGCCAATAGCAATAGTTCAAGTGACCAAACTGCTAATCCCACAATCTACTCACATCATCAATGTGAGTAAGAAGTAAAATGGACAATGGATCAAAAATAATATGTGAGAAGACATAAATCCAAGACTGTTGACTTACCTCCCAACTACCATTGTAGAATCACTCTACAACTCTCATATAAACCTTGTCAAGAAAGAGCTCAACTTTCTTATTAGAACCAATGAGTCAACTAATATACTAACAGAAGATTAGTAGACACAATGAGTGCACACAAAGAACATCATGGAATGTTCCCTCACCCATGTAAACAAACCCTCTCCTACATTAAGTGACTAAAGAAGTTGTCACCCATCAAAATGTATGTCGAACAAAGCTCTAAAGATGTGAACTCATCAAAAAGAAGAAGCCATGTGGTGTGAAGCACTAGAATCAAGTGTCCATGTTCTACAGGACCAAGATACAACTACTACAAGGGCTTTGCCTTTACCATTAGACCTAATTTAGAAGACATGGAATGAGATGAACTCTTAGCGAAGGAATCTAGAACATTGATATTATTCTTCTAAAGAATGTGTCAAACAACCTATTTGTTCCTACATGCATTTGTGTACATCATAAACCTATTTCTTACAATATGAACATTTGACCTTCTCTTTCTTTCGATTGTCATTCTTAGGAGGTGTCACTTTCTAGTTTGAAAGCAATGAAAGATTAATGATTCTTCTTTTTTGTGTGTTGTTTTTTATCATTCTTGAGCCCACTATTTTGTTTCATCTCCTTGTTGTGAGTGGTATTCTAGTCTTTAGTGTCTTCGTTTGCACCCAAAATATGAGACTTTGATGAGTTCAAAGTGCCCATTTAGTTATATAAGCTTAACATCCTCCCTGGTGAGTAAAACTAAAAGATCATCAAAGAAAAGCATCTTAAATGCACATCCTAGAGCAAACCTAGTGGCAAAAAAGGTAGAAACAAACACTAAATATTCATCCAAACTTTCAAGAAACATTTTATTTTTTATTTTTCATGAAGTGACCCCATTTAATATTGATTTTACTATTGGGCCCAAAAGTCACTTTATATTGAAAGTCACTTCACTCCAATTAATTAAATTAAAGTCGTACCTAAAACTTAGACAATTTAATTTAATTAATTAAATTATTCCTTTATTAAATTCCCATTAGCCTATAGGAATAAGAAATAGGCTAAGGATAAACTCCAAATGCCTACACCAAAGAAGGGGTCATTACATTTTTTTCAAGCATTTAAATTTGTAAATCATTTCTATTTTTTTTAGCATGTCAAATTTACATGTTTTATTGAATTGAATTGATTCAATTTTGCTAAATTTGTGAGTTGATAAAAATTTGATTGATTTACACTGATTTGAATAAAAAAGAATCAAATTTTTTATTTATTTAGAATATAGGGTTTAAGTTTTAGGGTTAAAAAATCATATTTTTGTTAAATTCGTTGATTCAATTACCATATTATCATGTTACATTTAAATTTTATACATGTATTTATGACGTACATGATTTTTTTAAAAATCATGTTCAAATTGCCATATTTTTTTAGTCGCTATTTTTTTTGTTCTTATCAATATTGCAGATTAATATATAATAGCAATGGCCTCAAACTCTACATATAGTTCAAACTTTGCAATTGGAAGCCATCCCATTGAAATTAGACCCCCTGGATGCCATGACCCCGCTTGGAAACATGTCCCTGGATGCCATGACCCCGCTTGGAAACATGTCATAATGAGACTAGTAGCAAGGTCCGTGATTTGTAACTAATGCATGAAGAAGCTTAGTGGAGGCATCAATTGCCTCAAATACCATCTTGCACGCATTCCTACTTGTGATTCCAAACCATGAAGAGGGATGATGGCCCTTCTTGGATCATCGCATGAAAAGAAATTAGAGAAGGCCAAGGCACAAGCACCCATTGCTCCTAATTTGGCAACAAAATCCAATTTAGATACGCAAGGCATTGTAGGATCTAGTTGCAATCCACGCATATGTGGCACATCCACAACATCTACCTCCAATAGAGCCTAATGGTTTTTTGTGCCTAGAAATGTACCAAGAGCACAAACTTCATCGAAAGCTATGGGGTGGAACATGGAGGCCCACAAAGAAGCAAATAAGGCATGTGCAAATTTTTGGTATTACAACAACCTTCCCTTCAACGTGGCAAGGATTCCATATAGGGAGTATTTGGTGACAACATTGACAATTGCAATAAAAAGGGTACAAGGTGCCCTCTCCAAAAGAGTTAAGAGACAGGTTGCTCCAAGATGCTATTGTAGATGCAAACAAAATTATGTAAGATCAAAAAAAAGCAATTGCAAAAATTTGGATGCACAATTCTTTTAGATGGATGGAACTGCACCCTCATCTATTTTTTAGTGGCTTCAAATGGTGAGTTGGGTTTTTTTTGTCAATTGATGCCTCCAACAAAATAAAAAATGCAGAAAATTTGAGCTTGATATTAAAGGAGGTTGTTTTAGAAGCGAAAATACCAAATATTGTCCATGTTGTTATTGACAATGTAGTGGCATATGTGGCAGCTAGAAGAATGTTTCAAGGGAGGCATCCAACACTTTTTGGGACCACTTGTGCAGTTCATTGCCTTGACCTTCTTTTGGCGGACATAAACAAAACTAATTGGGTGAGACCAATAGTAGAAGATGCAAGAAATATAACAAAATATATTTATAATCACCCATGGGTTCTTAGCTTGATGAAAGATCACATGAGGGGGAAAGAGCTTATGCAATCCGGTGTTACACAATTTGCAACTAATTTTCTAATGCTGTAATGTGTTTCCAGTTTATTGACTCAATTGAAGCAAATGTCTGTGAGTCAAGCATGGCTAGACTCAAATTATTCAAAAAAGACTAACCGAGAGAGGATTGCAAAAATAACTTTTGAGGATGCTTTTACAAAGAGAGCTTTAGAGATTATCAAGGTAACTTCAAACTTCTATTTAAACTTCAAATTAAGTCCTTCGTTTTTAAAAATTAAATATTTAGTTTCAATAAGTACTAAGTTATGACTTAAATTTGTTTGTACTTTGTACTTTGTAGGTATCAAAGCCACTGATGAGGATTTTGTGCTTGGTGGATGGAGAGCAAAACACAATGGGATATATTTATGAGGCCATGAATAAGACCAAAGAAGCCATCTATAACTATTACATGAGGGATGCAAATAGATTTGTCTCTATTTGGGAGATCGTTGATTAGAGGTGGAATAATCAACTCCACTAACCCATTCATGCATAACAATACTATATGAACCCTAAGTTTTTCTTCTCCAATAGCTTCATGGATGCTAATAGGGAGATTATGTAGGGCCTATCCACATCCATTTTGAGGATAACACCTAAGCTAGAGGTGAGAGATCTCATAATTTATGAGTTACAGAATTGTAAGCAAACTAGGGGGAGGCACATTTCTTCGCCATTACCTATATGAGGAAGATCCACTTAGACACTAGGTAAGAAAAGTAAATTCTTATATCTTGCAACTTACAAATTACAATTATTAATAGAATATTGTTAATTTACAAATTCTGGAATATCTTTTTTGTAAGTTCTTGGTGGGAAGATTGGGGTGGAAATACCACAAATCTGCAAAAGCTAGCCCTCTGAATTTTGTCTCTAGTGCTTCTAGCTGCTTGCTCCTTCTTAACTTAATCAAGCATAGCAATATTACTCCAATCCCTAATTACCATAGCAATACCATTCATGCAAGATGTAGCAAATAAGAACATGCACATGAGAGACACAATTTTTTAAGTGGAAACCCTTACGGGAGAAAACCACAGCAAAATCTTCTTAGCATAGAAACTTCTTACAAAATTCGTAGACTTCAACCCACAGGAGACTGCAATCCCCTCCACTAAGCACCGACTCAGCAAGAGACTCCAATCTCTTCAATATGAGGCTCCAACCTCCACAAGAATGATATGAATAATTTTGACTTGCCTCCTCAGATCTGCCTTAATGCCTTCTCATAAATCTGCAATATAGTTTTCACAATGTCGGCAATAATGTCTTCTCAAAATCAGCAACAAATGTCTTGTCAAAATTGGCAACAATGTCTTCATGAATTTGGCAATAAAAATTCTGCAATAATGTCTTCACAAATCTGCAATAATATCTTCATAAATCTGACATCTGCCTGCTCCAAAAATTCTGATTTTATTCTTTTAAATCTGCTCTTAAAAACTGAAGGATATTCAATCTTTTCTTGTTTTCAAAATCATTTCAATATCCCTTTATATCTTCTCAAAGGTGGCGACCAAATTGAAAAGATACATTCATTATTTATTTACCACTTCATAAGGGTCGGCCAGCATACATTCATTATTTATTTACCACTTCATAAGGGTCGGCCAGCATACATTCATTATTTATTTTTCTTTGCCCAATGCTGGGCGCACTCTTCTAGGAAAAGGGGTCTGCCCAAATTTGAGAGCCCCATTAAAAATTAAAAATTAATTTATTTTCAATTCTATTTCCCCAATCATGGGGTGGCCCAAGAGGGTGCTGTCAGCCTCATAAGAAATAAACCATTTATTTATTTATTTATTTAGCCTCAATACTCCAAAGGGGTGATCGAAATTGATTTTATTTGGGGCCACAATTATCCCCAAGACGCCTTTGACATCAATGACAATATTTTTCCAACATATTTGACACCATCCACATGAAGAAGCGAAATAAATTGACTCAACAACACCTCAATAATATAGTCCTTGCACAATACAACCTTTGGCTTCATACAAGAAAGGTGGAGGACAAATCAGTGAAACCTATTGATTTGGATAAGATTGATCCCTACAATGATTGGACCATGCAAAACGAGGAGCCCTCCTTGATTACAGAGGATGGAATTGTTGATTTTGAAAGGCAAGCTATGAAGGATGTGGCTACAAAAAAAGCAAGGGAGATTAGATTGTCATTGGAATACATTGATATGAGGAGGTATTGTCATATAGAAACAAGGTAGAGCCAAAGCCACAATCTTCTAGGCCAAGCAGGAAGCCACAACCACGTGCGAGGACCATACCCTCTACCACCAATTTTTCACTAGAACAAGGAAGAGGAAATTGTAAAAACTTATAATATGTTACTTGCCTAGATATACAATTTATAATGATGATTTTTAAAGACAACCATTATAAATTCATAATAGTTATCAATTAGTAGCTAGCTATTATATCCGACTTCGCATGACGATGCAATTTTGTATTTCGTGTGTATTCAAGAATCAAATCTAATGGAAAACGCTTCCTCGTGGTTTTTTAGACTCGTTTGATGCATTTTGTACTTTAATTTTTTTTTTTAAAAACGTGCTTTTCAATAAATTTTAGTATTTTTTTTAGTTTTGTTTTTGTAGAGTCAAAAATTTTGGCTTGCCAAGTACTCACTTAGTTCGAATATGTGAACTATGATTCCAAGTCTTCTAGACACAACAATGTGGTCAAAATTGCAGCAACATTCACTAAAAAACAACTCAGTTCTCAAACACTAAAATCCTAATGCTCTCAAAAACACAAAAAAAATGAACTAAACTAGACATGGCTCTTATATTATGTTAGATTTTGTATGAAGTAATAAATAGCCAAGATCTAATGTACTAGCATTAAACACTAACACTATTCTAACCAATGATGTGAAAATCAAAATAGTAAAATGTTATTCTTATTAATCAAGCAATCAAGACAAATGCATGCAAAGCATTAAATGCAAGATCAAGATGTCATCCCATATATTAAATCTAAGTGAGTACAATTATAAGAAATGTGAAAAGGAGGAGGTGTCAAATACATCCAATAGGAGTGTAACTCAAAATCTCCTAAGGAGGAAAGAGTGATTCATATTGAAGATGCAAACAAACTCAACCCTAGTGACTCAATCTAGGATATGCCTAAGCAAGCTAAACCTAGGTGTAGGAAAATACATAATAGACTAATAAAATGAATAAAAACCTACACAAATAATTTCTTATTTCCATATTAACATTCATTTGCTTCAAAGTTTCTACAATCAATTGTTTGTGTTTTTGGATTTTTTGGGCACTCTCTTCTTTGATTCTAAGTATCAACTTGCAATGTCCCAAATTCTGAATATGAGGGTGTTTGTGTCACTTTCTAACCCTAGGCTGGATTTCAAATTTTCTTAAACTAGCATGCCTTCCCTTCATTCCCCACATCCCTGCTTTCTGGATCCTTTGCCTTCTACAGTTTTCTAGTATTTATTTTACCTTAGTACTGTTGGAAGGTTGGTGCCTTCATCCCCTTGGATAGTTTGGTGCCTGTACAACCCACCACGAATTCGTGACATGGCTTAACCGCCTCCCGTGGATCTTGTATAAATCTAGCATTTGTATCGGGTGTTATCAGGTCAATCTTTTGGCGCAACGACAAAGCCATTGCAACAAGTACCCTTTCCCTCTACCCCCTATGCCTCGATACCCACCAATATTAGATATGCCAAAACCCAAATCCTAGCCTTCCACACACTAGACATTTATGAACCCACAAACCTTCATTTCCCCATTAACCTTCTCTCCCCTATGCACTTGGTACTTTGATTCCCCAATCCCCTCTCTTTCCTATATCAAGCATCGCTAACTCTCAATCCCCACTCCCTTTAGCATCAGGTAACTCTATTGTCCCCCCAGTTTGACTATCTAGGCCCACAAAACTTTGCATCCCCTCACATCTAAGCATCCTTGCATCCCATTCACTAAACCCCTAACTTCAAAACTTCAAGAACATAATGCCAACATACCAAATGGAAATATAGCTAAGTGATATCACAACTCCCAATTCCTCAATCCCTCTTGCTGTTGCATCTTTCAAGTATACATATCCCCAAATCCCCCACCTTTAGGCATGCCTTTCCCCAAACTCCCATTACTTGAACAAGGGGTTTCACCTATCAACATGGCCAACCAAAGACACCATTAATGGCCTCAATTTGAATGCAATAAATGGCAAGAAACTTTCAAATGACTATATAGCTCATGCGGGCCCATGTTAGGACTTCAACCTCTATATAAGACAAGCAGCTTCATTAGTTTGGAAATTTGGGGCCATTTCATCAAATCCTAACCCTAGTTGAAGCACTTGTGTTCAACTATTGGATCTGAGGACAAAAACCCTTAGGTTCTAGAGATCATTGGATGAAATCCCAATTATTTCCTAGAGTTCAAAGGACAAAACTCCTTTGGATTCCTAAGGGGAGCTTCATACAAGGTTGCATCTGCATTTCAAGTTTAAAGGATTTCAGGACTTCGGGTATTTTAGCATTCTACATATGTTAAAAATATATCTGTAATTGTTGTAAAGGAAAAGTCTAGTAACCATTTGCAGCAGAAATGTACTTGAATGAAATATTAAGTTCCAGCCACTATTACATGTGCAAATTTAGTATGTGTTATGGGTATTTCATGTTTTTACTATTTCTACAATTCTATTGCCATAATATTTAGGTAAGTATTTCAGATTTAAACATTTCTTATGAATAGTTTAGCTAAGGGTCATTATAATGGTACCAAAGCAGTAATCTTGCCAGCTTATATGATAAAACAAATTGCTGATGCTTCCCAATGAAGGAGAGATCCAGTATCGAAGAAGGGAGCAAAGAAAATTGCACGCACTAGGTCCCGATAAAGAAGAAAATATTGAAGAAAGGCAAGAGAGTAGACTTCTTCCATAAGAACATGACTAGATTGCATCAAGGCCAAGATGGGCCAAATTTAATGGTCCAAGTGTTGCATGCTATAAAGGACTTACAAAATCCAAAGCCTACTAAAGCGTATCAAGAAGACAGGAGTACATGTGCCGATAACATATCTATTGTTAATTCCATACCAAAGCCATCAAGGTCTATGTTCTTGCAAAAAGGGAAAAAAAAAAAGAAAAGGTACCTGAAGGCCCTTCTACAAAGCAAATTGATAAAAGATTGATGAGTACCAAGGTAAATCTTAAGGTTTTAAAAATACAATATCTTTTGTTAGTTACCTGGATATCCTTGGAAAAGGAATTCCTAATGGAAGGACCCCAAAGGGCAATGAATACAATGAAAAGTGAACACTGCAACAAAAAGTAGGTAAGTTGAATGCTCATACCTTTCATGGCAACAATAAGATATCTGCTACAACTTGGTTGCAAAAACTACAAACTTATCTTACTCTCAATCCTATGGAGGAGGAAGATGCCATTCAATTTGCTACATTGCATTTAGAAGGACTTCCTTATGATTAGTGGCACTATGGTTTGGTCACACAAGGACATAGCCTTGTGTAAACATTTAATGATTTCAGATAAAGGTCTTTGGACTGTTTTGAGCAAAAAGATGGATGAGTACTTCAGAGAACTTGCTGTTATCAAATAACACTCCTTCGTGGAAGCCTCTGTTGCCACATTTTAGCAAGTTGTAGTAATGGTACTCAAAATTTCTGAAAAAAGAATCACATTTCTATTTGTCAAAGGTTTGTTTGAACCCCTCAAAGTTATTGTTATGGCTTTTACACCTATTTCTCTACAAGAAGCAATGAAAAGAACCCTAACATTTGAGTCATTTGTGCTTAAGGGCAGAATTCTATCTCAATCAAAGACTCCCATTTTTAGGCAGCATAAAAGAAATTTTCAGAAATGGGAATCATATTCACATCCAAAAATAGATCAGACCCCAATCACCTACAACAAAGAAGAAGAATGACTACAACAGAAATAAACTCAAAAGGAAGAATCTATGTTTTCCCTACAAGGAGCTGATGAAACACACGCTTATACTGAGAGGGAGGGGTGAATCAGAATAATCCAATCTTTCACTTTTTCGGTTCACAAACACAATAATATCAATTGCACGACATCAACAATAAATAACACAAGAAGAACACAAGATTTACGTGGAAACCCTTTCTGGAGAAAACCACGGCAAAATATTGCTTATATAAATTATTTTTACAAACTTTGTAGGCACCTACCTACTAGAGACACCAATCACCGCTTTATCTTTGTAGGCACCAACCCACTAGAGACACCAATCTCCACAACTAAGCACCAACTTAGTAAGAGACACCAATCTCTTCTATGGAGAGACACCAAACTCTTGAACAACAAAATCTTAGTCTTCTTGAAAATAAAACTACTTCAAAATCTGCCTTATGTCAGCTATTAATCACCTTCAGGATCTGCTATAAATCTGCCTCAAAGATCTGCTCCAAATCAGCTTGAAGGTCTGCTTTAATTCTGTCTTATATTCACTCTTAGGTCTGCTCCAAATCAGCTTATATGTCTGCTCATAGACTTCCTTTCGATCTGCTCATAACCTACCTATGGATCTGCTATAACCTCTTCACAAAATCTGCTATGTGTTTAAATGATATATCTGTTTTATTCACCACACACTTCTTCTCGTCATCTCACAAACTTTATTTATAAATGCTTGAAGGAGAGCGACTTCTTGAATAGATGCAATGGTTAACAAAATGAGATGACCCTTAATTATTTATACCACTTCAAAGTGATCTCTCACTTCAGATTTGGGCGCTCCATTAAGGGGTCGGCCCCTATAAATAAATTAATTTAAATTTCTTTTTTTATTTCCTTTTTGGGTGGCCACTATGAGGGGGTCAGCCCTATGATTTAAAATAATATTTTAATTCAAATTACCTTCTAATGTGGGCACCAAAATACAAGGGAGTCGACTTCATAAAACAAATAAAATTTGTTTATTAATACTTCCTTGTTAATAACACCTTATGGTTCTTCTTTGGCATCGATGACAATAATTCTAACAAGAGCCATGGGAACTAGGTCATAGATGCCTTAGCAAGGGCCAAGTCCATTATATTGAAGATGTGTCTGATGATGACTCAAATCCCGAAGAACCTAAGCCACAACCAACCATAGAGGAACATGAACCTAAAAAGGTGGAATATGAAAGCATTGACAGAGGCACACTCACAACCCTCTCAAGAGCACCCAAATATCATTCATTCAAAGTTTGAGGAATGCTATCCAAATAGAGAATTGTGATGTTTATTGATAACTGGACAACCCACATGTAAACTGATGAGGGTTTGGTGGTTAAGAAGAGGACTGAAAGTTGTGGATTTTGAAGGATTCAATGTCATTATGGCTGGTGGATTCACCATTCCATGCACCAAAATAATACAACTCATCAAGCTATGTGATGATTTATATGTTGTGGTTTTAGGAGAGACTAACATGATTTTGAGTGTACAATTGTTGCACTCCCTTGGTGAGTTTTCACTGAATTATCATTCGTGGAGTTTAAGTTTAAATCTAGAGGAAAATATGTGGTGCTTAGAGGATTTTTTATGGAACACTACAAGTGGTTACAACTAAAAGAACGAAGAGGACTTCTTGCAAGTGACAAGTTGCTAGGTTATGCCTGCAAATTCATCCATGGGTAAGCTAGGTGCCTATTGTCTTGATATTCAGAATATTTTGGATAAGCATAGTGTGATGTTTAGTCATTTGCCTCTATGACTACCACCTAATAGATTCAGAATATTTTGGATAAGCATAGTGTGTTGTTTAGCCATTTGCCTCTACAACTACCACCTAATAGAGGATTCTAGCATATCATAGAGTTGGAACCAGATTCTAAGCCTATCATGACCACTCCTTACTGCCATCCAAGAATGTACAAAGAAGAGATGAAAAAGGCTATTAAAAAGCTCTTGGAGATGGGTCACATTAAGCCCAATTCTAGCCCATTTTCTTCATGTGGTTATTGTAAAGAAAAAAAATGGTACAGATATCAGAGCTCTAAACAAAAAGAACATTAAAAATAGGTATCCCATTGCCAAGATCAATGAGCTAATTAATGAGTTGCATGGAACTATGTATTCTTCAAAAATTGATTTGAGATGAGGTTACCATCAGATCCATGTAAAGGATGAGGATGTGCATAAAACAGCATTTAGGTGTCACTTTAGGCACTTTGAATTCTTAGTCATGCCTATTAACTTGACAAATGCACTACCTACTTTCTAGTCATGCTTGAACCAAGCATTTAGCAATCAATTAAGAAAAAAAAATATGACATTTTGATTTACAACAAAACATGGGAAAATCACTTGATGCATCTAGATACAGTCCTTAGAATATTAGAGCAACAAGCTCTCTTTGCAAAAGAATCCAAATGTAAATATTTGGTGACAAAAATAATGTACTTGGGCCATGTCATTAGTGCTCAAAGTGTCATGTGGATCAACAAAAGATCCAACCCATTTTGTATTGGCCTTGTCCTACCACATTGACACGGTTGAGAGGATTCTTTGGCCTTTGCAGCTATTATAGGAGAATTGTTAAGTGGTTTTGACAACTAGCAACACCCTTAACTGATATGATAAAGAAAGGAGCTTTTCCATGGACAAAAACAACTCCAGAAGCTTTTGACAAGCTTAAAGAAGTAATGAGTTCATGTCTTATTCTTGCTATCCTAAATTTCTCACATGCATTAGTTGTAGAATGCAAGGCCTCGGGAGAAGGAATTGGAGTTGTCTTAGTACAAATGGGGCATCCCATACTATTTGAAAGCAAGAAATTGAAAGAATCAAAAAAAAAGAAAAAACTAAGTTAGTTACCGTTGCACCACAAGCCGGACTGATAGTGAACGGCACCCCTCTTAGCGTTAAGGGGGCATCCCCAGGATAGGTACTCCCGCCAGACCCTGGACAAAAACAGACCTCGTCAAATAGGGGCCCGCTACAGACCCCGCTAGTCGTCGAGACCTCCAGCTCTGATACCAAGTTAGTTACCGTTGCACCAAAAGCCCGGACTGGTAGTGAACGGCACCCCTCTTAGCGTTAAGGGGGCATCCCTAGGATAGGTACTCCTGCCAAAGACTCCGGACACGTGGCTGGGCAAACCGCTCGGACAGACCTACGTCACCTTCCTATAGGGGCCCGCATCGGGACATCACAGCCCACCACGCTCCGCGAGTCTCGACCTCGAGACCTTCAGCTCTGATACCAAGTTAGTTACCGTTGCACCAAAAGCCCGGACTGATAGTGAACAGCACCCCTCTTAGCGTTAAGGGGGCATCCCCAGGATAGGTACTCCCGCCGAAGACCCCGGACACGTGGCTGGGCAAACCGCTCGGGCAGACCTACGTCACCTTCCGATAGGGGCCCGCATTGAGACATCACACTATCTATATCCAAGAGATGTAGACTATCATGCATGTTTTGGCCAAGTATTGATAATATTTGGTTTATGAAAGATTTATGGTCAAGACAATTCATAAAAGCTTGAAGTTCTTTCTTGGCCAACATAACTTAAATGATAGCCAGCAAAAATATATGAGTAAGCACCAAGCTTATAATTTTGACATAGAGTACATGAAACGAAAAATGAATGTAGTTGTTGATGCTCTTTCTCAAAAGCCTACTCTATGAATTCTACCAATTGGAAGGTCTTTGTTATGGTAGAATATGTTAAAAATGCATTTGTTACTAATCTCCTTGACGGAACGGTAAGAGATGACAGATTTGTAGTAGCAAATGATCTCATTCTTTATAAAAACTTAATCTTTCTAGTTCTTGAATCCATAATGAAGGAGAAAAAAGTAGAGTTGTTCATGATGCACCGCTAGCAAGACACCTAGGATACTACAAGACCTACAACTAAATTAGGTAAAGGTTCCATAGAATGGCCTCAAGAAAGATGTCCTCAAATTAGAGAATGCATGACTTGTTAGCAAAACAAAGTAGAACATATCTTTCTAACAAGCTTGCTTCAGCCATTGCTTATCCCAAATCAAAAGTGGGAAAGCACATCCATGGATTTCATCACAAACCTCCCCAAAGTGCATGGTAAAGATTGCATTTATGTTGTTGTGGATAGGCTAATGAAATATGCACACCTCTTTGCTATTTTTTTATAACTCAAAGCACATCAAGAAGCTGATAAATTTTTCAAAGAAGTGTTTAGGCTACATGGGTTGCCGAAAAATATTGCCATTGATAGAAATAGTAGGTTCCTAGACACTTTTTGGCAAGAGCTATTTCATTTGACTAGACAAACTCACTCACAAAGATAGAGAACAAATGGGTTGAGAGGTACTTGAGGAACTATGTTTCAAACCACAAATCAACTTAGGTTAAGTGGTTGCATTTTAGAGAATACTACTACAACACCACTCACCTTATGTCTATTGGTATAACACCATCCATGGCATCGTATGGTTATGATGCAATAACCTTTATCAATTTAGTGTTCACAGAGAACAAAGTGCCAACAAATACAAATTGGGTGAGGCACAACCGACATTTTGAGATCACTAAAAGATCATCTCCAACAAGCCCAAAATCAACAAAAATTCTATGCAAATCATGAACTGCACAAAGGAGAAGTTGAGGAGAAGCTTTTGACCACTAAGCGATAAGGGATTATAAACATACAAGAAAGGAGCTCTCCTACACATCCATTACCTCAACCTAGTAGGTTGACTCCACAACAAATTGAGAAGGAGCAAAAGGGTTGCATTTGAATTGTGACAACAAATACAATAGAGGACATAAATGCACTGAAAAGAAATTGTTCTATATTGAAGGTTTGAGCGAGGAAGAAGAGGAGGAACAAATATTAGAGGGTGATAGGGAGTTAGATGAGGAATCACATGATTCCCATCCAATCATTTCTTGCCATGTACTCTCAAGTTTTAGCGCCCCACAAACTATCAAAGTAGTGGGTTTCCTAAAGAAGTAGAAAGTAACAGTGTTGATCGACTCGAGTAGTATTCATATTTCATCAACAAAAAGTTGGCTACTAGTCTAAATTGTTTTATATATCCAGCTCCAGAGTTTTAGGTCTTCATTGTTGATGGTGGTACTATTAGTTGTTATGGAAAAAGCCACAGCATTAAATTATCTATGAGAGATTCACCTTGATTGCCCAATGTATGCTATCTCCATGGGTGTAGCAGATATTGTTTTTGGAATACAATGGCTTACTACATTGGGAACAATTGAGATGAACTTCCAAGAACTATTCATGAGATCTCAATTAGAAGGAAAGATACTAGAGCTAAAAGGGTTGAAGGCAAAGTCCCCACAAATGGTAAGCTCTCATTTAGTGCAAAAGTTGCCTAAGAAAGGAGCTGATGGATTTGTGGCCCAATTGTGTTCATTAGAAGCCTATCAATCTAATGCCCCCACCCATCCAAATTTACAAGCAATTATTGATCGTCACTCAATGGTTTTCGGAGATATGCCTAAAATACTTCCTCCTAAGAGGGATCATGATCATGCCATACAACTAGTTCCAAGGAGCCAACCACCAAACATCAAGCCTTACAAGTACCCATATATACAAAAAGGTGAGATCAAAAAGATTGTTGAGGAGATGCTAGAGGCACGAATTATTAGGCATTATCAAAGTGCCTACTCCTCACCTATGGTGATGTTGCATAAGAAGGATGAAACTTGGCGCATGTGCCTAGACTATAGAGTGCTCAACATGTACACCATCAAAGATAAGTTTCCTATTCCAGTCATTGGTGATTTGCTAGATGAATTGAATGGAGCTATGCATTTTACAAAGTTTCCTATTCCTAATTATTGTTGAGCTAACAACTGATGTGATTGAATGCATTTTCTTGTCAATGTCAGATGCATTGGTTCATTATTACTACAATACATTTCCTTTTCTATATATCACCAAACCAATATACCAAACCTCTCAATATGCTTGCCTCTTTGATATACACATTGGTACATGAAAGAAGCTCACCCTTATGGGAGAGCAAAGTGGTACGCGAACTTAGGCAACACATGAAAAGAATATGCTCTTCTTATGATGCCTCCACCCCAAAAAAACATCATCTACTTCCATAAATCAAAGCACGAGAATACTTCACAAAGGAGAAAGATTTAAAAGCACAATTAGGTTTTGCCAGTAGACACATGGGTATTGCAAGCAAGAAATGTTAAACACGAATGGACCAAGCATGGGATTACAAAACGTGAATGGACTAAGCACAAGATTAGAAAACACAAAAATAATGGCAAACAACAAGGATACAAGAGTTTATTTCACTAGAGTGAATAAGTGGGTCATGAGCTTTATATGCTAGGGCACACAATTATATGTTATGAGTCATGACACATAAAAAATGATAGACTAAGCTTGGATAGAGAGTGGAATAGACTAAATAGCGCAAAACAATTCAAACATGTATCATGTGATAGAGGTAATGATGGAGTTGTGATTTGAAATAGTGAATCGAGGACTACACCAAAAATGGAGCCGAACAAATGTAACCACTTCTACAACAAAAATGTGACAAAAGAAAATTTTATTGGAAACACTAGGCAAATATTCTACAACAAAAAAGGAGGATGAGAAAAATTGCCTAAACTTTGATCCAATGTTAGGCTAGGAATTGGACTATAAATGAAAACAAAAACGGAAATGTAAACCAAAATTATATCCATTCAAATGACAAGCAATGTAGAAATTTATTAACAATGTGACGATTCAATTCATCCTCAAATGATTGTTCAAATCATCTTCAAGATGACTATTCAAGTTCTACAAGAAAATCAAATACTATAACCTAGGATCATATACATAATATTACAAGAACAAGGTAGCTCATCTTCTCAATCCTCCTCTTTCTCGAGTACTTAGCATTTTGATACTCAATGTGCAGCATATGATGAATGGAAATATTTCTACTACAAGGATATTCAATTTGGTTTGATAGTTCAAGCCTTACAACATCCATTAGTGTGAACCAAACACCTTTCCTTGACTACAGTTTGCAAGATGAGTTGCTGTATAGTTTTTCTCAACTTTGTGTTCCCACAAGCCCTTCTTGCCAAGTTTTGCTAATGGATGCTCAGTCATCCTCCAATAGTAGACAATTTACTATTTGGTGTCCAAAAGACCTTGCAGCACCTCCAATGGTATTTTTTGGCCTTCTATGCCAAAGCAGGTTGAGAATTAAATCCATTATTGCTTTCTTTGCAGCAGTCTAAGCCTTCCATTGAAATCTTGAATTATATAAAGTTATAAACCATTAATAGTACCATTTCGACCATTTATAGCCTTTTATGGACTTAATTGGTGGCTTTGCCATCACTCAACTACGACATGATTGTATATTTGTGGTTGCCTACCTATTTCAAACATTGTTATCTTTATGCCATGCTCGAAGACCATCGGTACTCCACAATTAGCAGACTTGTTTTTCAAGCATGTTTTGAACAATTTGTGCTGCAACTCGCCATCATTTGAACTTGTGGCTCATGCTTCTCGAGCAACTCTTGGTGATCATCATGGAAGCTTCTAGGTTGTTAGTTGTGGTTCCCTACTTCCTCTCATCTGTAAACTCATAGGCAGACTGAGGTTGTTAATCGCACTTTAATCATGCTTTCCGTATTCCTCATTAGAAGAATAGGCAATGGAACACCTATTTGCATGTTATTCAACATAGCTACAACCAAGCTACTCACATATCAACAGAGCATTCCCCTTTCAATGTCTGTTATGGCTTCCAACATTTGACAACTCATAAAATCTAGGTTGCCATTACAGTTCCAACAAAGTCCCATTAACAAAAGGGGCAGGATAAATCTTCTACCTTTGTGTAAAATTTGGCCAAGCTACATGCGAAAATTCAGACACTCTTCAACAGAATCAAGCCAAAGTCAAGGCACTCTGTAACTGACATTAAGTTTCTCATTCCTTTCAAGTTGGTGAGCGTGTTTCTCTTCAAATGGATAAACAAAGGTTTCACACCAAATAACATAAGAAGTTGATGCCAATCAGATACAGACCCTTACACCATTCTCTAAGCATTCAACTCAGTCTTCTAGCTCAACTTACCATCCATGATGTTGTCAGTGTGACCAAGCTCAAGTCAAATGAACCATCTCACTTAGGGGAGTAGGTTTTATCACTCCTCCTAAAGAAACTATTTCTGATTTTAAACAACCAGTAGCCAACAATTCTTTGCTCGATGTTCATAGCTGCACCAATCGCAAAGAGATGTGAGTCAGAAAGGAACTCTCTTGAAGTAAGCTAAATGGTTCTCTGCATCAGGTTTTGCAAAGAAATTCCTAAACTAAGATAAAACTTGGGGACAATTTCCACTTAGCCGGGAGAAAATGATTGAGGACACCCCATGTGGTTAGAAAGTTAACTACAGTTCACATACAGGTGGGCTGACTGAAACTGACTATAGGTAAATGAAACACGTGTAAAGGTAGCTACAAACAAAGTGGTTGACAGGTAGAACAGCTGTAAAGAACAGATAGATATAAGTCACAAATAAGGCAGACATCTGGAAAAGCTGTAAAGGGTCGTTGCAAATAAATAAAATAGCTAAACAGCAAGGAACATTAAAAATCACTATACGATGTTTAGCCTGCATGTACAGGCTTCTCATATGTAAATATTCACTCAGAAACATTCAGCAATAAAAACATATCAGCATTTCATGATCTTGATAAGAGCTCTCATCCATATCATTTGAGCAGAACTTCTTACCTTTGAAAGAAAACTTAATCTGTGGCCAAGTCTGAATATTTAAGGAAGAGGGACTGTAAGGCATCAAATTGTAATGGCCAACGACCACCTTTGTAATGGCGTGGATACCAAGTAAGGTCATATAGAATATTTCTCATATTATATCTCAAGGACCTCGACTCCTCTAAAAGGAAGTTGGAAGCAAGCGAGACTCATGTTTCACTATTTCTTGTCATTGAAACTAGAGAAAGAATCTCACTGTCTATTATTTCAATCACTAAAGGGGGTGCTTTTAAAATTGTGTAAGCATCTAAGTCCTCTTTACTATTATTAATATTTTATAATTCAGGATGCCTCTGTTGTTGTATTGAGGGCTTTGAGTATAATCAGGGTCTCCTATAGCTTTTCCTTCTACAATCTGTCCATATAAATTGTCCAGCAATCCTCAGCCTTCCAGACCACACTCGCAACAAACTTCAACTTCCCTAGGTAACACGTGAAATTTGTATCTAGCTAAGCATCAGGAATAAAAACATTAATACCCAGGTGGAAGCCCTCACACCCTATGTTTTGAATGTAAGAGGCTTGTTTGTATTAGACTTTGGCTTCATTTGCCTTGTAGTCTCTTATACACTGCATTTCAAGCAGTTCAAGTCCAGTGGTTATTGAAACTACAGTGCACAGTGTACACTAAAGCATCATAAATTGTGTGCTTTTACAAATCTGTGTAGCAGAGACCTTGAAACACCTTTCAAGCTTGTTTTTTGTTTGTAAATATTCCCTACCAATCGTTGCTGTTACAACCAAAAAGCAGCTATCATTATTTATATTTTCCCAAGGGGTTGTGTAATTATAATGGGCAATACTTGATCCAAGTTAAGAACACCTCCCAAGCTTCTTCTTTGTTTGTAAATAATCTCCAACAATTATTTAGTTACAACCAAAAAGATCTCTTTATCTGTGTCTAGCAAAGGGATCATGTTGCAATGGTAAAGAGTTACACTTGACCCAGGTTCAAGTCCCTATGCTGCAGTAAGGCAATCCACAATCCCAGTTGACATGCAGTGACGTTGTCATGTCAACAAGCAAGGAGAACATTCAAGTGTGACCCATGTTTAGTAATCTTAAGCTCAAGTGCCCCTGCTGCATTATGTTAACCCACAATCCCACTGCACACATGTTGAAGGTGGGTTGCAACGAGATTGGAGAACATAAGCATGACCATGCTTGCAAGTGTCGAGTTCAAGCCTTCCCACTGCCATAATGCAACCCACGACTCCAGTGGACATGTGATTGTGTTATGGTAACGACTCCAGAAACACATTCAAGCATGACGAACTTAAAAATCTCAAAAAGACCTGAAGGCAGCCAAACATAACCTCACACTAGTTCAGCCAAGCCAAAAAAAGCTCACGGCCACAAAAGAATAAGTCCATTTCAAAAGAAATAAATATACATTCTAAAAATGCCCAAACAAGCCATGTAAGGAAATAAAGATGAACCAACCCCTTCCAATCACACCTCTATAAAAATCCACCATAAAAAATACTGGCAAGGGTAATTCAATTAAACAAACCTGGACCACCAAAACCTCGAAACCCCTCTACTCTATACAAGGAATTTCCACCAACAATCTCAAAAAACAATTACCTAATACAGGCTCAAAACATGCTAATAGTCACCAAAATTAAAGGTTTTAATGCAACTATGGCCCCAGTTTCACTAAATCTGTTAATTTTCATCACCCGATTTTGGAATCGAGACAAGAATGACCAGACAAATAAACTTACCTAAATCTGAAACGTTTAACTCGCACTTAAATGTTCATTTGAACTCGTTAAAAGTACCAACGAAAGGGTTTTATGTAACCATTTCCTTAACTTCCCTACATCCAAAACTTTTATGTCGCGCCCAGATTTTGTAAACCAACAAAAACAAACAAGCAAATGCACAAATTTGCCAAGGAAACTACTGGAAACATGCGAAATACAATTGAAACTTAAGGTTTTAGAATAAATTTTGACATAATTTCTCTAAATCTGAAACATTTAAGCAAAGCCCGGTTTGTTTGTAGAAAGACGCACCGATAAATAAAAACCTAGATTGATGTGTTGCAGGAGGCATACCTTGAGTTTGCCTTCGCCTTTGTTCAATCCTTTTTAACTGCTAAAAAGAAGTCTTCTGTTACTGATATGAGAAGTAAAACAAACAAGGAAATTAGAAAATGTTCAGCAAGTACTTTTGAAAGAGATTTTAGATTTTATATATTTTGTTGTAATGTTTATTGGAAAAGTTCTAGATTTTACTTCTGTTTATTTAATTTGTTTGCAAAGCCTTAGATTAAAGTCCTAGATAATATTGAGATTTATATATATATATATATTTTTTTTTTATCTATAATATTAATTTTTGGTTGTTTGTTTATTAGATTTCGGAGTAATTTCTGTCCAAAATTAAGTGAAACATAAAAGTATGGATGAATGGCTTTGGAGGATAAGGAAGAATACAGGGGTTTTCAACAGAAAAAGATTTACTATTTGCCTCCTTTTTCTTATTAAAATTAATAAAATGGATTTTTCTTTTCTAAATTTTGGTTATGTGTATTTTATGTGAGTGGTGTTCTTTAAAAAGTAAGTTTGGTTAAGAAGGAAAGAATATAGTAATTTTAGTTCCTGCCATACTTATGCTTTCATCTAGTTTCAATATTTTGACAAGAATCAACCAATAGGATACGAGAATTAAATTTTGTTGACCATATTTTATAATGTTCAATTTTATTTCATATTTATTTTTATATTTAAAATCCATTTTTCTCCAATTCTATTGGTTAATACTTGTGAATAGTCATATTGGGATGATGCAAGCAATAATAATAATTAAACAATAGTTGTGGAGTGTCATATTTTTCACTATTCTACAATAGTATATGATTGACTAATTGCTTATATGGAAACCGAAGGATCCCATCAAGTTAACTTTTTCAAATAAAAACAACAAAAATACAAACTTTTTAGGTAAGGCATGGCTGTATGTCTTGACGACTCATAATATTGAATTGACAATTTAATTGCCCAGTGATTGTTCATGTACCTGTCATTCACGTACATGGGCATATTCTTCTTGATATGGTCGGTAAAGGAACTTCTGGAATGGTTGATATTTTAATAGTTTTTCCTAAGAAATTAAAGTGTAAATTGTTTAAATAGTTTGATTCAAAGTTTTTTTTAAAAACTTGTTTTATGTTTCTAATAAAGCATCTAAATTTGTAAATTAATTTTGTTAATAAATTTATACTTTAATAAGATATTTATTAATTTAATATTCTTAGTTGTTCAAAATTAATATTATAAATATAGTATAAGTTTTTTATTTTACATATAATTTTCTTACTACTTAAATTAATTGACTTATTTTTTAATAATTTTTCAATCAATTACTTAACAATATATACTTGTATAGTTTTTTCCCAAACAAGTTAATTCAATTTTAATGGAGCTTTTTTTTTTAAATGGGATTTTTTTGAAAACCTTAAATTTACTCAAAAATACTTATTTTTTCTTTAAGTTTAATTATTGTTATTTCGTTTGTCAATTTCAAAATTATTTCTTTTAATAAATTTTTTTGTGCACTTCAATTATTTGTAATGTCAACTTTAATTTGTGAAATTCAGTTAGCTTCTTTGAAAAACACATTTCTTTCATTTTTTAATTTTATACATCCTTTTATTTGCTACAAGTCCAAAATTGGAACCCGATCATCTACATACAAAGATATCAATAGCACTCTAACAATATTTATAAATAGGACAAGAAATCGTATTATTGTTTTAAGTGTGTAGGATTGGAGAGCTTTGTTTTTGACAAAAGCATTTTTGTATTAAATATTGTTTCACTATACTTTTGAAATTGATAGTATATGCAACATGGTTTAATACTAAACTATAAACTTCAGCTGCATAATTATTTACGATAATGCATGTCATTATTTGTATAAACTTTCAAATTATATGATCTCTATCATACAATGCTAATTCTATGAATATCTATTTATATTCACAAATATTTATGAATATATATTTCTATTCACAAATATTTGATTTTGCTTATAATAAGTAAGGCTTTAGCTTTCATCAAAGATTTACAATAAAAAAAAAAATGAAAACTCCATGTGTAATATTTTTTATTTTTAAGACAACACAAAGTGACATTGCACCCTCCTAACAGCTTTTATCAACTACATCTCACAAACAAGCAAACACAACTGACAATCGGCAGGAACATGACGCATATGCGTCTCTTGTTAAAAGAGAAAATAATATGGCAAAAGGTCTAATTATAATGGTAATAAATGTTATGAAATTTTGATGTGTAAATAAGTTTTAATATAAAATTTTAAGGTTATTTATACATCAAATTTTCATTATATTTAATTGTGATGGTGAATGTGTGAGCTTTTATGTATATTTATATTTTATAAATTTTGACAGTTAGAAATTTAATGAGAGATGTATTTGATGTTGTGATGATTACAATCAATTTGATGATATAATTAGTTAAAGAAAAATTTATATGATTATTGTGTAAAAATGCAAGTTGTATATGGTGAAGAATGTGTGTTATTTTTTATCAATATGTGTTATGTGAGAATCATGATATGGTTTTTGCCATATTGCATATGATGTCAATTTCTAGACTATGAATGTAAGAAATATATGAATATAGGTAATGAGAGTATACATGTAGCAAATTGGTGTTGTCATCTTTGGAGAGCACAAAGCATAGATTTAATTTTTATCACAAAATTTCAATTTCTATAAAAATATAAATTAACAAATGAATAATGCTATAACTAATATAATCAACAAGGATGACAAGACCATCATTGTTGTGTCATGTGATGCAAAGATTCAATCATTTTTCTTTATATGTAGTTGTTTTATACATTATGGGTAGCTTTATTAAGTATAAAAATACCTTAGTGTGCCAAAATTAGTATAATATGAATATCTTGTCCCATCTACAAAAAGACCTTAGTGACATTTTGGATGTCGATGTCACCTTGTTCTTTCCTGGTGGCCTTGTTTTGCAAGAATATGGTGTTATATCTTCTATGTTATTTTCATCTTATTATCACATCCAGTTGTTGCGATATAGGTATTGCAAAGACATCCCTAACAATGTCTAGGTTGATTGTTGTGATTTTTAGATTGAATCTAATACCATCAACCTCATTTGTGCCTACTTCTACATCTAGGATATATAGGACCGATGCACCTATTGAGTCCCAATTTGCATAGGTCATTGACAAAGGAGTCAAGAGAGGAGTGCTTGCACATTCACTCTCCATTATCATGGATATGAGTACAACCAGCTCATCAACTTGGGTGGTCCAAGAGTAATTCAACTCTACCTAATTCATCACCCTTGCAATGAGTTGTTGTGAATTGCTCTCAGTTGTAGTTCGCAAGTTTTTGTACTTGTCTCATTGCACAAGAGTTCATCATGTCAATTGTAAAAGTGGCATGTATCAACAATCCATAAGATTGCATGCCCATTTCTTCTATATAAGAAATGTACTTCATATGTTAGAGGTTAGAAAATGTGAGATGCTAGAGTTATTTTTTATTTTGTATTAGGAAGAACATAGTTATGATATCTATACAAATCTTTTATGATAATGACATTCTTGATAGAAGTAATATGAATAAATTTTGCATTGTGTTGTCTATGTTATATGATGTAATATTTATTTGAAAAACCATTCAAGGATTGTAAATTTCTTTGTGCATATTTGTTGTATCAAGTTACTTTTTGTGTTAGTTTATATTCAAGAAATAGTGTAATGCTTTCATGGAAAAAAATGAGTGTGTTTATGCCATAGATAGATTATTAAATACAATTGCACATGTAAAAACTATTAGTAGATCATATTATTGTAAGACAATAATATTTCTAAGTTAAAAACTAGTGACTAGATTGGAAATATTTGATGTTAGAATAGAATGATATATTATATTATGATGATGTGATCCTTGAATAGGCACCACTCTTCATCCCAAAATATAGTTTAAGTGACAAATATCAATAGCCTATAATTTATTTCTAATTATTTTTTCTTTCATACATAGGCATTAAAGTTGCAAGGAATGTATCAAGTATTTTGATAATGTTGTAAATCCTTGTTGTAATGTATGGAAATTTTTATTTGCTTAACATTTTAGTCTATTTGATGCTTATACTTCCAATTATTTTTGTAAAATGGGAACCCACATTGGTTTTGTAAAGCCTAAAGTATATGAGAGGTTGATTTTAAGATCACTCTCATTTGTTAGCCAACCCCCTCACAATTTTGCGTGTAATATTAAATAAATATTTAGAAATTATTGAATACAAGTTAGGGAACCAACTAATTGGACCTACGAAATTTGGTTGTCCCCAATGTATTTGTGAATGTTGATTTAATTCAAGTCATTCGTAGAAAATATTGTGTTGATACTAGAACATTGTTGGCAATCCAATGTTTATTATGAACGAATAGTTAATCAAAGACGTCTTCAATTGTAATCTTGTGGCAAATACCAAAATTAACTTTGATGTATTGTATCGAGAATTTGGAAGTGATAGATACAACTATAGAGTCAAATGGTTTCCACACCATAGATGGATAGGTAGAGATGGAGTAAAACCAATAGAAAGGGAAGAAATAGAGCAATGAAGACACGTTTGAGATGACTAACTATGCACTCTCTCGGGTGTTGAAAATTGATTATAATCAATATATACTAATTAATTTAATGATGATAGATATTGAAATTCAACATATCATATTAATACAGGGTTTGATTATGCATCATTTATTATGGATGCAATCTACAAACAATTTGTATCTTTTGATAATAGAATCCCATACTTCAAATGGTATTTCATGGTGTGCCACATTTTATTATACACTACAGCTAATGTATGGTAATGTGTGCTTTAGTTGAAATATGAGGCTCCAAAAGGAAATCCCATCCCTATTCAAGGGTGGACCTATGTTTTGGATTCACAAGTTTCCAATCATCGTATTATGCCTTGTTTGAGAGGAATTTTATGCACAAGGTATTGATGTTGTTGAGCCATGAAAGGATGAGATTATTTGATGATGTTACCCGATTTTTAAGACCTAGGGACCTTCAACCTAAATCCGGATATGACCATAATTGGGGTGATTGGTTCTTTCATTCAAATAGAAAAATCATCAAGATCTATGTAGTTAAGGTTAAACCTCATGTTTTACCTATTTGGGTGTCTGATCGAGTAGCTTTTCTTAAAATCATGTGGCAACTAAATGAGGCTAACAAAACTCATTTGAGGTAGCACAAAAAGGGTTCACTTTCTACCTACTTTGAATTTTTTATTTCAAAATCACTTCAAAGGAATGATTAGACCTATTGAGTTCTAAGTTGGAGTATAGAATGAAGAGAGATGGGAGAAGAAATTTTGATCTAGAACAATTCATTGATATGGTTAGTAATACAAGTATCAATTTGATAAAGTTGAGGACCTCATTAGAAATTCCACCACTAAAATAGAAATTAACACTAAGCAAGATAAGTGGTTTAGAATTTTCCTTGGAGAAAGAAAGAGAAAGGTCTATGATGCTAAATATAAGGGAGCATTTCATGAAATTAAGGACCCCATTTTCAAGATGCAAATGATGCTAGACAATATGAATAGTTTTGGATTTGTACCTTTAAGGCTAGCCAAAAGGTCAATTATTAAGGGTCTTACCATTGAGGCTTAGCATCAACAAATACAAAGGGTAGAGCATTCTGTCTACTAGTCTCAAAAGATACATGTTGTATAAATAAGAAGTGATATTCCTTAGATGGGTGCAATACAATAAGGAGTTCAAACTTTAGTTAACTAACCAGTTACAAAAGTAGGAGAAAATAAAATTGATATTAGAGAAATCGAACAAGAAATTGCCTCACTTGAGAATTGAATTGATTGATATTTGTGTAGAGAAGAGAATTTTAAATTTAGAGGAAGGGGGAAAGTTGTACATGATGTGAGAGATTCATCTTGTGAAAAGTTTCTATCTGATAATGAGTTTATATGATCTAATGAATTTAAAGTGTTGTTGTTGGAAAAGAAATCAAAGGTACTTATAAAAAGGATCAAAAACATGAGAAGATTAGGGAGGATAATAATGAGAATGTAGCTCAAAATGTTCTAATAGATATTGATTTTGATGTCACAAAGATTGTTGAAAAATGGAGGTAATTATGTAGCTTAATACTTTGTAAAACTATGAGATTGTAGATCTAATTAAGTGTTCTTCATTACAATTTATTTGTGGATGATTATTTGTTTAGATTCATTTTACCATTTGTAGAAATAGATAGAAGATTGTGGAAGAATAAGACCAAAAGATAGAAGTGACACAACATATATCATGGTGAAATCCTTTCAGGAAAAAACTCCACCACTAGAATCGATAGTGCTTGTATTATTTAACCTTAGAACAAGATTACAATAATTCTTTATCAATCCTTGCTTGAGATGCTTCTTTTTCCTTCAACAATTCTTCTTCACAACCTGCAATAAACTTTGATAAAACTCTCTTCAACTTGCTACAATTTATAGACAATAACGAGCCTTGAAAACTCCAAAGAGTTGTCAATTACAAAGCACAAAGCTTCTCTCAAAAACCTATGCTTATTATTTGCAAGTAGAGTTTCAATGTGTAACATGAAGTCAAATCCAATACCTCCTCAATTTAGGCACCCCAAGTTGAACTCTTAACTGATCGTCGGTCAAGAAAATATCTTCCAAACTTCTCCTCAAAGTTGGCGCCCAAGAATGGGCCCACTTAACTCAGCCTTGTAAATATCTTCTCATGCAAAAGGAGTTAACTCCAAGATGCCAACTTGGGTGCCCAAGGTGGGTCCAATTCAATCTTTGTTAATAGAAACATATCTCTCCATCAATTCATGCAAACATGATGCATGATTGATCATCCCCACTTAACTGAATGTATCACCCGTTATCTATCATGCAACTCAAGTCATTAGTCATGCATTCCAAGTCAACTAAAGTCAACTAGCATTCAACTAAAACTAACTACACACAATTGAAGATAACTGAACCATAACTGAACTGAACTCCACTCATGTAAATATCAATTCCTAACTTCTGGGATCTTTATATGCATTATTGAAGTGTTATCTTCCCTCCAAACAGTTAATTGAACTCAAGGTGGGTTCCACCTTCCATGTGGGTGCCCCATGTGCTCCTATTTTATAGGAGCTCTTCTTGGGCATCCCCACATGTTCCTATCATTTAGAAATAATTACAAATGTCAATTTACATGTTCATTTCATTCAAATTTAATCTCTTTCAAATCCTAGTGTTGGGGAACACTTTCCAAGGACTGAGGAGATACATGAAATATGTTTAGGATTGCAATTAAATGGCATCCTATTCCCAACAAAGATTACTCTAGAAGAAGGGAGAAGATTGGTCAGAGAAACTGGATATCTAACTCTTTCCAGGGTGGGACATAGCTTCTATCATTGCTTTAAACACTATAATGAGACAAAATAATGATGGGGATATTTTAATATTTGAAGATAAAATAAAAGAGTTATTCTTTAGGTCAAGTTTAGTACAAAATTTGAAACCTTGGCTATATGGGCAATAGCTCCTGATTAGAACAAACCTTGAATGGGTGGATATATAAATGGGATTACAATAAATTGAACTATAAGGAGAGATTGACACAAATTCCCCTCAAGTGACATCTTTGGCAGTCAATAATACCCTATTCAGTGAAGCAATAGCAAAAAAATTGAAAACAAATTTGAGAAGTTGTAGAATGGCCACATTAAGTTGTTGTAGGAATATAATAGAATAAAATCAACGGTTTCCCCTCCTAAGAGCATTACATCATAACTTGGAACTCCTTTTCTTAGTCTAGGAAATGTATCCCTACAAGACATGGATACATTTATGTTAAGAATCATAGACTTAAAGGAGAAGTTGAAGCAAAGTCATAATTCAAAGATTGAAATGAAAGAGAAAGGAAAATACGATATTATTGACTTATTCAATAATCTTCTAAATCATCGTATGTCTTGCATTTTATATAAAAATGATGTCTAGGCTTGTTACAACAATTTGAGAAAAGCCCACATCACCCATGTCAAGAATGAAATAACTTTGAGAGAGATTTTAAGTACATGGATTCCACATATACAAAGCATGGGAAATGTGTATAACAATACAAGATTTAATCCTAACACTCAGTTTTATTAGGATTAAGGTGTCATCCACCTTGTAAACCCTATGTCATGGTTCCAACATCTTTGGAAAGTGTCTCTAGGCACTTAGGGTGAATTGGGAAAATGTTTTGTAATATTAATTCTCACCATTGTTTGTAATATATTCATAAGGGGTGATGGGCCCACTAGTAGTGGTAAAGGTGACTTGTGGATATAAATATTTAATATTACTTTCCCCAAATGTGGACACCTGGAAGGGATAATAAAATACAAGGAAAAGGATAAATGAGTGACTATTGTGATTATCCAAGTGGGTGCTTGGAAAGAGGAAATAGGTGTCACTTGGTTTTCCATCATTTATTGCATTTAATGTAATGTTTATCTTCCAAGTTTGGGAACCCAAGTTGGAGGGAAAGTATTAGAGCCAAAATTAGGTGTCCTTTCATATTTTATGGAGGATTTATAAGGGTTGGTCCATTTGGATTGAAAATTCATCTTTAGAAGCCCTGTTTTGGGCTTAAGACCTCTTCACACATCTATAAAATCAACTCTTTGGATGTAGCAAGTATGAGCAACAATTGAATGTAGTGTTACTCTACAAGAACAAGAATAGGTTGAGGCATAATGAGGTTGTTCACAGGTACACAAGTGCTACCATGGTGGAGACAAAGAGGGGAATGAAAGTAATTGTTTTGTAATCTCATTTATTTGAAGATAATGCATACTTGGCCTCTCTTCTTGGTGGAGTTTTTCCCGCAAAGGTTTCTCCACTTAAATTTTGTGTTATGTGACTATCTTATGTTGTTGATTTTTCCCTTGTCATTGATATCTTATTGTGATATTATTCTTTATATATTGTTGTTATAAGTTCACATAAGGCAGTGTTTATAAGTATGTTGTGTTGGTTGATTTTTGGCATCATAAAGAAGATGGATCTAATAATGGCAATTCCATATTAAGGTAGCTTAATTTTCATATTTGCGTATAAGTTTCAGATTTTCATGTTGTTGTAGTCTAAGCCTTGTATCTCATCCTTTGAAGTAATATTTGGATAGAGATTGAATTTCTCAACTATTGGTATTGAACCTATTTATTTCTCATCATTTGGTATCAAAGCTTAAGGTGAGCTAGGTTTTGAGTGTTCCTTCTTTTTGATTTCTCAGCTTGGAAATCTTGTGGGAATTTGTTAGAAGGAATTTAAGATTGTTGAAAGGATTGTGGAATTACAATGAATACTATATGAGTTAACTTGGTTTTTCAGGTTTGTGAGATTGGAATCCATGGATATTGTCAATGTGATATATGGTGGGCATCAGAAGCTCATGGTTATGAATATTTATGGAGTTGGTTATGTTTTGGTAACTTGGAGCTCTTACTTGATAATATATGTATATCCTCTTGTTTGGTGGTTTTGTTCCTTTACTTGTGGTCATGTACAACGAGAGGTGTTCATGTTGGATGAGTAGAGACATCCTAGTAACATAGAGAAACACCCTCGATTTGGACTTCAAAATGGAGTGCTTATGTTAGATTCATGGTTTTAGCACTTGGATACATGAAAGCATTGGAAGATAAGCCACTAACCTCTTTGTGAGTTGTGGATTTGATATGTTTCATATGTTATAAGCTCCTATACAACTTGGTTTTCCTATTAGGTTGTAGTTTACTCTTATTTTCAGTTGTAGGTTTGTATATTTGTGCTTATTCCATTATTCAAATGACATGTTTATTGTGAATGTCTAAATTTTTAAATATATTTCAGATTTATAGAGATGGTTTTGCATGTTTTACATGTTAACTAAAATACCCAGTATGCAGATTTGTGATGAGACTGTATTCAGGGTGTTCTAGATGAAGACGATTACAGGTTTGCATGGCTGCTTAGAGGATTCTTATTTATCTATGGTTACTCCTATGTGGGTTTGTTTGGGAAATAATATTTAGCATTTCTTTTGGTGTTTAAGTCTTTGAAATCCACATATTATACCTGACTATCTATGTTTCGCATGATTCTAATGCAGGGTTGAATCTATTTTTAGTTATCTGAGATTGGAGCATTGATTATGTGTTTCTCCTTTGTGATGTTGCATATGTGTAGATCTCGTAAAATTTTATGATATGGATTCTATTTGGTAGGCCTTCTTTTTTGTCACCATTTTTACATTGGTATGTTTATTTGCATGGGAGATGGTTATTGGGAGTACCTGATATAATTGGCCATTTGAATTTATAGCAATTGTTTATGGTGCTTGAGAAGCTTTGTTCACTTTCAATAGAGTGTTGGCAATAATAGTGGTCATGATGCCATGTATAATTTGGTATTACTTTTAGTGGGAGATTTATGCAGTTACATAATGTGTTATATCTTATTTGTTTCAAGATTTTGGTTTTAATTATTGTTACAATGTGTAGTGAGTCATGGATAATATTTTATTAGAAGATGGATGGGATTTTTTAATGGTTGTTGGTGTCATAAGGATCTCTTGGATTATGCTTTCAAATTGCATTGAGAGTTAATGACATCTTTGGTTTTATTGTCAAATGTGTGGAAATTGTCTTGGTTTGGATATTGTGGTTGTACTTTATCTTGTGGGAGCTCATGGTGTTGAGTTCTTTAATTATGTTGGGGCAATGAAGGATCTTTAGCTAGGAGATAGTTATCATGATATCTGGAGAGCTTGGTTAAACAATTCAGTGGGAGCTTTGGCAATGATTTTGATTCATCATTTGATGATGGATGGCTATTTTTATGTGATCTCCTAGGAGAGGATGTTAGATCATGATGTCATGATATGCTCCTAATTTTATAGTTGGAACTTTGATAATGGTATTGTTTGTTCTCTTTGGTTTTGAGTATTAATCATTTTCTTATAGCTTCATGATTTTGCAAGGTTTCATTTGAAGTTGCCATGGATTGATTGGTGGATGCTCACAGGGAGACTAAAGAGACTTGGGTGAGGCTAATCGATCTCTTATTTATGGGATTTTATGTTGATATAGTTACTCTTTGATGAGGATTTTAGAAGAAAGACTAAGGAGCCTACATCTGGTTATGGATGATCCAGAGTAGTCCCAAGATGTTCCAGAGGTGACAGAACTGAGAAAATTTGAAAATCCAATCCAATAGTCACCACATGGTGGGAAATTCGAAAATTTGAAAATACAATAATGAAAAATACAAATTTTCAAAAAACTACAAAATTATTTACCCCAACTTGGTGGGGTCATAACTTTCTACTCGGTGCTCAGAATTCAAATCCGTTTACATGGTTGGAAAGGTCTCCAAGAGTACTAACTCAGTTTGAATGCATTTGGCATTCAATTTTAAGGAACTAACACATGTTTCAACCCTAAATTATGCTTCGAAGACCTCTAAAAATGCAATTTACTAGAACCTAGAAAATACCGAAAAAATCTAAAATTTTGGATTTTTTGGTTTTTCTCAGTTTTGTCACCTCTAGAACATCCTAGGACCGCTCTGGATCATTTTTAAGATGAAAAAAAAAGATAACTTTTTCCCATGTGAAACAAGTGTGGGAAATCAAGGTGGCAGATAGAGAAGCACCCATTGGACCAAAATTGGAGTTATTTTTTGATAACAAACCAACATGGGGAGAATTCGTGGAGTTCATAAAAGAGGCATACTTCCTTGAGGATACTTATGAACAAAAATATATACAATGGCAATTGCTCCGAAAAAAGAAGGATCAATATGTGCAAGATTTACTAATACTTTCTATGCCCTTTTAGCAAAATGTGGCATCAAAGATTCAGAGAAGCATCAAATTCTAAAGTATCACTGTGGACTTCACATGTATATTCAAACTAAGATGGATTTTTTGAATATTGAAACATTGGCGACTGCTTTTAAGTATGCCAAAAAAATTGAAGAGAAATTCAAGCAAAAAGGGAAGAGATATTACTTTGAAAATAATAAAAAATTGAAGGGCGAAGGTAGTAGCAAGTTTGCAGGAAAATAGGTGGTCAAAGAACCTCTCTCAAACTCACCAAAGAAGGCATGGGGTGCTAAGAAGACACAAACAGATACAGGTATGTGGTGTAAAATACATAAGAGTGCACTCCATAATACCAAGGATTATCGAACCATCAAGAATATGATGGAAGAGACACTTGGAGAAGAAGTTGAGCCTGAATCATTACCAATAGACCCTTTTGAGTAGAAGGATAATGAGCAGATCATAGAAGCAGACCCATACGCCATAGTTACAACTACTAAAATATTACTTGATGACGATGAAGAATGGCTATTCCATTCACAAATGTGGGTTGGTGGAAAGCCTCTATACTTTATTATTGATAGTGGTTACTAGAAAATCTAATATCTATGGAGATAGTCAAAAGATTAAATTTAAAAAAAAAAATCCACAACCATACTCCATGGGATGGATAAGCGAAGGGTGAGATATTCAAGTAAATAAACAATTTTGTATATCGTATTCAATAAAACTATTCAAGGATAAGGTAATCTACAATGTAGCACCTTTGGATGTTTGTGATGTCTTGTTGGGGAAGCCACACATGTTTCAATGTCATGGTGTATATGAGTCTAGACTGCGTAATGTCACAATCAAGCTTGATGGACGAAGTATCATATACTAGAGGTATGTCCAAAATAATCAGCTTCTTTGATTAATGCTAAACAATATAAACGTTTGATTTCTCAAACTCCTGCTTATGTTTCGTCCTAAGGAAACAAGATCAGTAATTCTAAATACGTATGCTAAAGTGGCAACAACAATAAACCAACAAAAACAAATGGATAAAGTTTTAAAAGAATATCAAAGTGTGTTTAATTCACCAATAGGGGCCCCCACACTGTTAAGTCAAGCATGGCTATTGATTTAATTTCAGGGACACCACTACCAAATGAGCCAATATATAGGAGGTCAGTTTTGGAAAATTATGAAATTAGAGGAAGATTCAAGAGTTGATACAAAAAGGACACATTCGTCCAAGTGCTTCACCATGTGGCAACCAGACTATTCTTGCTAAGAAGAAGGATAGGACATGGATACTTTGTATTGATTATCAAGTATTAAACAAAATCATAGTGAAAAATAGATACCCAATCCCTCAAATTGATGATCTTTTGGACCACCTTAGAGGGGCTAATTTTTTCACCCAAATTGACTTGAAGTCCTGGTATCACAATGGTGGAAGTTGAGGGCACTATTTCCTATGTGTCATAAGTCTTATGGATCTTTAATGCAACGGTCTTACCTGGTGGCAGTCTCACACAAATTGGTGAATGAGGGGTGAACATTGCAAGGTGCTATATTACTTCTTACTTGATTGAAATTCTCCTTCAGAGAGGGTATGCTCTAAATAGAACATCAAATTTTGAAACAACAAGGGAAATTAAAGAATAACTTTGTTATATCAGTTCTGATTTCAAAAGAGAGATACAACTTGGACAGGTTATCTAAGACAGTTGACAAGAAAGTGGAAGGCTCGGTGACATTCAAAATGTAGAAATAAATATCATTTTGGCCCAGTTTAGTAGATGCAAATACTTGACAGCTATTTATCAGTCAAAATGAAACAGAGGCGTATCATTTAAAACTCCTTATAAAGCTTTAATTCATTTTCTAGAGGTGTTAAATTTTTTAGTGCATGGGAAAATGAAAGACTTTTTCAAGAATATGGGAATCCTCATCACCTTTCAAGAAGTAGTTATGAAAACTGAAAGGTTCCTAAGGAAAGTTTATAACTATGCAATTTGTAGAAATTTGTGGGGGATCTTTTTCCAACTACTCAAGAACAGGAGGAAGCAGGGGTAGTTTTTTTTCCTTTCAGTCACAATTTGTTGTACAGGGAACCAAGTCTTTAAACTCCTTTTGCATTGGAGAAATAAAGAAGATATTTTTGGGACTGTGTGCTTATTAATGTTTTCTTTTGATTGCAAATGAATTGTGCTTCTTTGTGGTTATTCTTCAATGTTTTATCGGTTATGTCAGCCTGCGTATGTGCTTATTTTTGAGACTTTGAATTCATACTAACTCATATATTGAAAGGGAGTTTACTACCCATTATTTTCTCGTTTCTCACTTGTGGGTGTGGGATAAATGAACTTTGCATTATTTTTTCGCATTCACTACATTTTAAATCAATCTCTCGCATCTATTTTCATGGTTATGGGTAGGTGTTAGTTTACCTTTTTTATTTTCTAGTGAAAAGCATACCCTATGTTTTCATTCATTGCATATTATCTGAAGGTAGTTGCGCCTTGTAAAACAAGCTGAGAGCACTTGAAAACACCATTGCAAGTGACTCAACTATCAATTTGTTTGTCATTGGTGTGGGCGAGGGAGCATAAATCAAAGCGACAAATCTGTTAACCAACAAAACGGATTTGAATTTTGAGCATTGAGTAGAAAGTTATGACCCTGCCAAGTTGGGGTAAATAATTTTGTAGTTTTTTGAAATTTTATATTTTTCATTATTGTATTTTCTCATTTTCAAATTTCCCACCATGTAGTGACTATTGGAATTCCATTTGCTATGTACATATTCAAGTTTTGAATGTAAATAATTTAGTTTGGAGCTACATACATCTCTTTTCGAGTTTGTTGATCTATACAAAATCAATACAATACTGTAGGTTGCACGCGAGGTGTTATCCCTAGGTTCCATAATTTGGATCAATGGATGTGAATACATGATGGACTTGAAGATAAGATTTTCATTTCTTGGTATTGTATGCACATGACAATCTTGTATCCCACTCTTGGTTTGCTCGATAGGTGAATGATCTGAGAGGTATTTCCCACCTGATTATCAGATTTTTTTATTCTTTTTGTATCTTGTCTTCTCATATGAGTTAGTCTTGAATATCAACATTATGAAAACTTGCTAAGAAGAAGATGCATGGTCTATGGATTTCTATTGGTCTCCTTGTTTTGGTCTTGAGCTATGGATTTAGTTGTGAGGCTTATTTGGAGAGGTACAAGAAATGGTTTGTGGCTTTGGGCATATTCCCTTTGTTGTGGGAATGATTGGTTGGTTTCATCTACCTTAAGTATGAGAGGTTTACATCTACTATTTCATGTTTTCATTTGATCTGAATGTTAAATGTTGATATCCTTTCAATTTGGGAATGGTGAAGGAGATCTTACATTACATAGCTTGGTACATGTTAGTGTGGAAAAAGGATATGGTTTGGTTTGTAGGTTCTCTCTTTGGTCATGGTATTCCTCCCAGATGTTTGGTTTCACATGGTTGAGTGTGAAGAACTTGGGGGAGCTATTGAGACTAATGGTGAGAGAGGTCTTGCAACATATTTGTTTGCAAAATTTGCATATCATTATATGTATCCTTTACACTATCTAATAGAGGAATTAGTCACAACCTCTATGTGAAGTACTATAGGTAGACTTTGTATTCCTTGATCTATTTTCAGATTTGACATTACTCATGTAGTGGGAGTTTTTGGATATATGTTTGGTTGTCCTCTATGATATCTTGATTTGTTGGTTATTGATGTGATGGTGAGTTTGCATGTTTCATTGGATTTGGACCTATGAATTATGCAAATTGGGGATTAACTACCCATTTTCTTACAGTGGGGTAACTCGAATGTGGACTATCTATATCCATAAGATTATTTCAGTGTTAATGTAGACTTGTTAGTTAGCCTTGTTTATGATCATTTTTTCATTGGGATGTTGCATTAAGATAGGAGGATGGATATACAAAGACTTGATTATAGATTTTGAGTTGGTATGTTGATGGCATGAAGTTCTATCCATATTTTGTATACCATAGTTTGAGGTATGGTTAGCTTGGATGACTTGCAATTCACTATGATTTCTAATCCAAGTGTTATGAGTAAGGCAACTACTTAGAGCCTTTGTTATCATTTGAATTTGATGCTTGTGTTCATGTAAATATTGGTGCAGTTTTTAGTGACAGTTGATATGTTTCACCTTGGCATGTTCCTTTTTCTTCCATAGGTGGCATTTTGGAGGATGTAAGGAGTTTTTTTTGCTTGATGGTGGTTATCATGGTTGCTTTTGCAACTATCTTATTGGAGCATGAAAGTATGGTGAAGATTTAGATGGTACATGTTTGGCTAAGGGATGTTTTCCCCTTGTTTGTGATTCCTATGGGTGTATTTACAATGTTGATGTCAAGTAGGAGAATTTTAGGATTAAGGTGCCATCCACCTTGTAAATCCTATGTCATGGTTCTGACATATTTGGAAAGTGTCTCTAGGCACTTAGGGTGAATTGGGAAAATATTTTGTAATATTAATTCTCACCATTGTTTGCAGTATATTCACAAGGGGTGATGGGTTCCAACTAGCAGTGCTAAAGGTGACTTGTGGACATAAATATTTAGTATTATTTCCTCAAATATGGATGCCTAGAATGGGTTAATAAAATATAAGGAAAATAATAAATGAGTGACATGTTGGGATTCTCCAAGTGGGTGCTTAGAAAGAGGCAATAGGTGTCACTTCGTTTTCCATCATTTATTGTATTTAATGTAATATTTATCTTCCAATTTTGGGTGCCCAAGTTGGAGGGAAAGTATTGGAGATAAAATTAGGTGTCCTTTCATATCATGTGGAGGATTTCCAAGGGTTGGGTCATTTGGATTAAAGAGTCATCTTTAGAAGCCTTGTTTTGGTCTTAAGACCTCTTCGCACATCTTTAAAATCAACTCTTTGGATGTATGAGAAACAGTTGAATGTAGTGTTACTCTATAGGAACAAGGACAAGTTGAGGCATAAGGAGGTTGTTCATAGGTACACAGGGGCTACCATGGTGGAGGCAAAGAGGAGAATGGAATTACTTGTATTGCAATATCATTTATTTGAAGATAATGCATACTTGGCCTCTCTTCTTGGTGGAGTTTTTCCCACAAGGGTTTCTCCACGTAAATATTGTGTTGTTAATTTGTGTCTCATTGTTGCTATCTTATTGTGATATTATTATTTATATATTGTTGTTATAAGTTCACATAAGGTAGTGTTTATAAGCACGTTATGTTGGTTGATTTTTGGCATCATAAAGAAGATGGATCTAATCATGGAAATTCCATATTAAGGTAGCTTAATTTATAGATTTGCATATAAGTTTTTGATTTTCATGTTGTTATAGTCCAAGCCTTGTATCTCATCCTTTGAAGTCATATTTGTATAGATATTGAATTTCTCAACAATTGGTATTGAACCTATTTATTTCTCATTGTGTTTTAGATATTGTTGGAGTAATTAGGAAATCACCTAATAATTGGTTATCATTAATTAATTATTAGGCCCCTTTACTTTATTTTCTTAAGCTAAACATAGGAGTGATTTTTATTATTAGATTATGCTAATTATATGTCATGTTATCTCATTACAAAGGATGACACTTGTCATAGTCTAATCTAATCTTCACCTAGGGTTTGATCTAGGGTTGTTTTTCCTTTTCATAAGGATTCTTGATTCATAGTAATCTATTCATCTAGTTATTCATTATTTAATACAAAATGCATATCGGATTATTTTTGGATCAATCTTCTCTCATGGTTACATAGTAAATTAATTATTTTTCTCTCAATGTGATCGGTGTTTTGATTGCAAGTGATTTTTAGGAGCTATGTGGTTCACTATCAACTCCAATGTGGTATCAAAGCACCATATTTATGATGTCCTATAAAGGTTCTAAGAGATATGGCCTTGAGATAAAACTTGGCTCATCTTGGAGCAAAATTGGCACCACAATTATGTCTAGAATGACCGAAAACCCTAAGAACGCCTATCAATTTGTCAAAATTCTAGCAGTTGCAAAAACGTATTTTTTTAAGAAGTTAGGAATCCATAAAAATTTATAAGAACCCAGTCTCCATCAACTATGTTTCACACATAATTGGTACGAGGTTTTAAAAATAAAAATCAAAAAATACTTTTTAATTATTTTTTCAATTTTAATTAATTTTTTTTTTAAATATAAGGGTACCCACAAGGTACTACATTAGAAGACCCCTACAAGCCTGTACACAGGAAATTTATTCCAATGATCAAATTGCTAGCTAGTAGCTGTGATAGTTTCATATCCAGCTAATCGATCATAACCACCTATGGTGACTCTCATTCCTGACAACAACAAATATTTTGACAAGCAATGGCAACAAGAATATTTTTCCCCACCCAATGTATTTCGACTGTTACAAAATATCTTGACAAAATTAGAAGATTATGGAAAACATTTTTCTTAACCGCCAAGGGTGTATTTCAATAAGGAGCATCACATTCCTTATTGATGTTAGAAAAGTACCTTAGAAAGCCCCTTGACCCCTTTAATCTTGTCTAAAGGGGGGATTTTTTCTTTCAGGCATAACTTGGGCATACAGTGTTGTTATCCTTCAATCCAGTTGTGCTTGATTCACATGATAACCCCTACGAAACTTGTCCATTCCATAGTCCCATGTACTCTAAGCATGCAAAACAAGGTGAATCTCAAATTCCCCTTGTGTGTGGTCCTAAGTCTTAGAACATCTTCTGAATGATAACCTTCGTCAATTCGTCAAAATTCTTCTTTTTTCCCAAGTTGCAAAAATCAAATTTTCAGGAAATAGAATTTTTTTTATACTTGCAAGGTCGGGGTTTTTCCTTGACCCTGCAAGTCAACATTGCAAAAGGGGTAGGTTACTTGTCGCGTAATAATTTTTTCTTGACCTTGCAAGTTACTTGCAGGATTGAAGATTTTTCACAACCTTGCAAGTTATGTCAAATCTAACTTGTAAGCATGCCAAAAATCCTCATTGGACTACAATCTCGATTTTTGAACAAGTGTCATAAATGCATTTTAATGTCTTTTTGATTTGGGTTTACATTGGTTTTATCTTGTTGTTTTTCTCATTCTATTCTTTATTCCTCCTCATTCATTCATCGTCAGTCTTTTGAAACCCTAATTGATCATTTGGATTTAGAGTTCGAACATATTTGGAGCATTTTTTAGTAGGATTTTGATCTAGGGTTTCATCTTTGTCTTCAGGTATGTTCACCCCTTTTTACCTTTCCCATTTGTGTTGATTTGTTTTGTATATGTTTAGGGTTTGCGTTCTAATGGAATTTTATTGTATTTGAATGGAATTTGTTTGATTTTAAGTTTATTCTTTCAATGTGTTTGTCAATTTACCATATGTCCTATATGTTTCGTTGCAAAACCCTAGTTTGTTTACTTTGATTTAGTTTTTGATTTTCCTTGTATTCATTTCTCATGTGTTTTTCATGTTTATCTGAGTTCATTCCAAATTTCGTGCGAAGTCTTCTAGCTGTGTAACCCGAGTATAGTATCCCTTGCCCTACATAGGGCACTCCTTTGTGGTTTGTTCCAACTTAATCATCTTTCTAGTTGTGGTAGTTTCTGCTAACTATATGTGAATGAGGTTATTTACCTCTACTACGTGTCGATGCTATTTGTTTTCATTGATCGTGTTTGCAAAAATCAAACATTCATTATTTGATCAGTAGTTTCCAACAGTCATGAAGTGAGTCAACGTTAAACCCTTGGTTTGCATCATCGATGTTTTTCCCCGATGAGGCAAACAAAGTCATTTCCAATTTTTTGCATTATCGGGTTTTATTCCTAACTAGGCATAAAACAAACCAAGTGAAATTTGCATGATCGACATTTTTTGTCGAAATCACAAAATAATTGTGACTTCCCATAAAACTTGTATAGTTAGCTTTTTTCGACGAATGTGCAAGTAAATTGAGCTTCCATTTTGTTTGGTCGGGGTTTTTCCCTAATCAAACAAGTCTTTTGGTTTTCATTTGCAAATGCAATAGAAAAAACCCGCATATGCAAAACTACCAAGCCTTCTAATTGTTGAATTGACAATTTTCACCGAACTCACAAGGAAAAAGTACTACCCACTTGTAGGGTCAGGGATTTTCCCCGACCATACAATACGCATACCTTATCATTGTAAAAGCACTAAAAATTCCCACGCTTGAAAATGTAAATCTGACCTTTACTTTTGTTGAATATGCAAGTACTTTGAACATCCCAAGCTGTAGGTTCGAGGTTTTTCCCCAACCCGACAACAAAAACCAAAGATTCTCTTGCAAGATCGTTAATTTTTAATGACTTGGAAAAAAATGAAAATCTTCCCAAATTTTGCAAAATCGATATTTTTTGCTGAAATTGCAAAAAAACATAGTTCTTCCCAAAATGTAATGTCAATAATTTTGATGACATTACAACATTTCGCAACGACATTTCCACATGAAATCTCGTAATTTTTCCATAGCATATCCCATTTTCGCTAAATTTTCCTAACACTATAAATTGTATAGGAGCGAATTTGCACCCCTTATGCAAATTCCCCTTTTACACTTCCTCGCCTTAGAAAACCAAATTCAAAGGAAAAAATCCACATCATCCTACTGCCTTCATTCCATTTGGCTTTTTTTTTATGCATTGATAGAAGAATAATTGTTAGGGACGTCCATGTGGCGTGTAGATGTCTGTGTGGCACGCTTACGTCCCTGACGAATTCTTGCGTCTGGAATCTGTAGAGGCATTACACTTCCCATTGGGGTTGATTTGTAACGCCCCTCTTCAACCAACTGACCCGAATATGGCCATTTTTCTCATTCTTCCTTCAAATTCACTCTTCATTCTTCCATTTCATCCTTTGAGCACTCAACTTGATCTTCTTCACATCCTCAAGCAGTCTTCTAAGCATTGTCAAGCATTTTCTTAGCTCCCATTACTCTCAAGAAACACTTTGCACTCCATAGCAGCAAGAACACTCCATCAACTCTATAGAGCAAGTGTGGAACAACACCATTGCAACAAAGGCTTGAGTCCTCTCATTTTCTCCTCTATTAGCTAGTAGGGTCTTGGTGGAGGTGGTAAGCTTTTCACTCCTCTCCTCTATGATTTGGTTGGGTAGCATAATACTGTTTTGTAGTGTTATTGTGTTCTTTACTTTCATTCTCCTTTATCATACTTCTCTATTATCGCTATCTTGGCTATCTGTGGAGGTGGAAACACCAAAACAGGGGTCTTACTGAGGTAGACCCCTATACAGCCCCCCAACATTTTTCCTCTTTCTTGTGTGTAGGTGGACATGCTTTGTGGAGCTAGCTAGCGAACAAGTATCTTTGTGAGATCATTCTTGTCACCTTGACTCTTATATATTTGCTTTATCTTATTCGATCGTATCTTTCCTACTTTATAACTCTGTTTTGTCTCTTTGGAAGTGATTAGTTAGGTTGTTAGCCTATTTTTCGGTGTTTCACATTGTCTTTTTAGTCCTTTGGTTGTACGGACTCCAACACACCTAAGAGACACTAGCGTGTAGTGCTATTGTCCCAGACCTGCACTTTCATCCTTGGGTAGAGAACTTCTTAAGGCACAGTGTTGAACCCGAAAACTAGCTTGCCTAGCCCCATTCCAAGTTTCGGGTCTGCAGAGTGATCGAAGGACCTCATAGTCCTCATTCTCATTCTGCATTTCAAAACACCCTTTTCAAGTTGTGGTAAGTTAGGGAAGCCTTCCACTCTTGGTTCTCTGTGACCTGGGGCCTTGAACGTAGTTGATCACCCTCTCTTATAGAAATTTTCCTCCTTTTCCAAGTTAACTTATTTGCGCTTCATTTTCCATGTCCATCACGCTCAAACCCTAGTTTTTCACACAATCATTTTGTTTCAAACCTTGCTGCTAGTTCCTATATGAAAATTTTTCCTAACATCTGCAAAATGTTAATCTTATCCTTTAGTTTCTTTGTGCACAATTTTTGAGGTTATCTTGCATCTGCATTTTTGCAAGTCCATTCTGCTACCAATGTCATATTTGTCTCCTTCCAAGGGGAAATCAATAAGTACAAATACCAAGGTGTGCTTCCTCCTACAGTGGTCTCATCAAATGTGGATGAAATTAGAGATACAAAGATCAGTCATGTGGACATGTCCAAGTTTGTTGAGAGAACTGAGAAACAAATTCTAACCAATGGGATAAAGCCAATTATTCACAACATACACCTTGTGGCTTATTTTCTAGTAGTTGCTCAGAATCCTAAGTTCGTGCTACAAGTTGCTTCTCACTATAACAAGGATGATAGGAAAGTCCAGGATTCAAACAGAAATGTAGTAATGGAGCTAGATGCAAATTTATTTGATAAAGTTTTCATGTGCCTAGGTGTTGATTCATATGTGGAGATTTCTAAGGAATCTACACAAGAAAAATATGATAAGGATCCTGATTCTGCAAAGAGAATGATCAACAGTAAATAGCTGAAGGCTCCTAGACCAGGTGTTACAAGATGGCCTAAAAATTCTCCTTGTAGTTATTTTATTGAAGAGGTAAATGACCTCATTACTCTTCTTAGTAGAGTACATGGTTTACCTACTTCATTTTATTTTGAGGACTGGATGTACACATACATCAAGGTCATTTTGAAAGGGAAGCAACAAATCTTTTGGAGAGAGGAAATCAGTAATGCCCTCCATGAGAAATTGATCTAAGTGCATATAACACACAAGTTTTAAATGGCTTTGTACTTGGTCTATATTGTGGCCTCCATGAGGAATTTTTTGGGTCTAACTATTGAAGGTGACAAAAAGGTTACATAGGTTTTCAAATATTTCCTATAGATCACCCTGAAGGGAAGTATCAAACATTTTAGAAGTGTAAATGATGCCTTCTTTGCACCACTCATGTGTACTTTTGAACTTGAACTGGAGAACAAAAGGGTATCTGATGAAGCATGGAAGGCTGTAAACAAATATGGATGCATGCATCTGTATTTTCCAACTTTTACCTATTTGAGAGTAGGATGCTTTTCTAGCTATTCCTATCTGATTTCTTGATATCCTAGTGATAAAATTGTTCTAATGGAGTTATGCAGGAAAATTATTGTGGTTCATAATAAACAAATGGAAGCCCATAAGCTGAGATTCAAATTTCCATTGACAATCGAAAGGTAGACCATTCAGATTTCACTTAAGGCCAAAATGTAGTAGGTGACAACAAATATGTAAAAATAAATATCCAACTTTGATTATAGAGGCATGAAGTCTCGAATCAAAATGGCATTCTCTCATGTACATCAAGTTGAAGATGTTTGGGTTGACATTAGAATAGAGCAAGAGATTGAATGAAAGGGATATATAATTGAATCCTTTCTTCACCAGATCAGAAGATGAGTCTCAAGTATAATTTGGTAAGAAATCAGAGCTAAGGACTAAAAACAAAAATGATGCTCCAAGCTCCAATAGGTTCGCAAAGCCTAGGATCAAGTTTGTGATCAAGGGTGGCAAAAAGAAGACTGAGAAATCTATAGAGGAACCATCCATAGCGGCCCAAGAGGAGCATGTGTAGGAAGAGGAACATATGCAAGAAGAGGGATAAATTGATGAAGAGGATCATGAGGAGAAAAAGATGTCTCCTTGTGAGAATATTCCTAAAAAACCATCTATCACCTCATCCCCCATTTCCAATGTCGTGTCTATTCTTGCTCCTCCTCCTCCTTGTTGATGATGTTTTTTGCACAACAACTCAGACAGAATATGAAATCCTATTTCTCTTGAAAGGTAAATCTCTATCAACAAGCCTCAAAAGATAACCCCAAGGTCTCTAATGTCAGGTCTTGACGATGCATAAACAACTCAATGATAAATGTGAAAATGTTGGTAATCACAAAGGGACCTTACTACAAGCAAATACTAAATCTTGAACTTATTAGATCTAGCAATATGATGATACTTCAATCCTAAATCTAACTTAGATGATAAAGAAATAACAAAAGATTAGGGTTTCAAAGAGATTCCTAAATTTAACTACTCCTAAGATTAACAATGCAAATGATGAAATACTTGAAATGGACCAATCCCTCATAAACTAATTCCTGCTTAACCCAGATAAATCTGTAATCTTACAGAAACAGTGCAATCTTCTAAGGTATTAAGATTTTCAGATTATGAACATTCGTCCAAGACAACCCAATTGCAATTGAAATGAATAAATCTCCATAATTGAACTAAGCACAATGAATATAAAGGTCCAGGCTAACTTTGTAAAGCAACTAACAATCAGCCAACTGCAAAAAGTATGGACCAGGGACTGTTGCAAACACTTCAAGCATCAAATCATAAACACCATTGAATCAGATCTAACATACATCTAATAACCTTGAGCAATTTAAAAAATAGAACCATAAGAACCATGCAAGATAAGTCAACACAAAAGAGATCACCAGAAAATCACAATGTCTTCAATTGTATTGAATCACCGAATTTCAGCAACAATTCCAATGTTCTATTACAACACTTGCTCAGAATGAACTAACTTCTACCTCTGCTCTACTGCTTTATTCACTCTAAGAACTAGCTGTCTTTCTATTCTATGTTCTCTATTATATGTGTTACAAATGAGGTGAAATGCCAAATTTATAGGAACCTCCAAAGCATGTCAACCAAGCTAGGATTTACAATCATAAAAGGCCATAAAACAAGTCGGCCCAAGGAGAATTCAAAATAAAATGAATTAGCATTAAATGCTTGAACTCAATCTAGGTCGGCCTGGGATCTTTAATGTAATTCAGACCGAGGCATGGAAAATAACAGGGAAGCACAAAATTCGATGTAGCCTTGCATTAACTGCCTCCCTCCTTATCCTAAGCGCACCTCTCCAAGTCGGCCAATGGTGGAGTATCTTGAATTTCTTTATAGATTAAACTTCATCTCCTGAGCGCTCAACGACCTCTTCCCAATCAATCTTAAGTGACTGATATAATCCATAACAATAATATAAGTAGCTGCATCATCAAATTGGTGTTCAGCAACTGGGTCTTCATCGACTGGAAAGCATATATCTCGCCACCATTCCTTCAACTGCTCTGACTTTGTTTTCTTCTTTCGATCATCACCCCAGGAAAGAGATGTGCCTACCATGAATATCAATCAGGGAGTCCTCAACCTGCCTGCTCTGCTTATATATCTTCCTTAGAACCTTTTCCTTCCAGCCGCCACCATGCTAGACTCAGCCTGCACTCAGTAAAAACCAACATCAATATCCATTATAACATGATCAAGATTATCCCATCATCAGTAATGTATTCGTCATCCAAATAAACCCAAGAAAAGATCGAAATCAACCTAGAAACATTGTTAAATTACAATCTTCACAGTTTGGGATTTCAAGCCCCCCGCGGAATCCAGGCTAGAGGGGAATTTCGGGGAAATCCAGGCCAGGTGGATTCTGGCGAAATAAGTACAATAAGCATCTAGAAGTCACTCGATCATCACATTAATTAAGAAATAGCATGAGAGATCTCAAAATAGCTCAAATTAATCATAAAACGCAGTCATTCGTTAACAAATCATGCTATCTCATATTCCTTTACCTTCCACCAAGTTCTAGAGAAATCCGTATGGGACGAATTTTCGCGAACGAAGCAATAGTCAACAGATTTCAAAAAAACAAAGGAACAAAGGACTTTCGGGAAAATCCAGAGGGAGCGGAAATCCGCGAAGCAAGTAAAACTTTAGAAAACTGTGAATTTCAGGAAAACCAAGAGCAAACGGAAAGTCAGGGAATTTTGGCTGAAGAGGAATTCTGCAAAGATCAAATACCATCATTTGCTCGCGACCACATTCACTCAAATTGATCGAATGATCACGAATTTGAGGACTTTGGGTATGGAACTAGCTTAACTTGAACCTCCAATAGATCTTATTTGAATTCTAGGCTCACCCGAAAGCAAATCAGAAAGAAATGGTGATGCCCTAGGCATGAAATCCTAAATTTTGACCATGAACGCACATAACAAGATTATAACACCAAAAAACTACTTTCATTCATCAATCAAAGCAAGGAAACATGTACATACCATTTGATGAAGTGGAAATCGATTTCAGAAATAACAAATGATAGTTTATTGGCACTCAACAAAGAACAACAACAATAATGCCCAGGAAATCACCACCAAATTCAACAATTTGCAAAGAATAAACTCCCTAACTCAATAGAACACAAATGATAGAGAATAATGGCATAAAAATCCCCAAAGATCGACTAAATTCAATTGATACAAGGAGCATTAATGAAGGTGACAAGACAGCCAGACAAAATCTGGAAACCCGACAAGACGACGAAATTTCAAAAAAATCCGGCCCAGGCGGTTTTCCACAAAGACCAAAAATCTCTGAAACACGGTGTAAAGCAAACAGAGCCAGACTTTGAATGAAATCCGGGAAAATCCGAATGGGGCGAAAAATCCTGACACAGTGCAAAAACCCAAACTTTGCCCAGAACTTAAGATTTTCAACATGCAACTTGGGGAAAACACTTAGGAAAGCAAGATGAACACTTTAAGCTCATGCCAAGGAAATGCAAATCCTGAAAATCAAAGGGCCAAAACAACAAGAGCGAAAGCAAAAGAGGATCCCTGCTTTCAGCGGGGCGTGTGTGCGAAAACTGTACAACACTCCTATGATCTCATTTGCGCCTAATGTTATTGTTAATCCTCCTGCCTCAGTAACAAGTGTTGTGGCACCTAATATTTTGATTCATTATGTGCATTCTTCTCCCATCTCAAGGTTTCCTTTTGAAAGCCCAAAATAAGGATTAGATAATGTGATTAGTTCTCCTTTGTCTCTGCCAAGTTTGTCATCACCATCTTTTGATCTCACATCACATTATGATTTGGAGCAATTTTTGAATGATTATGTACAATTCTCTAGAGCTAAAATTCCCAAGGATATTTTAACTAACACTTCTCCCATCATGACTACCACAATTGTGGATGCAACTACTACATCCCATCTGATGGTTACACAACCTGAGAAAAGATCACCATTACCACCATGGTTATCATCACAAGCATCGAAGAGAAGGAAAGAAGCCATCTCTCCTGATGAATTCAACTTTGCACAGCTTGCGATTGCCAATACTAGAACCAAAAAGAAAGAAAAGACTCTTTCTAGGATGCTTTTTGACAAAGAGGGTAATAAGTATGTGGAGATAGCTTAGCCTCCCTCAAACAAAACTTATGAAGAGGTGGATCTTGCAGAATACTCTGTTACAAGGGAAAATTTGGGTAAGGTGACTAATGATAGTGCAAAGATGGATGTTCAATCAAACTTATATTCTCTCATCAAGAAATTTGACAAGGAGAAGAAGATGAAAGATCACTACAAGGCTAAGAGAAAGCAACTCACATTCGTGCTACAGAAGATCACTTAATCTTTTGAATCCATCGAACCAGAGGAAATTGTGATTGGTGTTGAGAATCCCATCATTCAAAAGGTGGAAAAGGTACATGCTAGAGGCAGAATAGTAGGTGAATATCTTGATTGCTTAATTGCATTAGGAACATAAATGCTAGGGTCAACCATGGGAAAATTGGAAAATATGAAAGGAAAAAGAGCAAAATTGGATGACACTATGAATGCTTTCTCTCAAGAGAAAGAGGATATGGAAAATAAAGTATAGTCTTGGATCAAGATGAGGAAACTCAAAATAGATAAACTGGAGGAATTTGGGATCATTCCCAACTGAGACATGTATGTGGAAATTGAAGAGTCTTTGATTCACAAAGACACTATTCTCACCAAATCACTTAATGATTTATAATCTACATGGGAACTTGGTGAAGAACAAATCTTGTAGCTTATTAATAAAATTGAAGAAATTCCATGTAAGTTGCGAGATGATAGTTAGAAGATGCTTCCCCTAGATAATGTGGTTCAAAAATTTATCAACATGATTCAAAAGGAGTTTGAAGACCGGGCATTTTCAATACCACTAATGGATTGAATCTTTGATCTTCAATTAACTTTGGATAATCTGAAAAAGTATCTTGGGCATCATGAAAAAGCCTCTAACATTATTAGAGATTCAGTATCAAGAGCTCAAGGCATCATCAAACATACTTCAGTGCCAGATAATGAAGTACAAACGAGATCTTGAAGAAACATGATGATTTATTAATGTTGAATGTTGAAGAATGTTGACCATACTTTAGTTTAGATTTCAAGTTTTTGTAGTTAGCCAAGGATAATTTACATGTCATTTGTCAAATTTTAAATACATGTAACAACAATGAAGTCCTCCAATAATTTTGGACTCCATCGTTGAATAAGTCAAAGTAGTTAGACTTTTTCCTAGATTAGCTCTTAGCTCTCACCTATAAATATGAGAGAGCTCATTTGTATTTTTCACCTTTTGATCTCTTGAGACTAGATGTTGCCCAAATTTTGATGAGCAATTGCAAAATTTGAGTTGAATGTGCATACTTGAAATTTATCAATAAAGGGAGTAGATTGCTTTCAACCTTTTCTTTGGAACAAATTTGCTATATGTGAGATTGTTCTTATGTCACTCTCATTACATTTTCTTGAAATTGTTCTTATATTTTTAAACAAAAGGGAATTTAGATATAGTGTTGATACACTTTGTGCTATCATATTGCATTTGGAGCATGCGTGAATTTGATTGAGAACTTGGAGACTTTGTGCTGCAATTTTCAATTACATTCTTTTGTGTATGAATCGTGTTGAGAAATTGTAGACTTTGTGTTGTAATTTTCAATTACATTTAAGTGGATCATTGGTATTGGTAGTTGTTAGACTTTGTGCTACAACTGGTGATATGGTTACTCTTGGAATCATCGTGGGAAAGCAGTTGGAGACTTTGTGTTTTAGCGGGTTTTTCTAAGTTACTTTTATTTGCTGGTACTTGTGGGTATCGGCTATTATTGCTCTAACTAGTTGTATTTGAGAATATCATTGTTATTTTTCTCTCTTATCCTGGAACAAGAGGATATGCTAATGGAGACATCCCCATGGATATTCAAAATGTATATATTCTAGTTTAGTTTCTAGTTAATTATAGTGAGCAATAAGAAGGGAGCCTCCCCTTTTTGAGAGGAGAGATTTATCTCATAATAACTGTGGCTGAAATACTATTTTGTAATCTATAAAGGGATTATAAAATATTCACCCAATAGTTTTTTGGTGACTCTACTAGGGATACGAGCACACAACCAAGCCTTACACTTTTGGTTGAAGTACACAAGTATTCCAATGTCTTATTGCAAAGTTTGTTAATATCTTTTATTGATGATTTTCATTTTGTTTCAAAGACTACATTATAGCATACAAAAGATATACTCGCAGTCAAAGGGCACAGGGTCAAGTTGATCCTTTTTGAGTTGTTGCAACACCATAATATTATCCCTTCTCCTCTGCAAGCAAGGTCACCATTACAACATACAATAATTTATCCACCTCAAAGAATCAGATCACCAAGCTTCCAAGTGAATCTTCTAAATTGGTGGGAATTTTACCTATCACACCAGTTCAACTGACTGTTGTTCAAAGTGCTATGGCTCAACCTCCACCTTTTGGACCTTGGGGTAATGCTTTTGGCCCTTTAAATTTGGTAGCCCCTTTGCACTAACTTCCTCGTGTTTTCCGCAAGAACATCCCCAAGTTCTATGGTGATGGTAAGCAACATCCTGATGAACATATTGTTGCTTTCTATATTGTATGTAGTGTTCTTGGAGTTGAACATGAAAATGTTTTCATGAGGTTGTTCATTGAGACCTTACAAGGAGTAGTTGTAGAATGGTTTTATACTCTTGCTCTCGGTACTATTACTAATTAGGCTACTCTCCGTACTAAGTTTGAAGAACACTTCAAGCCTGCACAAGATGCACATGCTTTGTTAGCATAACTTACAACTATGAGGAAAGAAGCACATGAACCCATGCATGATTTTGTGGCTAAATTCAATAAGTTGGTAACAAGGATTCTTGTTGAGGCTAAGCCAATGACTCATAATCTCAAATATTTCTTCATTAACACGTAACTACCAGAGGTAATTTTCTTATTACGAAGGGAAATTCTAGCTAATCTTGAAGTAGCACAACAGTTGGCTACTAGATTCAAAGATGATTTGATACTTGCTAGAAAAATTAGAAAAGAAACAAACAGAAATAAAGGCCAATTGTCTTCATATTCATCTACCAATACAAGTACCGATCCTATGATGCAAAAATTGGAAAATGAATTGCTAGCTTTGAAGAAACAGGTTGCTCAAGGTTCATCCAATCCTCCATACAAAGATGTTCCAAGGAGAGCCTTTTTGAATTCTTCTAACTATTTTGGTAATAGAAATCAGAACAAACTTCCTACACCGCAAGGAAGGCTTTCTCTTGAATGCCCTCCCACCAATGCAGTCATGGGGTACTATGAAGTTGAGCAAGATGATTATGCACAATAGGAATATCCTGCAGAGGAAAATGTCGATCAATTCCAAGAGGAGGAAGCAGATCTAGCTAGCGACTCAAACATTGGCTATCTACATGTTGAGAATGAATCAAATGAAGAGGATCTTATGACTGATGCTTATGTTGTGTTCACATGTTCACAACAAAATCAACTTGATCAACCTTAAGTTGATACGTCAAAAGTAAAGGATAGTTCATGACCAACAATGACTATTGCCAAAGGGGGAACTCCTTTTCTAGTGCAACCCAAAGAAACAACCAATAAGAAAGTAAGTACCTCTCATACTTATGTGGTTTCCTCAACACCAAAGGCCAATATTCAAGTTCCAAAGACTACTATTCCATTCTCAAAACCTATCAATGAAGTTAACCCATCCTACTTGATCAGCTCATTTCAAGCCTTTGACATAATTGATCATGCGAAGAGGAAAAAGATACAAATGTATGAAGTTGAATACCCAAAGGCCAATCCTGATCAGTTTGATAGATTGGTTGAATTTTTTAAAGATAAGAGAACTCACCCTAGTAGAGAATCATATTCAAATATCCCTATTGTTCCAAAATCTAAGTTTCCTCAAATTAACTTAGTTTCCATTCCTTCATCTGTTCTTGGAAGATTAGACCTATTTTACATTTCTTTGCTTTTTAATGGTTTTAAGTTGAGCAACTATGTAATAGATTTCGGTGCATATGATAATGTCATGCCTGCCAAGGTAGCTTCTACTTTGCGGTTGAATATTACAAAGACTTTTGTTCGTTGCTTCTCTATGGAGAATAAACAAGTGCCTTGATCAGGAAAATCAAGGATGCACAATTTGCATTCACTGCATATCCAAAGAAGAAAATCAAGATGACGGTCTTGGTTGTTGATGTTCCTGCATCCTATGGTATTTTGCTTGGATGGAATTTCTATAAGGATGTTGGAGGAGAGCTTAACATGGATATGTCTGAGGCTAGGATACCCGTAAATGGTGTAATGCAAAATCCGCTTCCTAAAAGGGAATCCAAGTTTTTAGTGACTTAGTTGGATGATCTAAGAGCTCAAATTTTGTTTGAGTCTTCGTGTATGGGGACTTATTATATGCAGAGTGATTAAGATGATGAGACTTCATCTAGAAATTCAAAGCAAGAGTCTGAAAGTAACAACTCATCTTCACCAGAAAATGAATCTTCTTAAGATGATTTGTCTATTTCAAATGGTGAAAATTCTTCTGAAGAAGTTTCAGATTTTGAAATTTCCAGTCTTGGTGATCCAAATGATGTTTGGACAATTGAGTTTGATGGCATTTTTTCTTCCACATGTTTTGGAGTAGGAATTTTCCTTATTTCTCCTCAAGGAAAATTCTTTCCTTTTTCTTTTAAACTTTAGTTTGACAACACTAATAATACTGCAAAGTATGAAGCATTGTTGTTGGGAATGGAAGTTGCACGAAAGAAAGGGATAAGAAATTAACATGTTCGAGGTGATGCTGAATTATTTATTTGTCAAGTAAGAAACTTATATCAAACAAAGAATGAATGACTAAGGCATTACTATAACTTGGTTTGGGACGATATAGAGGAGTTTGAATATTTTAATATTTTTCATTGTCCCAAGAGAGTACTATGACAGAGCCGATTCATTGGTAGTTTTAGCTACGCTCCTAATTCCACACAAATATTTTAATGGTTCTACCTACACCATTGAATTAGCTTTTCATCCAAGTGTTCCAGACAATTCAAACAACTTGTGAATTTTCAACGATGATCACCAGATTGTGGCCTTTCTAGGGAAGGCAAATTTTTTTGATGAATTGTACTTTAAAGGTAGTGATTCTCCACCTCAAGAATCTATTTTTGAAATTGAATTCCTGCAACTTAAAGGGAATAAGATTCCCAAGGGATTGGTGTCCCTAAGAAAGTGTTGTACTCCAAAAGAGAAAGTCTAATTTGTGGAATTATTAAGGCAATACATTGATGTACTTGCATACTCATTTGAAGATTTGAAGTCTTTTCACCCAAAGTAAGTTCAACATGAGATTCCACTGAAGGCGGGAGCATTGCCTTATAAAAAAAGGCACAGGCAATATAATCCTAAGATTTTCAGAACCATTCTTTTAGAGATCGAAAATATGTTGAATGTCAGGATCATTTCCCATCCACCATTTAACGTCGATAGCCAATATCATTCCAATTCGTAAGAAGAATGGGGAAATTTGCATATGTGTGGATTTCAGAAATTTGAATTAGTTATCATTAAAAGACAATTATTGTTTACCAGTGATGGATCAAGTCTTGCAAACAATAACTGGATCTGAGATGCTATCTATGTTGGATGGTTTTTTAGGTTACAACCAAGTGGAGGTCATCCCATATGATCAATATAAGACTACTTTCACCACACCATGGGGTAATTTTGTGTATTGTAGAATGTCGTTTGGTCTCATTAATGTTAGTGGTACATTTCAACAAGTAATGGACTTAGCTTTTTGTGGTGTCATGGGTAAGTTCATTGTAGTTTATCTTGATGATCTAACAATCTTTTCTAAAAAGCGTCAAGAGCATTTCAATAATTTGATACAAGTATTAGAGAGGTGCCGAAAACATGGAATTTCTTTGAATCCCAAGAAGTCAATTTTTGGGGTTACAGAAGGAAAAATTCTTGGTCATATCGTGTCCAAGGAGGGTATCAAAATTGATCCTAAACGGGTCAAAGCAATTCAAGTTCTTACTCTGCCAGTGAGTAAGAAACTAGTTCACTCTTTCTTCAATAAGGTGAATTTCTTGCAAAGGTTTTTCCATGGCTTCACGAAGAAGACACGTCATATTGTAAATATGATGAAGGGAAATACTACCTTTCATTGGTATACAAAAGGTAAAGCTAAGTTCAATGATATTAAAGAAGTTATTGCACATGCACCAGTGTTAGTCTACGCAGATTACACTAAGGAGTTCATTATGTACAATTATGCTTCTGAGCATACACTTTCAACCATTTTGGTGTAACAAAATAGTGAGGGGTTTGAGTCCCCTATTGTGTTCATGAGTTTTCCATTGAAAGCTCATGAATTGAAATATTCTCAAATGGAAAAACATGCATTCATTATGGTTAAGGCAATGAAGCATTTTTGGTTCTACATACTTAACAATCATGTCATTGCACTAGTGTCTGATTCTACTATCAAGTCTATCTTGATGCAACAAGAGTTTGGTACAAAAAGGGGCAATTGGATTGTCAAAATTTAAGATTATTGCACAAAGATAAATCCCACCAAGTTGGTGTGTGGGAAAGGTTTGTGCTAGATTATTACTGACAACAATCATGATCAAGTTTTTGGTTATGAAGAGATAAGTTTTGAAGATATTCCCATTGTGTTATTCGTTAGTACAACTAAAGAGTGGTTTTCCAATATCGCTTACTTTCTAACATATGGAGAATGTCTAGAGAATTTGACATATAAGGAGAAAAGGACAGTCAATCTTAAGGAAACACATTTTGTCTTATGGGATAATGGTTTATACAAAAGGAGCTTAGATGGTACTTTTCTATATTGTGTTGACAAGGCTCAACAAAGCAAGTTACTGGAATCTTTCCATAACTTGGCATGTGGAGGAAATTTTTCTACACTGGTTACAACTCACAAAATTTTGTGTGCTAAGTACTATTGGCCTACCTTATTTCAAGATGCGTATAATTGGGTATGCAAATGCGAACTATGTCAATAGTTTGTTGGAAAGCCCAAGTTGGATTCTCTTCCACTCAAGGTAGTTGTTATTGAGGAGCCCTTTCAGCAATGGGGCATTGACTTCATTAGCACTGTAAATCCACCATCAAGTGCGAGACATGTTTATGTTCTCACAGCAACCGATTACTTCACCAAGTGGGTGGAGGCTATACTAGTGAAACATGCTACTTTGAAGAGGTAGTTTGTAGTTTCTTGAAGGAGAATATCATTTCCAGGTTTGGTTTTCCAAACAAAATTGTAACAGACAATGCTACTACATTCTCATCAAGTGAGATTACAGAGTTCTATTTTGAACATGGAATCATATTGTCATATTCATCAGATTATTACCCTCAAGGTAATGGTCAAGCTGAATCCAACAACAAGAACCTGGTTACAATCATTCGTAAGTTAGTTGATGAGAATCAATGGTTATGGCACAAGGTGTTGTATGATGATTTGTGGGTTGACAAAATTACCCCCAAACAGGTAATAGGTATGTCATTGTTTCAACTCCTATACCAGTTGAATGTAGAGACTTTGATCACATTGGAATTGCTCGCCCTCAAGTTGGCTAAGGCCACTGAGGATGAGACTTTTGAAAACTTAGTTGACAAGCATATCATGTATATCTTCGAATTGGAGGAGAAGCATATTCAAGTGGTGAACCGTATTACAAAACACCAAGAATAGGTAAAGAATATTTTTGACAAGAAGACAAAGTCTCGAGATTTTTGAGTTGGAGATCTAGTTCTTTTGTGGGACAAGAGAAGAGAACCAAAAGGCATGCATGAGAAATTTGACTCATTGTGGAGAGGTCCATTCAAGATTCACCAACTTTGCAATGAAAACAATTTTCTTCTTGCATACAAAGATGGTACTCCATTTTTGCTTCCACACAATGGGCAACATCTGAAACACTTTACTCAATGAGGTGATGCATGTATTTTGTAAATAATTGTACAGTCTTTGCGTCTTTTTTATTTTTGAGTCTTTTTTGTGTCACCTAACTCTATGCCCAATGGATGGATGAAGGCACTTAGAGACTAGAATTCTTCTTCCTTCAATCATTTCAAAATTGATCGAAGGAAGCTCTCCAGCTAGAGCCAACTATTATCCTTGAATCTAGCTACACTTGATTCACGGGATAACCCCTACAAAACTTGTTTGTTTCAGAGTCCCATGTACTCTAAACACGTAAAATGAGGTGAATCTAAAATTTCCCTCGTGTGTGTTCCCAAGTCACGAAACGTCTTTCGAATGATAACCTTCATCATTTCATCAAAATTCTTCTTTTTTCCCAAGTTGCAAAATTTAGATTGTCAAGAGTTATAAATCTTTTTATATTTGCAAGGTCGGGGTTTAACCTGACCTTGCAAGTCAACATTGCAAAAGGGGTAGGTTACTTGTTGAGTTAGTGTTTTTTCTTGACCTCGCAAGTTACTTGTAGGATCGAATATTTTTCACGACCTTGCAAGTTATGTGAAATCTAACTTAGCGTGCCAAAAATCCATGTTCCTGCAATCTCGATTTTCACACAAGTCTCATAAATGCATTTTAATGTCTTTTTGATTTAGGTTTATATTGGTTTTATCTTATTGTTTTCCTCATTTTATTCTTTATTCCTCCTCATTCCTTTGTTGTGAGTCTTTTGAAACCCTGTTTGATCATTTGGCTTTGAAGTTCAAACGGATTTGGAGCATTTTTCAGTAGGATTTCAATCTAGGGTTTCATCTTTGTCTTCATGTATGTTCGCCCCCTTTTACCTTTCCCATTTGTGTTGATTGATTTTGTATATGTTTAGGGTTTGCGTTCTAACGGAGTTTTATTGTATTTGAATGGATTTTGTTTTATTTTAAGTTTATTCTTTTTGTGTGTTCGTCGATTTACCATATGTCCTACACGTTTCATTGTAAATGCCTAGTTTGTTTACTTTGATTTAGGGTTTTCTTTTCCTTATATTTAGTTTTCATGCATTTTTCACATTTATCTGAGTTCATTCCAATTTCCATGCGAAGTCTTGTCACTGTGTAATCTAGGTATAGTATCCCTTGCGCTACATAGGGAATTTCTTTGTGGTCCGTCTTGACTTAATCATCCTTTTGGTTGCGTTATTTTTCATTGACTAAACACAAATGAGGTTATTTACCTCTGCTATGTGTCGATGTTGTTTGTTTTCACTGATCATGTTTGTAAAAAACAAACAAACACTCATTGTTTGATCAATGGTTTTCACCAATCATGAAGTGAGCCAAAGTTAAACCCTTGGTTTTCATCATCGGTGTTTTTCCTCGATGAGGAAAACAAAGTCATTTCCATTTTTTTGCATCATCAAGATTTATTCTCGACTGAGCATAAAACAAACCAAGTAAAGTTTGCACAATCGACAGTTTTTTTCCAAAATTACAAAATAATTGTGACTTCCCATAGCACTTGTATAGTTAGCATTTTTCATTGAATGTGCAAGTAAATTGAGCTTCCATTTTGTTTGGTAGGGGTTTTTTCCCAATCAAACAAGTCTTTTAGTTTTCATTTGCAAATGGGGTAGAAAAACCTGCACATGCAAAACCACCAAGCCTTCCAATTGTTGAATCAACAATTTTCTTTGAACTCACAAGGTAAAAGTACTACCCACTTGTAGCATCGGGGATTTTCCCCAACCATACAATAAGCATACCTTATCATTGTAAAAGTTCTAAAAATTCCCATGATTATGAATATAAATCCGACCTTTACTTGTACAATCGGTAATTTTCATCGAATGTACAAATACTTTTAACTTCCCAAGTTGTAGGGTCAAGGTTTTTTCCTGACCCAATTGTTGGCCTCCTACAATGATCTAACAACTAAGCCCTTACAACTGTGATTCAAAGATTGGACATCTAAACTGAATAGCCATTCAATCATCATGAAAGTGCATTTAACTTGTCAACACAGGGATGTGAACTTGAAATGGGTCAGCACAATATGTGCACTAAGGATCCAAAGTAGCCATACTCATTCTACAAGTAAAAAAAACATAATGCTGAAAGTAAATTGCTTAGAAAGAAATAACATAAGTTTTGAACATCAACCAACAACTATGCTAAGTTGAAATGCATGACATAAATGAAAATCTGAGCAAACAAACAGGAAACTACTCTATCTACTTTGGCTGTAGGAATAGACACAGAATGGAGTTCTAGTGGCTGCAGGAACAGTCAGTGCCAGATTCTTAACTAATTACTAAACAAAAAGTAATAACTAAACTAAACTAAACTAAAGGATGGAATGCTCACCAAGTGGGCCCCCCTTGGATGAGTATCCTCTAAAACTAATGTAAACTCAGATGCACAGACTTATAACTTCATATTATTCATTGGAAAACATGAGTATAATAGAGTAGTGTAACTGTATTGCTGAAAACTAAGAATGCAAGTACATCATCAGATCACGCAACCTTCTAAGAAGGAGCATTCGACTCTTATTTATAGGAAAATAAGCGACTAACTAAACAAGGCAATCAACTCCACGCATTGGGAGGATGACATTTTAGGGAAAGCAAAGAAAGTGGAGAGGCAGTTACACATGCATGGAATCTGGTCAAACGTGCTTTACTCAACACAGATTTAGCACAACAGTAACGCCTATATTCGCTCAATGGAAATAAAGATCATTTACAAGGTAGTTACAACTCAATTTTCATGAGGAATCTCCTGTCATCGACCTCTTTGAATGATTCCCTTCGTTGACCTTTGCATGACCACTTTGGTAACCGTTATGGTGAATGACCAACTGGCAGAATCTTCTCAATTTAGTGGCCTCGAATCATAAATGCATGGCAATATTAGTACTCACATTAATCACATATCTGTAACTATCTTAAAGAACATTCATTAATCCACATGTAGAATTAACACAAATAGTCCATATAACATGTCAATGCCATTAAAGATTTGTAGAGATAAAATTAGGCCCAATGTCTATGATTTTGAGGAAATATCAACATTCAAACATCAAGGTCCATGAAAACTTCAACAAATACATCATAAATTCTACCAAAATTAAACCATAAACTAGACTCGTCATCCCCCCAACATAAGGTTTTGTTGGTTCTCAAATGGGGGAAGGGTTGTTCTTCTGCTTAGTCAAAGCCCTAAAATTTGCAACTGCCAACTGTCCTACATCAATGTTTGTTGTGCGTGAATTAGGATCCCAATAAAACCCTTGTTGTCTGTCCAATCTGTTCCATCTTTATCTCTCTGCAAAAATATCATAGTGGTAAAACTTGTAATTTGGCACGGGCCACATCAAGATGGGTGGATGAAAAGTCAGTGGAAGCTAGAATCATCCTTTTCTCCTTCTAATCTATATATATTTTTCAATTATTTTAAGTGTTGCAACATAGTTTTGTATAGAGTGGGGCTCAGATTGCTTTAGCTCATCAGTTAGGTTGTTCCATCTTTGTGATAGGTATCTCTTTATAGTTTCCTCTTTTTCTTTTTCCACCACCTCATATTCATTGTAAAATGCTTCTATCCAAGGCATAATCCTATTACCATAGCTAGGTCTGAGAAGCATTATGTGCCACTCTCTATAAATGTCCCCTAGATTTCTTGATTCAGCCCTGATGGGTAGAGGGATGTTGGATTCAAATTGCTTATAAGCCCCATATTGTTGTCCCCAACTGATCTCATTTTGTACCCATGACATAAATGCCCTTAATTGGACATCCCCAACATATAACAATGGATTCCAATCATGGTCTTGAGACACAACATAATTGTGCAAGTAAAATTCACACAAAAAATTCTTCATCTCACGAGAAGCAATCCGATAAGCATTTAAAAATTCAATAGGAGTCTCAATAGAAGGGTTCAAACCTGAGACAATTCTTGCCACTTGAAAAGAAAGATATTTCTCCTTCAAATGCAAAGCACAGACCCTTGGAGGGGCCCTACATTCTACAATCTGGGGTACCAAGGCTATCATATCGTCCACCTTCTTCTTTAAAGTAGCAATCTCAACATCCTTGTCTTCAATCTCATCTTTCTTTTGAATTTCTTTCTTCAGCCTACATTTCTCTTCTTTCCATTTCTCTTATCTTCTTTGCATCTCTTTCCATAAATGCATAGCTACCATGTGCATTGAAAAATCAGGGGGGTTATGTATTCCTACTAGCATTTTTTCTGGCACTGATGCTTGCTCTTCATATAGTACCAACTGCAGGGATTTAGGTTGTGCAGTCAATTCCAGCTACAAGGCCTCGTGTTCCTATTCTTGCTCATGTTGTAGGATCTCTTGCTATAGGAAATCTTGATTTTCCTCATACCCTTCATTCTCAACTTGTTCTACAATATCAGCAAGATTTGCCAATGTTATGTTTGTTGCTTTCTCAAATATATCCTCTTCCTCGACATTCACCTACCTCATTGGATATTTTGTGTCCCCCTGTGATATTTGTCTAGACTTAGGGCTTTTCTGCAGAGGCATATCAAAGGCTGGCTTGACTGGTCTTGATTTCCTGGGAGGGCTTTAACATTTTTCTTTGGCTGCAAGATGAACAATGTCAGCCTTCTGCTTCCTAGAGCTTGGTATTCTTTTTCTACCGACTGCTTTTGAGCTTTTCCTTTTCTTACTGCTTCTCTCTTCTATGCCCTAGTTTTCATTAGGATGCCAAGTGGAACATCATTATCATAATTTGGGGAGGAATTTTCTTTGTCTGAGTGCGCTGTCTTAGAAGAGCTAATCTCTATGGTCTATTATGTTGCAGGAGGGTTTGCACTAGAGCCTACACCAAAGGTTTAAGCACCAGGAGTGGCTTCAGCCACACTTAATCTCCTGCTAGACCTACAAGGTTGAGGTAAAACCCTAGGTCACAAATGCTCTAGTCTAATTTGATCAACATTTATGAATTCTTCCCAAGTCATCTCAAATACATCATGCAAAGACTTCTCAAATAACAATTGAATCAAACAATGGTGGGAAACGAAATTGTCCCTACCTTTATGAGTCTCGGCTACCATGATTGAAAGAAGGTGGTAAAGCATGTTCGACACATTCATCCTCCTCCTGTGCCTCGTGTGATTCAAGAGTTTAAAGTGAACGAAATGTAGATTTGACTGGCATCCTTCACAGGTGATATATTTTATGACATGAACAACTACTTGCTTCCATGGCTAGGGCAGAGAGGTTCTTTTTGCACCTTTTTTGTCCATGCTCAATGGAGGGTCGCTAGGTTCTATAAATTCGGCCCTAGTTGACCTGACATCTCTGGAAGTAGGGTAATTTTCACCATCAGCAGGCAACCCTATAACCTTTGCAATTCTTTCTTTAGTAGCCAATACTTCCAGCCCTTTTATCGTGGCTTTTCCCTTAGACAATGTCTACGCAAATTCTAATGCAATGTCTTCATTAAAACCATTTAGCTTCATGAAATAGTCTAACTAGCCACATTTTTTGAATTCAGCTTGTGAAGGTGCATCCTATAGTAATATGTCATGAACCATGGGTTCATTCCTGATTCATGCACCTCCCATTTTCTGTAATCAATAATCACTCTGCAAATTTTCCTTCCTGTAATACTGCCAAATTTCCAACACCAATATTGTCTGTATTTTCCTTTTTTGTTTTACCTTTTCTTTCTTTCTATTTTCCCTTTTGGTGACTTAAGATTATGATAGGATCAATAATGGCAACAAATGAGTAATAAAGGAAGGTTATGATGGAGAAAAATGGCAGTGGCAGTTGGTGTCACCTCACACGTATGAGTCGTCATCTTACTCATAATTCAAATTGGCTCGATTTAAACTTGCTAACGTAGACCCGTATGGACTAACACATGGGAAAAGTACTCACATCTTCCCCCCCCCCGACCTAAATTTGAGCATGTGTCCTCACATGCAAGGTGGTAAGGATGATTTGGCAGTGACAGGGAATAATGACATGTTATGGTGACCGTCCATATTAATTCACAACAATTAAATGAATACACTAAAGATAATTAAGAGATAACAATTAATGCACACATACCTGGATTCGTGGAAGATTCATTGCAAAGATGGTGGAGAAAGTATTGGTCACCTTTTAAGAAATAAGTTGAGCAATTAATGAAAATGAGGTGGAATGAGGTGAAGTGGAATGAAGTGAAGTGATGGAAGAGAGAGAAAGGTGGAGATGGATGAGCGGATGGGTGGATGGGTGAAGAAGTGGACTCCCACAAAATTGGAAGTCTTTATTATGACAAGTACATACCTTAATTAGCCAGAAGGAGGGACACTAAGTCCACTTCCCTCGGCTGCAGGAAGCTCGGGTGTTGCATGCTGAGTGAATTACTGTAGGAACTCCTCTTTGGAAGTTGGCTTGTGATACAATCTGATGCGATGACCATTAACAAGCAGCTTAAATCTGATTGGGTCAATAGTAGTGAGATGAACAACACCATTGGGGTATACTTCAACAACCTCATATGGTCCTAGCCACCTTGTCTACAATTTTCCTGCATTATCCTGATATCTTGAATCATAGAGCAAGGCTTAATCTCCTAGTTGTAATTTCTTGTCCTTGATGAATTTATCATGCCACTTAATTCTCTAATTATGCACTACCTCTATGTGATGCAAGGTTGCTCTCCTCATCTTATCCAAAGTATTCAGCTGTAGGATTCTTTCTCTTTGTACCTCAGAGATATCCATCCCCAAGTCGACTACTGTCCTAAGAGTCTTATGTTCAAATTCAATGGGCATCATAGCTGTCTTTCCATACAACAACTCAAATGGAGTGAAGCCTGTAGTTGTCTTCTAAGTTGTTCTATAGGCCTAAACAACTTCTAGCAGCCTGTTTGCCCAATCCTTTTTATGAATGACCACTGTTTTGGTCAGGATGGCTTCAATCTCCTTGTTAGTCACCTCAACTTGGCCATTGGCTTGAGGGTGATAAGGAGTAGACTCCTTGTGTCTTATGTTGTACTCATTAACCAGTGCTGCAAGAAGGGTTGATGTGAATTGAGCCCCTTGATCAATCACTATCTCTCTTGGAACTCCATACCTTGTGAAAATCTCCTCATAAATAAATTCAACAACCTTATTGTCTCTTGCATGCTTCATGGCCTTAACTTCTACCCACTTAGTTACATAATCAGTGCAAACTAAGATATAAGACTTACCATTTGATGGAGGGTCAATGGGTCCCACAAAATCTAGTCCCCATTTGTCAAATGGAGTGATTACTACCTAAGGGAAAAGTGGCATCTCATCAAATTTTGTTTGTCTTCCCATCCTCTGACATCAATCACATTTTCTTGTATACCTTCTTGCATCCTTATGGAGTGTTGGCCAGTAATATCTTGTGTTCAAAATCTTCATTGTTGTCCTCTTGGCTACAAAATTTCCTCCACATGGTTCGTTGTGGCATGCATGCAAAATATCATATGTCTCATCTTCTCTCACACATCTCCTCGTGACATGGTCTAGTTCAGTATAAAACAAACATCCACCAATCCATGAAAAAGGAAAAGATTTTTCAATGAGCCTTCTCTCTTTTTGAGAGAAGTGAGGAACTCTCCTTGTGACCAGATAATTAGCTATGTCAACATACCAGGGTGTTTGCACACTGATGGAAAATAGATGCTCATCAAGAAAGGAGTCATCTATGGCTTGATTGTCTTTTGATGTAGTCAGCCTTGAAAGAAAATCTACAACAACATTGGCCTTCCCTAGTTTATCCACAATGGTTATGTCAAAATCCTGCATCAATAATAACCATCTTGCCAACCTACCAGTGATCAGGGGTTTATTCATGAGATATCTAATGGCTGCATGATCAATGTGCACAAAGATTTGATAGCATGTTATGTAATGCCTAAATTTGTTCAGGGCATAGATCACTACCAACATTTCTTTTTCTGTCACTGTATATTTGAATTAAGCTCTTTGTAAGTTTTTGCTGACAAAATAAATGACATTTTCAATAGCTCCTTCTTTCTGCCCTAAAACTGCTCCTATGGCATGGTCTGATGCAAATGTATGGTTGTGATAAGGAAGCTCCCAATTAGGTCCTTTGAGTACAGGAGCATGAGTAAAAGTTGTCTTCAAATCAGAAAATGCTTTGTCATAGTCTTCTATCCATTGAAATTCAACATCTTTGATGAGAAGAGTATACAATGGTGTTGTTATTTTTCTGAAATCCTTGATAAATAGCCTATAATAGCTTGCATGTCCCAAGAATATCCTAACATATTTTTGTTTTGCAGGTGTGGGAATATTTTTGATTACCTCAATCTTTGCAGGATCTACTTGAATTCCTTTGTGAGAGATGTAGTGGCCTAGAACTACACCTTCCTACATTATCATGAAACACTTTTCACTATTTAAAGATAGGTTGTGATCTTCACATCTCTGTAGGAATCTCCTAAGATTCTCTAATGCTTCATTGAAATCAACACCATAGGTGGTGAAATCATCCATATAAATTTCCATGCAATCATGAGAAATGTCCGAAAATATGCTAATGACTGCCCTCTAAAAAGTTGCAGGTGCATTGCATAAGCCAAATGGGAGTAATGAATAGGCATATGTTCCCCATGGATATGTAAAGGTGGTCTTCTCCTGGTCCTTAGGTGCAATTTGGATCTAGTTATAGCCATTGAAGCCATCTAGAAAAGAAAAGTATTGCTTTCCTGCAAGTGAGTCCAAAACTTGATCTATGAAGGGTAAAGGAAAATGGTCCTTCTTGGTGGCAGTATTAAGTTCTCTATAATCAACACAAACTCACCATTTCCCTTCTTTCTTGGGCACAACCACCAATGGAGACACCCATTGACTATCTAAAATGAGGTAGATAAATCCTGCATCTAGCAATTTCTATAACTCTCCTTTTACAATTTCTCTTAGTGCAGGGATAAATCTTCTTTGTGGTTGTCTAACTGAGGTGCAATCATCTCTGATGTAAATTCTATGAGTGCAAATCTTAGGATCCAATCCCTTCATCTCATGATAGTCCCACGTAAATGCATGCTAGTGGGTCCTTAGTAAGGTTGTCAATGACAACTGTTGTTCTTCATTTAGTTTTTTGTTAATATTCAAGTATTTCCCTTCTGACACCTGTACTTATGTATTTAACTCTATCATAGCTTCTTAATTAACACATGATACCTTGAGTTCATATGGCAGCAATGTATGGGACACACCTGTTGCTACAGGAAGTCTGGCTGTAGGAAGAGTGGCTACAGGAAGTGCGTCTGCAGGAAGAACGACTGTAGGAAGAGCAAGCAGAAGTGTCCTAACTGGAATAGCAGAATGAGAAGATGATGCTTCCTCCACTTCACAATGATTTTTAATTATGTTAGTCAATACTTCATCTTCATCTTGAAGCTGCATAAAATAGCTTTTGCCTAACGTCATAGGCTGCGCCACATAATTAACTTCCTTGGCCTCTTCACCAACGTGTGGCCATACAAGATTATCCTCATCATGGGATGGTTGAGCAGGAGGATAAAGAGCAAGCTTTTGGTGCTCTTTCCATTAGAAATGGTCATGTCTCCTATCCTGCATCCAATATATGCATATGTTGTTGCTAACCATGGCCTTCCAAGAATAATGGGATACCCACCTAGTGTGGCTTTAGGAGAAAGAATCATGAAGTCTGATGGGTACTCCCATGAGTCTAAAATTACCACAAGATCCTCTGCTATACCATCAAGCTTAACAGTAGAACTATTAACAAGCTGAAAGACAGTAGGAGTAGGTCTCATGCTTGCAACATTTAGTTGTTGCAAGATATCCTTAGTCATTATATTTATTGTTGCTCCCAAGTCAATCAGAGCATTCTTTATTTGGATCCCATTTATAACAACTCCTACCATAGGACTACCTGAGTCATTGCACTTAGGGACCGTCACCTTCCCAAGCATGATGTTAGCTAGCTGCCCCACCACATGAACCATACTGGGTTCTTTCTTCTTTCTGCCTAGTTTCTTGAGGCATGCTTCCTTGATTGCCTTGCCATAGATTGGAACATCTTTTATGGCCTGAAATAGGGGTATCTAGACACATATATGCTTCAGCCGATCCGTAATGTCAAAATTTGTGTCCTCATTTTCTTCCTTCTTCTTGGAAGCTTCCAATCTCTGAGGAAATGGTGGTTCTTGTTCAGTCTGCTTGACTGCGATTGGTTGGGGATTTTTAGGTGCACTTTGTTGAATGGGGTTATTTGGAGGCTCCTCTTCTTCCACAAGAAGCTCAATGATAATGGGTATGGAAGGAGCTGGTATAGTAGTTCCTGAATGTAAGTGGATGTCACTCACACTCACAACATATGTAGGGAATTGATTTGAATCAACAGAGTATATAGGCTGTTGTTGTGGTTTGTTATTTAGATTGGGTGTGGGATGAGCTGGTAGTTGAGTAGGTTTAGGTGGATTTGAGCTTGGATTAGTAGGATGAGGCATTATAGCAAGTTGTTGGGGTTGAGACGGTAGCTACATGTAGCTATTTGGCTGGTTTGGCCATTGTTGTCCTCCCCTCCATTGATTTGTTTGCTGCCAATTTCCTGGGGGTGGCTATCAATTTCCTTGAAACTGCTGCCGATTTCCCTAAAGTTGCTACCATTGGGGTGGAGATTTTTGATGATTAGGCTAGGTATTTGGAGGGATACTCCAAGGTTGTGGTGAATATCCTCCATAGTTGGATGGATATGGGGGTTTCCATTGGTTACCAGATGAATAAGAATTGAAATATGGCCCAACAAAAGAGAGTGGATCTGGTAGCATACCTTGTCTTGGAGCTCAAGGTCTCCTTCGTGCAACATAGTAGACTTGATCTTCTTCAATCTGAATTGACTTAAACTCGGGTGTAATCTGCTTGCTTTTAATATTAGCTACCATCTTGCATCTATAGTCCTTCTTTTGTTTGCAATGGGGGCAATACTCTGCCAATGTTGCATCTACCTCCTCTTGTTTCTTCTTGGTCTGAAGTGTATCCAACCGAGTAGCTAGATTGTTTATAATGTCTTGCTTGAAGTCTACCAACAAATGAGTAATCTCTATTCTTGAAACTTCACTAGTAGATGACTTACCCATGGAAGATTGGTAAGCTTTCCCTTTCTTTGAATTTACCCTAGAGTAGTTATGGCATATCTTCTTGATATCCTCCAAAGGAACTTGGGAGATATCTCCTCCTCCCATTAGGTTGAAAGCATCAGTGCAGTTGTCATTAATTCCTCTTAGGAAAAGTAGCTTTTGTGAGTCTTCATTAAGTGTATGGTGTGGAGATTTTTGTAGGAAAAATAGAAACCTTGCAATGTGATCCTCTAGGCTCTCATCTTCCTTTTGTTGCATCCTAAAAATGTCACCTCCTCTCATGTCACTGCCCCTGTAATACTCCTTGTATTTCTCAAGGAATTTTGTCTTCATGTCATCCCATGTCTCCACAGTATCTCTGCCTAGACTCATGAACCATCTTAATGCAACTTTTTTCAGAGTGGTAGGAAATAGCTTAAGCCTATGGGCATCAGTGGTATAATCATAACTCCTGTAGAGTATGTCAAATTCGAATAAGAAGGTATCAAGATATTCTATGACAAGTCCATGAAACTTGGGAAGTATTGAATTAGGGATATTTTTGAGGTTGTCTACTTCATTCTGATGAGCAATGGGGAAAGGAAAAGCCAGTTGGTTAGGTCTGTTTCTATTTGCATCACCCATGCCTACTTGATGTAGTTCCAAAACAAAGGGATTCCCAAGTTGATTTTGATTTTTAGAGGAAACTTCAGAGCTATTCAGATTAGGAAATGCATCAACAAAGGGGTGTGGATCTTCTTCTTCTTCTTCTCTTGGTAGGTTCTAATATTCAACTAGCTAGAATGGATTAGGATTGTTAGGAAGGAATCTCCCAGAAGCATCTCTTCTCCTTCCTCTATGCATGTGGTATCAAATCACTATCAGCCAGCTCACACAAATAATCGGTAAAGAATAAGGGGGGGTCATTACTTCCTAAATGAGGGGTATATTGAGAACAAATTTCAAAAATACTATAGCAAGAAAAACTATCAATGACTCCAAAGAACTCCCTAGTTTGACACCATCCCCAACAACAATGCCAAAAATGTTGGCCTCCTACAATGATCTAACAAGTAATCCCTTACAATTGTGATTTAGAGATTGAACATCTAAACTAAATATCCATTCAATCATCATGAAGGTGCATTTAACTTGTCAACCCAGGGACGTGAACTTGAAATGGGCCAACAATATGTGCACTAAGGATCCAAAGTAGCCATACTCATTCTACAACTAAGAAAAACATAATGTTGAAAGTAAATTACTTATAAAGAAATAAAATAAGTGTTGAACATGAACCAACAACTATGCTAAGTTGAAATGCATGACATAAATGAAAATCTGAGCAAACAAACAAGAAACTACTCTGTCTACTTTAGCTGCAGGAACATACACAAAATGGAGTTCTAGTGGCTATAGGAACAATCAGTGTCAGATTCTTAATTAATTACAGAATAGAAAGTAATAACTAAACTAAACTAAACTAAACTAAAGGATGGAATGCTCACCAAGTGGGCCCCCCTTGGATGAGTATCCTATAAAACTAATGTAAAATCAAATGCACAGACTTATAACTTCATCTTATTCATTGGAAAACATGAGTACAATAGAGCAGTGTAATTGTATTGTTGAAAACTAAGAATGCAAGTACATCATTAGATCGTGCAACCTTCTAAGAAGGAGCATTCGACTCTTATTTATAGGAAAAGAAGTGACTAACTAAACAAGGTGGTCAACTCCACAAATTGGGAGGACACCATTTTAGGGAAAGCAAAGAAAGTGGAGAGGCAGTTACGCATGCATGGAATTTGGTCAGACATGCTTGCCTCAACGCAGATTTAGCATAGTAGTAATGCCTATATTCACTCAATAGCAATAAAGATCATTTACAAGGTAGTTACAACTTGATTTGCATGAGGAATCTCCCATCGTCGACCTCTTTGAATGATTCCCTTCGTTGACCTTTGCATGACCACTTTGTTAACCATTATGGTGAATGACCAGCAGGTGGAATCTTCTCAATTTAGTGGCATTGAATCATATCTACATGGAAATATTAATACACACAATAATCACATATTTGTAACTATCTTAAAGAACAATCATTAATCCACATGTAGAATTAACACAAATAGTCCATATAACATGTTAATGTCATTAAAGATTTGTAGAGATAAAATTAGGCCCAATGTATATGGTTTTGAGGAAATATCAACATTCAAACATCAAGGTCCATGACAACTTCAACAAATAGATCATAAATTCTACCAAAATTAAACCATAAACTAGACTCATCACCAACAACAACAAACCAAAGATTCTCTTGCAAGATTGTTAATTTTTAATGACTCGGTAAAAAAATGAAAATCTTCCCAAAATTTGCAAAATCGATATTTTTTGCCAAAATTGCAAAAAAGCAAAGTTCTTCCCAAAACGTAAGGTCAATAATTTTGACGACATTAAAACTTTTTGTAACAAAATTTCCACATGAAATCTCGTAATTTTTCCATCGCATATACCCATTTTCGACAAATTTTCCTAACATTGGAAATTCTCTTGCTTTGCCAAGTTAACTCATTTGCACTCTATTGTCCATGTCCATCACGCTCAAACCCCAGTTTTTCGCGTAACCATTTTGTTTCAACCCTCGTTGCTATTTCCTATATGTAAAATTTTCCTGACATTTGCAATATGTTAATCTTTTCCTGCTATTTCTTTATGCACATTTTTTGAGGTTGTCTTGCATCTACATTTCTTCAAGTCCATTTTGCTGCCAATGTCAAATTTGTTTCCTTCCAAGGGGAAAGCAATGAAGTAAAAATACCAAGGTGTGCTTCCTCCTAAAGTGATCTCATCAAATGTGGATGAAATCAGAGATACAAAGATCAATCATGTGGAGATGTCAGAATTTGTTGAGAGAATTGAAAAACAACCCGTGGCCAATGGGATGAAGTCAATTATTCACAACAACATACACCTTGTGGCTTCTTTTCTTGTAGTTGCTCAGAATCTTGAGTTTGTGCTACAAGTCACTTCTCACTATAACAAGGATGTTAGGAAAGTCTAAGATTCAAATGGAAATGTAGTAATGGAGTTAGATGCAAATTTATTTGATAAAGTCTTTATGTGCCAAGGTGTTGATTCATATGTGGAGATTTCTAAGGAATCCATGCAGGAAAAATATGATAAGGATCTTGATTCTACAAAGAGAATGATCAATAGTAAATGGCTAAAGGATCCTAGACCAGGTGTCACAAGATGGCCTAAAAATTCTCCTCGTAGTGATTGTATTGAAGAGTTAAATTACCTCATCACTCTTCTTAGTAGAATACATGATTTACCTACTTCATTTTCTTTTGAGGATTGGATATACACATACATCAAGTTCATTTTGAAAGGGAAGCAACAAATATTTTAGGGAGAGGAAATCAATAATGCCCTCCATGAGAATTGACCTAAGTGCATACAACACACAAGTTTTACATGACTTCATACTTGGTCTATGCTACGACCTCCATGAGGAATTTTCTGAGTTTGACTACTGAAGGTGACAAAAATGTTACATAGGTTTTCAAATATTTTCTGAAAATCACCCTCAAGGGAAGTATTAAACATTTTAGAAGGGCAAATGATGCCTTCTTTGCACCACTCATGTATGCTTTTGATCCTAAACTGGAGAACAAAAGGGTATTTGATGAGGCATGGAAGACTGTAAATAAATATGAATGCATGTATTTGCAGTTTCCAACTTTTACCTATTTGAGAGTAGGATGCTTTGCTAGCTATCCCTATATGCTTCCTCGATATCCTAGTGATAAAATTATTCTAATGGAGTTATCCAGGTAGATTATTGTGGTTCATAATAAACAAATGGAAGCCCATAGCCGCGATTCAAATTTCCAGTGACAATTGGAAGGTACACCATTTAGACTTCACATAAGGGCAAGGTAGTGCAATCGAAAATGAAATAGGTGACAATAAAGTTGTTCAAAGAAAGATCCAACTTTGATTATAAAGGAATGAAGTCTCAAATCAAAATGACATTCTCTCATGTACATCAAGTTGAAGACGTTTGGGCTGACATTAAAATAGAGTGAGAGATCAAAAGAATGGATTTCTGGAGGTTAACTTTGGAACAGATAAGGGAATTAGATCTTGCTGATATTCGAAAAGATATGGAGGATGAAGATAATATTTTGGATTTTGAATATGAAAGAAAGAATATTGTAGCTTCTCCTCTTCCTTTAATCCAGTGGTCTCAGAAAAAAGTAATATCAATCTGAGAAAGGTTTCAACCAATCTTGGCCAATACAAATGTTTAGTTAGATGAAAGGGATATACAATTGAAGCCTTTCTTCACCAAATCAGAAGATGAGTCCCAAGTAAAATATGGTAACAAATCAAAGCAAAGGACTAAAAACAAAAATGATTCTCCAAGCTCCAACAAGTCTACAAAGCCTAGGATCAAGTTTGTGATCAAGGGTGGTAAAAAGAAGACTAAGAAATTTGCAGAGGAACCATCCACAGAGACCCAAGAGGAGCATGTGCAAGAAGAGGGATAGATTGATGAAGAGGATCATGATGAAACAAAGATGTCTCCTCGTGAGAATGTTCCTGAGGAACTACCTATCACCTTGTCCCTCGTTTCTAATGTTGTGTCTATTCCTGCTTCTCCTCCTATGACCTCATATGTGCCTAATGTTCTTGTTAATCCTCCTCCCTCAATAACAAGTGTTGTGGCACCTGCTATTTTGATTCATTATGTACATTATTCTCCCATCTTAGGTTTTCCTTTTGAAATCCAAAAATAAGGATTAGATAATGTGACTGGTTCTCCTATGTCTTTGCCAAGTTTGTCATCACCATCTTTTGACCTCACATCACATTTTTATTTGGAGCAATTTTTGAGTGATTTTGTGCAAGTCTCTAGAGCTAAAATTCCCAAGGTTATTTTAACTAACACTTCTCCCATTGTGACTACCACCTTTGTGGATGCAACTACTACATCCCATCCGATGGATACACAAATTGAGAAAAACTCACCATTACCACCATGGTTGTTATCACAAACATCGAATAGAAGGAAAGAAGCCATCTCTCCTGATGAATTCGACTTCACATAGCTTGCGACTACCATGACTAGAACCAAAAAGAAAGCAAAGACTCTTTCTAGGATGATTTTTGAAAAAGAGGGTAATAAGTATATAAAGATAGCAACCTCCCTCAAACAAAACTTATGAAGAGGTGGATCTTGCAGAATACTCCATCACAAAGGTAGGATTGGGTAAGGTGAATCATGATAGTGCGAAGGCGAATGTTCAATTAGACTTATATTCTCTCATCGAGAAATTTGACAAGGAGGAGACGATGAAATATCACTACAAGGCTAAGACAGAGCAACTCACGTTCATGCTACAAAAGATCACTCAATCTTTTGAATCCATCGAATTGGAGGCAATTGCAGTTGGTGCTGAGAATCCCATCATTCAAAAGGTGGAAAAGGTACATGCTAGAGGCAAAGTGGTAGGTGAATATCTTGGTAATTTAATTGCATTGGGAACAAAAATGCTAGGGTTAGCCATGGGAAAATTGGAAAAGATGGAAGGAATAAGAGCAAAATTGGATGACACTATGAATGCTTTCTCTCAACAGAGAGAGAGGATATGGAAAATAAAGTACATTCTTTTATCAAGATGAGGAAACTCAAAATAGATAAACTGGAGGAATTTGGGATCATTCCCAACCGATACATGTATGTGGAAATTGAAGAGTCTTTGATTAACAAAGACACTATTCTCACCATCTGGCTTAATGATCTACAATCTGGATGAGAACTTTGTGAAGAACATGACTTGCAACTTATTAATAAAATTGAATAAATTCCATGTAAGCTGCGAGATTATAGTCAAAAGTTGCTTCCCCTGGATAATGTGGTTCAACAACTTATCAACATGATTCAAAAGGAGTTTGAAGACCAAGCGTTTTCAATGCCACTAATGGATTGAATCTTTTATCTTCAATTAACTTTGGATAAGTTGAAACAGTATCTTGGGCAACATGAAAAATAATTTAACACTGTTAGAGATCCAGTATCAATAACTCGAGGAATCATCAAACATACTTTAGTGTCAAATAATGAAATACAGACGATCATGAAGAAACATGATGATTTCTTAATGCATAATGTTGAAGAAGGTTGACCAAGCTTTAGTTTAGATTTCAATTTTTTGTCATTTACAAGTTTTTATAGTTAGCCAAGGATAATTTACATGTCATTTGTCAAAATGGTAAATACATTTAACAATAATGAAGTCCTCCAATAATTTTGGACTCCATCATTGAATAAGTCAAAGTAGTTTGTCTTTTTCCTAGAGTAGCTTTTACCTCTCACCTATAAATATGAGAGAGCTCATTTGTATTTTTTTCCCTTTGTTCTCTTGAGACTAGATGCTACCCAAATTTTGATGATCAGTTGCAAACTTTGAGTTGAATGTGCATACTTGAAATTTATCAATAAAAGGAGTAGATTGCTTCCAACCTTTGCTTTGAAACACATTTTCTATATGTGAGATTGTTCTTATGCCACTCTCATTATATTTTCTTGAAATTGATATGAACGTGGCATGTTATCTTTTTAATCAAAAGGGAATTCAGATATAGTGCCAATAGAATTTGTGCTATCATATTGCATTTAGAGTGTGTGTGAATTTTATTGAGAACTTGGAGACTTTGTGCTGCAATTTTCAATTACATTCTTGTGTGTATGAATCATGCTAAGAACTTGTATACTTTGTGCTGCAATTTTCAATTATATTTATGTGGATTGTTGGTATTGGTAGTTGATAGACTTTGTGCTACAACTAGTGATACAGTTACTCTTGGAATCATCGTGGGAAAGTAGTTGAAGACTTTGTGTTTTAGCGGGTTTTCTAAGTTACTTTTGTTCGTTGGTACTTGCGGGTATCGACTATTATTACTCTAACTAGTTGTACTTGAGAATATCACTGTTATTTGTTTATCTTATCCTGAAACAAGAGGATATGCTAATGTAGACACCCCCCATGGATAATCACAATGTATATATTTTAGTTTAGTTTCTAGCTAATTGTAGTGAGCAATAAGAAGGGAGCCTCCATTTTTTGAGAGGAGAGATTTATATCATAATAATTGTGGTTGAAATAGCTATTTTGTAATCTGTAAAGGGATTAAAAAATATTCACCCAATAGATGTCAAAATTGGGCAAGTGAGATATCATCAAAAAATGGTTGTGTACTTTCCAATGGTGTAGGTCTCACCATCAAATCATTTTGTTGGTATAGTTTATCACTTGTTGAAGTTAGACCATTAATTTTAACTTTTAAGCTCATAAATTTTCACCTATCTCTTTGATGGCAGTAATTAAATACACTCCAAAAATTTCCTTGAAATCAATCAATCTTGAATAGAGGTAATACTCTGCCTTATGCAAGAACTCAAAAAATTCAAAAACTTATGCAAGTAAATAGCAGTTTGCAATTACATAAGCCAACACCACATTGGACTTGGAATTGTGAGCTGGAAACATCGAAAAGATTTATCAAAAAACTTCCTTCTTATTGAGATGTTTGCACAACTAGCAATTTATTGCAAAAATTTGAAACTACAGGCAAAATTCTCAAAGAGGAAAACTCCAAAGCCAAAACAATAATGCAAGTATGAAAAGATGCAAAATCAATTGTCAAAGACCAAGTCCCTCTTGGCGAAAAAATAAAAACAATACTCAACAATGGTATGGATTTTACTTGATCAACATAACAAAATACTATTTTTCATGGCCTTGTCTTTACTCACTACTCACACCAAATCTGTGAGTTTCCTTCTTGTTGTGCTCAAATTCTTTACACCAACCAACCCATTCTTTTTTCCCTTTGATGCTTTCCTTCTTTTATTTTTTGTCTCTTCTTTTGTTTACGCCCAAGAATAGCAACCAAATATTATGTTGCAAAATGGTTTTTGGATAACTGAAGTAAGAACTACCTTGTTGCCTCTCAGTCGCATGGGATCTGCTCACCAATCTAAATTTTGTTTCATTTTTACTTGGATATATTGTATGTCTCCCTTCACTGTGGGTTTGTGATTGGTTCTTAATTTGATATGATCAATGCAAAACCTCTAATACAACAATATGGATCCCTCCACACTTCAATCCAAAATACAAGTAACAAAAACAATAAAATATAAAGCAATCCAAAATTAAAAAATCTCATGCATCAGGCTCCTTTAGAGACAAAATGAAATCATGAGCTCCTGCTCATGAGGTCATCAACACTATGACCATATTTGGAGATCTTCACATTTGTTAACCAAGTGGCATCCTCCAAAGGATGATCTTTCCATTTCACCAAGTACTAGAAATATTCCTTACCTCGGGTCTTCTTCAACAACTGCTTCTCCAAGATACACTCAATGTCGATCGAATCGGATTTGGTCACTTGTTGTTCCCATATTGGAATCAACTTTGTGCTTAATGTTCCATATGTTTCCTCACCTTTATAAGGATAGAGATCAATGACATTTAAGATAGGCGAGATACCCATATTGGAAGGAAGAGCTATCTCGTAAGCATTAACGAATTTTTTTTTAGAATCTTGCAAGGACCTATCTTCTTCATTTTCAATTTGTTGTATTCACCTTTCAAAAATATCTCCTTCCTAAGATGATCCAAAATGAGATCACCAACCTGAAAATGTACTTCTCTATGTTACTTATCAACATATTTCTTGTACTGTTGGTTTCTTCCCTCAATCTACAATTTTACCTCTTCATGAAGGTCATGAATATATTTCACAAACTCCTCACCATTTGCACTTCTTCTCTCAAAATTACAGAGATCCTTGAGTTCAAATACACCCCTTGGATGATACCATAAATAATGTAGAAAGGGATCAAACCTGTACTCCTATTTGGAGAATCATTATATACAAATTCAACCTGTGCTAAAGCCATATCCCAATTACCTAGTGAATTTCCAACAAGACACCTCAACATATTACCCAAGCTTTTATTAACAACTTTTGTTTGACCATCCATTTGGGTATGGTAAGCTAAGCTAAAATTGAGATGGGTGCCCAACTTCTTCCAAAGCATTCTCCAAAATTGACCCACAAATTTTAGATCTCTATCAAATACTATACTCCTGGGTATACCATGTAACCTCACAACCTCTTTGAAAAACAAGTTAGCTATATGTGGCATCATTAATATCTTTGCAAGGAATGAAATGAATCATTTTTAAAAATCTATCCACAAGAACAAAAATAGAATCATTTCCTCTTTGAGTTCTAGGCAATCCTACAACAAAATCCATAGTCACTGAATCCCAAGGTCTATTTGGCATAGGTAGTGGTTGATACAAACCACTGCTTTGAATACTACCCTTTGCATGCTAACATACTCTACATCTCTCCACATAGCTCTTCACATCTTATTGCATTCATGGCCAATAATAATGTGTACTCAACTGTAGGTAAGTTTTGTCTTGCCCAAAATGTCCTGCTAGGCTACCATAATGCTTCTCTTTCAAGAGATTCTCCCTCATTGACCCTCTTGGAATGCACAATGGATTACCTTTGAACAACGAATCATCCTGCAACATAAAATGATTCCATGGGATCCTCTATCTCTGTTGATAGGAATACTACAAGCTTCATATGCAACTCTAAAATCCACATCATTTTCATACAACTCCTTCAAACTCTTAAACCCAACATTGTTTGCCTTCTTATACTCAATAGACTTCTTATACTCAATGCATCAACACAATAGACTTCTTATACTCAATGCATCAACAACTTTATTTGCTTGCCCACTCTTATGTTTCAACACAAAGTTAAAACTTTGAAGGTACTCCACCCACTTTGCATGCCTTTGATTCAACTTGTGTTGGCTATTAATAAACTGGAGTGCATGGTTATTTGTGTAAACTACAAACTCTTTGGGAAGCAAGTAATGCCTCCACTTCTTTAAAGATTGAACCAATACATAAAATTGAAGATCATAAGTTGAATAATTTTTCTTAGCATCATTTAAATTTTCATTGAAATATGCAATTGGTTTCCCTTCTTGACTTGGGATAGCCCCTATTGCTAAGCCACTAGCATCACAATCTACTTGAAAGACTTTTTTAAAATCAAGTAACACAAGTATAGGTTGTTCATTCACTTTCTTTTTCAATAATCTAAAACATTTTTTATCCTCTTCAGTCCATTTAAACTACTTTTTGTGTCCTTTTATAGTGTCAAGTATAGGAGCTACTATGCTACTAAAATTCTTGATAATTTTTTTATAAAAACTATCAAGTCCATGAAAACTCCTTACCTCATAAGCACTCCTCGGTGTTGGCCAATCAACAATGGATTTAACCTTCTCTTGGTCCATCTTTAATCCTTCTCTAGATACCACAAAACCCAAGTAAACCAACTCAATCTTCGTAAAAGTGCACTTCTTGAGGTTGACCAACAACTTCTCCTCATGTAACTAAGTCATAACTAGCCTTAAGTGCTCAAGATGTTCCTCCTTATCTACCTACTAAAAACAAATATATCATCCAAATAGACTATCACAAGCTTCCCCAAGAATGGTTTCAAGACTTCATTCATGAGCCTCGTAGAAGTACTAGGTGCATTTGTAAGCCCAAAAGGCATAACAAGCCATTCATAAAGACCATCATTAGTCTTAAATGTTGTCTTCCATTCATCCCTAGGTCTGATCCTAATCTGATGGTAACCACTCTTCAAGTCTATCTTTGAAAAATACATAGAGCCGCTCAAACAATCCATTAAGTCCTCCATCCTCAGAATAGGAAACTACTATCTTATGGTAATCTTATTGATTTCTCTAGAGTCTTTACACATTCTCCAATCACCTTCTTTCTTGGGTACTAAAACTGTTGGTACCGCACATGGGCTAAGACTCTCCCTTATCAATCATTCTTCTAGTAAATCTTTAACCTGCTTTCTAATCTCCTTATTCCCCTTAGGATTCAATCTATATACATCCTTGTTTAGTAGGCTAGCCCCTAGAACCAAATCCATATGGTGACTATTATTCCTCATTGAAGGCAACTCATTCATCAAATCAAATACCGTAATATCCATATGCTCTTTCAATATGTCTTATACCTCCTTCAAAAAACCATCCAAATTAGTAGATGTAGGTACATCTTTAGGCTTGAGTACTAATGCATATCCTACCTTTTCCTTCTTCATATCACACAAAAATTCTTTACACTCACCAACATAACCTTGTTGCTACTATTGCTCTTATTATCCCCTTCTTCTCTCAAAGGTAACAGTGTATGTTTTTGAACATCCTTCTGAAAAGTGTAGGTATTGTCTTCCATCACGCATGGCTCTCCTGTCAAACTGCCAAGGCCTACCCAGAAGCACATGGTAAACATCCATGGACATGATGTCACACATAACAGTGTCCTTATAACTACAGGTATTTGAAACTCTACTTAGGCATGTTCGTCTACCAATAACTGATGGCCTTTTTGTTACACCCTATTGTGCTACTACTTATTTACTTTTACTTAGTTGGGTGAAAATGCTTGAAATGAGTGTATTTATGTTTTATGTGTTTTGGAAATATAAATAATAAATGTTGATTCTGTTGGCAACACAAGGGCAGACAACTGAGAGGGGGGGTGAATCAATTGTCACAAAAATTTAAACTTATTCAACTTATTCTCATATCTAATTAATAACCATGAAAGCATAAATCATCAACACATTAGAAACACACATAACACCAAGATTTTTTACGTGGAAACCCTGTTAGGGGAAAAACCATGGTGGAAGTTAGTCCACGAGATTATACCTTTTTAGAATTATAAAGAAGAATAAATGGGGAATGCACACACTTTTAGGCACACTTCCTAGAGCTCACTACTCAAATACAACAAGGCTTACTGCCCAAAGGAAGACATGTCTTATAGAAACATTTGGATTACATCGGCAGGATTTTGAACTGATAAAATAGCATCTGCTAATGCCTGATTACAGTTTCGGTTAAGCAAATGAACACTTCTTCACGCTTTGCTCACTCTTCTTCACACTCTGCTTCTTCCTTCGAATGATTAGGACATTATTCACACATCTCATACACACGCCTTCAAATGGAATAAACAATCACTTATATATATCCTCAACAAGAGATTACATCGCTACATGTCGGCTTCAAAATAATAAAACATATGCAAACTGTCGACCCAAAACAATAAATAATTTTCAATGTGAATCAACCAATGTTGACCACAACATAATGAAGACCCAAAACAAAATCCTCGAACATGAAACACCTTCAAAAATTATTCCATGAAGATCCACAACACGCTACAATTAGTTTGTCGACCATGAACATGAAAAACATGAACACACAAGAGAAAATCACCAATCACAAGCACAACGATCAATGAAGACATGCAACACAAATAGAGAACAATCTAAAAACATCCACAAACATCATGAATCACCAGAGAAGCATCCACAACAACTGAATTTACTATAATCACATCATCTTCATTCAGGAACACCAACTGAAGCAACAAAATGACTGTCAGAACACAACTGCTCATAACTCGATCAAATCTTCATGCGGATCTCTGAAACTTAACATGGATAAACTAGATATACTTGACAACAAACCCTTTAATCCACAACCTCTGATCATCAACGTACTGAGCTCAGAAACATACTAAACTTCACTTCATCACTGTCAACCTGCAACTTATTTCATTACAATTTTCTCAATATCCTCGACATATATAGCCTTGAAGACATTAATGCCAATAGTGTTGAAATTAATGACAACTGCATATTAGCAACATCCAACAATCTCCCCCTTTGGCATTGATGACAACACATGATGTGAAAAACACCATCAACGCAACTTTCTCTTAACACTTTCTCCCCTTTAGATTTTGACTCTTTTCACCTCAAATCTTTCACATAACTCTTCTCCCCACTTTTTACATGACTCTTCTCGCCCTTTGAAATCAATGACAAAGATACACACTATCTTTCTCATAAGCTCAAAACCACATATTTGAACATCTGACTACTCCCCCTGAGTAGCAACCACCACAACATCAATTCAGATCAAGATATGACTGTGAAATGCACAGACTGATGCAAGTCAATGCATCTTAGTTTTGATTAGGAGGGGTAATCATCCCTAACTTCCCTCCGAGATAATCAAAAGTATCCTTAGGAAAAGGCTTGGTAAAGATATCTGCAATTTGTTCCTTGGTAGGAACATACTCCAATCTGACTTCCTTTTCATTCACTTTCTCTCTCAAAAAGTGAAACTTGATAGATATATGCTTGGTTTTGAATGTAGCACCAAATTCTTCGAAATATTAATTGCACTTGAATTATCACAAAATATAGCAATAGCTTCATCATACACAACTTTGATATCTTTCAACATCTGCTTCATCCACAATACTTGAGTATAATTGTTAGCAGCAACAATGTATTCTACTTCTACAGTAGATAAAGAAATGGAATTCTCCTTCTTACTTAACCATGAAATCAACTTCTTTCCCAAGAAAAAGGCACCACTACTAGTACTTTTTCTATCATTCACATCTCCTGCCCAATCAACATCAGTAAAAGCACTCAAATTAAGATCATCATCTCTAGGATACTATAGGCCAAAATCAACTGTCCCCTTCAAGTATTTGAAAATCCTCTTCACAACAGTCACATGAGATTCCTTAGGATCAACTTGAAATCTTGCAACAATGCATATGACATTCATGATATCAGGTCTAGTTTGAGTCAAATAGAGCAATCCACCAATCATCAATCTGTATCTATAGTTTGATTTTCTTTTTGGGAATCATCATCTTGTGTCAACTTACATTTGGTCACCATAGGTGTACCAACTAGCTTTGAATCTCCCATACCAAAATTCTTTAGCGGTTCTTTCACATACTTGGATTGAGATATAAAGATCCCTTTATCTAGCTGAGTAATTTGCAATCCCAAAAATAATTTCATCTCTCCAATCATAGACATCTCAAACTCACTCTGCATATCATCAGCAAACTTCATGCACAAACTATCATCTCCTCCATAAATGATATCATCAACAGAGACTTCAACAATCAAATCTTTATCATGATCAATCTTGAAATACAGATTACTATCAGCAGTACCTTTATTAAATCCAAGCTTCAACAAATACTTGTCCAATCTGGAATACCATGCTCTTGGGGTTTTCTTAAGTCCATATAATGCTTTCTTCAACCGACAAACCATATCTCCCTGATCAGTCAATTGAAATCCATCAGGTTTCTTAATATACACTTCTTCCAAAACACCATTTAGAAATGTTGATTTGACATCCATTTGATAAACCTTGAAGTTTTTGTAAGCAACATAAGCAAGAAATAGTCTCATAGCTTCAATCCTAGCAACAGGGGAAAAAGTTTCTTCAAAGTCAATTCCCTCCATCTAAGAATATCCTTTGCACACATGTCTTCTTTGTTTCTAACAACTTCACCTTTCTCATTCAGTTTATTTCTAAAGACCCATTTAGTTCCAATTACATTTTTGTCCTTAGGTCTAGGAACAAGAATCCATTTATTATTCTTCTCAATTTGTTGTAGTTCTTCTTTTGTTGCTTTCATCAAATGTTCATCTTTGCATGCTTCAATGACACTATTAGGCCCAGTCTTTGAAATCAAACAATATTCTTTTGCGATTCTTCTCCTAGTTTGAACACCTTTGTTCTTATCACCTATAATCTAATCTTCTGAATGATTTAGTCTTACATACCTTGGGAGTCTTGGGATGTTCTTGAACTTTAGGCTCTTGTGATCTCACTTTTGCACTTTCACTAGTTTCTTCCTCTTGATTTTGTTGATTCACCAGTATGATTTGAACTTGATTTTAAGTTTGAACTTTCTTTCTTGTAACTAAACTATTATTTTGATCGTTTGAATCATATCCACAAGTTTTGGATGGTCTAGCCATGTCTTCATCAACCTTAACATTAGCACTTTCAACTAGTTTCCTCAATCTCTTGTTGTGGCACCAGTAGGCCTTGCTTTTAGTAGAATAACCAAGAAAGATTGCTTCCTCACTCCTAGCATCCAAATTTCCTATATCTTCATCTCTTTTGATATAGCATTTACTCCCAAAGATTTTGAAATATCTAACAGTAGGCTTATGACCAGACCATAGCTCAAAAGGGGTCTTATTGGTATCACCTTTGATTTGTACCTGGTTGAGGGTGTAAATAGCAATACTCACAGCTTCTCTCCAATAGATATGTGAAAATTTTCCTTTCAGCATCATAGTCCTAGCAGCATCTTGAATTGTCCTATTCTTCCTTTCCACAACTCCATTTTGCTGAGGGGTCTGCGGGGCAAATAATTGTCTCTTTATCCCATGCTCTTCACAAAAAGAATTAAACTCACGGGAAGTGTATTCACGACCTCTATCTAATCTTAGAAATTTAATCTTCAGACCTATCTCTGTCTCAACCATAGCCTTAAAAATCTTGAATTTCTCTAGAGCTTTAGATTTTTCCCTTAATAAAGTAACCCACATCAATCTAGAGTCATCATCAATAAGTAACATGAAGTACCTGTCTCCTTATAAACTTTTGATTCTAGAAGGACCACAAAAATCAAAATGAACAAGCTCCAACACTTGTTGGCAACACAAGGGCAGACAACTGAGAGGAGGGGTGAATCAATTGTCATAGAAATTTAAACTTATTCAACTTATTCTCATATTTGATTAATAACCATGAAAGCATAAATCATTAGCACATCAAAAACACACATAACACCAAGATTTTTTATGTGGAAACCTTCTTAGGGGAAAAACCACGGTGGAGGTTAGTCCACAAGATTATACCTTGTTAAAAGTATAAAGAAGAATAAATGGGGAATGCACATGCATTCAAGCACATTGTCTAGAGCTCACTGCTCAAATACAACAAGGCTTACTACCCAAAGGAAGACACACTGTCTTACAGAAACATTCGGATTACATCCGCAAGATTTTGAACTAAGAAAATAGCATCTGCTAATGCCTGATTACTCTTTTGGTTAAGCACATGAACACTTCTTCACACTTTGCTTTTGCCTTCGAATGATTAGGACATTATTCATACATCTCATACACACACCTTCAAATGGAATAAACAATCACTTATATATATCCACAACAAGAGATTACATTGCTACATGTCGACTTCAAAATAATAAAACATATGCAAACTGTCGGCCCAAAACAATAAATAATTTTCAATGTGAATCGACCAATGTCAGCCACAACATAATGAAGATTCAAAACAAAATCCTTGAACACAAAACACTTGCAAAAATTATTCCACAAAGATCCACAACACGCTACAATCACCTTGTCGACCATGAACATGAAAAACATGAACACGCAAGAGAAAATCACCAATCGCGAGCACAACGATCAATGCAGACGTGCAACACAGATAGAGAACGATCTACAAACATCCACAAACATCATGAATTGCCAAAGAAGCATCCAAAACAACTGAACTTGCTAGAATCACATCATCTTCATTTAGGAACACCAATTGAAGCAACAAAATGACTGTCAAAACACAACTGCTCATAACTCAATCAAATCTTCATGTGGATCTCTGAAACTTAATGTGGATAAACTAGATATAATCAACAACAAACCCTTTAATCTACAACCTCTGATCATCAACGTACTGAGCTCGGCAACACACTGAACTTCACTTCATCACTGTCAACCTACAACTTAATTCATTATAATTTTCTCAATATCCTCGACATATACAACCTTGAAGACATTAATGCCAATAGTGTTGAAATCAATGACAACCACATATCAGCAACATCCAACAGATTCAACTTTATGTTATGAAATGATTTTAATTATGAAATATTTGATGCAAATGAATGTTTTGTTTTTGGCTGACTATGATTGCAATGTAATAAGTTGGATGCAGGAATTGATTCAAGCCTCTTGAAGAGAGGGGAAGTATCACTCAGGGAGAAGAACTTGGTCTAGTAACCTTTGATAAAAGACCTAAACCGAGCTTTCACACACACACTTCTAGTTTGGTCAAGTTGGGATAATAGTTGGGAAATAGTAAGTTACCTTTAGTCTTGGTTATGGTTTATTTGTGAATGTTCTTGTTTAGATGTTTTAAAATGTTAAGTCTCTTTGTGATGAATGAGTTCTTTTTTACATGTTTCTATTTAATCGATAGGATATATATACATAAAATGTATATATATGTATATGTATGTGTCAACGATAAACTCATACACATGATTAATTGCGTGCATGAGTATGCATAGATAGATGTATCTACACATGTTCATAGATGGATTACCCATGTGCATGGGAATATCAATCAAACAAGATGATATATATATGCATACCATGTATATATATTGATTGATATGATTGTGTTTTAATATGAGCTTAAATATCAAATTATGATATATATATATATAGTAAACGAGTATATATATATATATACTAACATAGATGTATGTATCAACATAATGGAAAAGTCCATACAAGTATATTAATATATATAAATATATATATGTATATATGTATATATACGCATACATTATTATATATGAAATATGAGGATAGATATGAATATCCATAAATTGAATGATACAATTCTATTAACTTGTGAATTATGTATATATATAAATATATATATGTATGTATATACTTATATACATGTTAATTCAAGATGTATATAAATATATATATATATATATATATATGCTATATATATTATTAATATTATAATGTTTTCTAAAGTGTTGAATTATCAATATAGCGCATATCATTCTAAACATAGCTCTTGCTAAGAATAGCACACAACATATTAAGCAAAGGAAACATCACTTAAAAGAGCAACACATGAATATTTGAATGGTGTTTAAAACATATAAAGTGCAAAGTACTAAGAATCTAGACAGTGTCATATAAAGTGCTTATAAACCAATGCATTCAAATGTGTATGTGTCACTGCCAAGACTTTATCAAAGCAAAACAATAGCAAATGCTTATGCACATGAAATAAGTCGACCAAGTAAAAACAAAAAACATCGACCATGTTAAGTGGCACGAATGACATAATGTGGCGCCAACTGGGAAAGAGATGAATCGATTAGAAGTCTATTTCTCAGTGTTAATTTCTAGAATGTGAAGCATTTGAAATATATGGAAATGGTCAAGAGTGCAACTGTCTATGTAAGTCGATCTGTAGAAGACAAATACCTTACATTTTTTATTATCTTTCTTGTTGTTCATTGAGAAGTGCGACACATTCACCATGGTTGTGTATGTGTTCACTGTGCATCAATTTTAGCTACCACCTTTTGTTTACCTTGTTGAGTCGAATCATTTGAGTTGAGAGTGTCAATCCTCATGCCCTATTTCTAGCATTTAGTTGTTGATTTTTGTGTATAAATAGAGGATCTATCTACCTCATTTGGATGCATCCTATCTTTGCATTCTCGCTATGATTTTTTGAGTTATTGTATTTTGATTTTTTGAGTTGTGAGTGAGTTTTTGAGAGAATTTGAGAGTGGATTTTGAGAGGGAGTCTTTGGTAAAGTGGGGGAGAGCTAATTGGGAGTTGATTATTAAGTTGGGGAAGTTTGTGTTGGGAATCTGAATTGATCAATTGGAGCATTGCATAAACAGGCATGTCGATTCCTACTCTTTTATACTTTGTTTTATGAATTTGAAAAGATTGTGTGTCAGTGTTTGATTTGTTTGGGAAGCAATTTATTTTTCTTATTAGGGAAAGGTTATTTTATTCTTTTATGAAAGTGAAAGGAAGCTTATTATATTTAGTATAAAGATTTATTTTGCTTTATGTGTTTGTACATACTCTATATTAAGGAATAGGTGGACATGGTGGGTATTAAATACTATATTAGGGATATAGTTTATGTAGCTAATGGTTTAAATAGTTGATTCTTAGAGTTACTTTGGATACTTCGTAGATGTGTTAGTTAAACATAGAGGCAATAGGTTATTCCTGGGGTTAGGATAATCTAATGAAGGGGATAGCTATGCATAGATTATGAATGGTCAATATAAATCGAGCTAGGAAGGTGGGTGAAATATATGATGTCCACTTGTTATGAGGGAATGAAATACTTTGGGGCCAAATTAGTGTAAGTTGCCACTATTTACACTATCAGTCACTCTGATCCAGGTTTATATACTAGTATGAGAAAGTCATATGTGTAGGTTGTAGCCACTATGTGATAGATCTAGATATGTAGGACACAACACCAAGCTCAAAAAAGATCAAATTTTATTATGAGGTTACCAAACCAATCTCTTCGTTGAAGGGTAGGGCCATCTATTAGTTTGATAGCTATGCAAGGGACTGCAGTTAGTCCAAGGTTGGCAAAAAAGTGCTTGAGTGATGCTTCTCCTCATCAGTAGGTGACCAAGATTTGGATGGAGATTTCCAGGACTATTCATACATATTTTTCCTATAAGCTCAGTGGAGCCTTGTTTAAGTATTTGTATCCATTATGATGGAAAGATTGTAAAAGAGAAATGATATCATGTTATCATGTACTATGTGATTAATACTTTGGTATAATAATGCAATGGAAAGATTGGAAAGAATATTAATTTCAAATGTGCATGCTATCTTTATAGTGAAAAGAAAAAAAAAATTGCTCATTTTGGCTAAGATGCATGATCTATTTACTTGAGGTTAGAATTTAGGGAAATTACTGTGTAGAACAATGGGTATGTTACACGTGGTATTAGAGCTACCGGGTTCAGCTCTAGAACCTATGTGCTCGTTATGTTTTCCCTTCCAACATTATGAGTCTAATGTTTGGAAAATTATTGTGCCAAGATGGTGTGTCTCAGGTTAACTGCAAGAAAGTCAGTGATTGGGAATTAGCACTACTTACGGGCCAAGAAGGAAAAAAAAGCCCTTGTTCATACCATAGATGGAACCAAATATGACAACACCATCTAGTTAAGTGATATCAAGATGATTAATCACACTCTATCGTAGATTAGTCAAGAGAAAAGAAGGATGATAGATGAAGCCAATTTCAACAGCTTACCATCTATTTCTTTGACCAGATCAAACTCATTATCACTTTCTAGGGATAAGCCCTCAGAATGTAGTGTCAGTCCAACAATGATATTTAGAAACCCTCGAGTAGTACCTATGGTTGAAGTAATTGTTATAGCCTCTAATGGAGAATCAGAGGGATACGTTCCTTGAAACTATGTATCAGAAGATAAATATGAAGGATACTATCCTTTTTGGGATAAAGAAGAGCAAAAGTCTAAGGGGTACACCCCATTGAGTTATGTATCTAAGAGTGAAATTGATGGATACTCTCCTCTTGAATATTTGAATAGTCATTCTATGTAAAAGGAAGGATATTGAAATCCTTATGAATAAATGAAAGACTATGTTTTCTTTATCAAAAAATTATGTATGAAATACAATGAAACTTTGTATGTTTATTTGCTCTTTTGAAATCTTTTCCTATGCATATAGTAAACCATGATAGGATCTAATTTAAGATGAACCTCTAGGTATAACTGTACTTAAGACAATGGTTAGGACAATAACTAATCCTGGAAGGAGTCAAGAAGTACGACATGGTCTAAAAAATACCAAAGCTAAGTTAGATTGACTTCTAGCAATCATGGATGAAACTAATGCAAGGATAGGAAATCTTGAGCAAGAAGTGAGGGGAAAAGAAAGAATGAAAGAATAATTTCCATTCAATGAAGAAGATGAATCACAATGATGAGGAAGAAGGTAAAGAATCTATAAATCACACTAAATCTAAGGATCAAGAAAGTGATGAAACTCAATCATATTCTAAGGGAACCAAGAGAAAGTGTATGACAACTGAATTGTGTAGGGATATGAGAAAGATTAATCCTCCTAAATTTGAAGGAAGCACTAGTGGAGAAGAAGTTGAGGCTTGGTTAATTCAAATGGAGAAGTACTTTGAAATAAGAAACTATTCTGAAGTTACTAAATCTATATGGAGAGCATTCCAGTGAGCTGGAGAAGCCTCTAATTGGTGGATGAATAAGAATATGGAACTTGCAATTAGTTCCTTAAAACTAACTTGGAATGATTTTGTTGAGATTTTTTGAAAGAGATGGTTACCCCAACTCTTTTTCAATCAAAAGCTCATTGACTTTCAAAATCTTAAGCAAGGAGAATGTTAGTGAATGAATAGTAGGAGAAATTTACTTGTCTCTTGAGGTATGTACCAATGTACCAAAAGGATGAGCGATTTCGAATTAGGAAGTTCATTATCAAACTAAATGGCCAAATAGGTGGAGAGGTAGATATACGTGGACCAACCACTATGGACCTAGTATATGAGAAGGAAATCAAGCAAGAGCAAAAATCTCAAAGCCATCTCAGTTTATTGGGAGAATAGGAATCAAAAGAAGAACGAAGGACATCAATTTAAACAAGCTCCCAAGAAGCTTAATGAGGGGAAAGAATTTAAAAGGCAAGGGGACAAAGGATCCCACAATAATTGGAATGAAACGAAGAAGGATTGTCAAGGAAACAACTTCAACAACTACAACAGTGGTAACTATAACAAAGTTGGAGGTTTCTCAATGGAAGTAAACTTATACGTAGCACTCTTAGGATCCTATGACATCATCTTAGGTATGAATTGGCTATAGAAGCATAGAGCTAAAGTGGATTTCCTTGCTAAAATTGTAGAATGTCTAGATGATCTAGGTAATCTAGTATATTTTCAAGGAACACCTAGAGAAGTAAAACTGCAATAGATTTTGGCTGTGCAAATACATACAACAAAAAAGAAAGGTTGCCAACTCTTTGCAGTTAAAATAGATAAATTAGACAAATTCAAGGAAGTCACTTCTCAAGATAAAGTCATGTATGGTGATACATAAAATGTTGAAGAAGGAGAAGTGGTGGAGTTTGGAGAAACAAATATGGAGAAGTATCCAATCTTATGAAAATTTGTGGATGTCTTTCTAGAAGAACTACCTGGACTACCTCCCAAGAGAGTATTTGATTTCTCCATTGAAATTGTACTAGGGTTGAAACCTATATCTAAAGTAACCTATAGGATTACTACAATGGAATTAATGGAGGTTAAGGCACAATTGGAAGAGTTGTTTTCCAAAGGATTGATAAGACCTAGTGTTTCACCCTAGGGAGCATCGGTGATCTTCATAAAGAAGAAGGATGGTACCGTATGCTTATATATAGATTATCAAATGCTTAATAAAGCTATGATAAAGAACAAGTATTTTTTGCCAAGTATTGATGATTTTTTCAATTAGATGCGAGGAGCAGTAGTGTTTTCAAAGATTGATCTACGATCTGGTTATCACCAAGATGAAGATAATTTCAAAATGACATTTAGGACTAGATGTACAGTCATTACAAGTTCACAATCATACCCTTTGGACTTACGAATGCACTTGCGACATTCATTAACCTAATGAATAACGTATTTAGAGACTTCTTGGATAGGTTTGTATTAGTATTTGTAGATGATATCTTAATCTATTCTAAGAATGAAGAGGAGCATTGTAGACATTTAGAGATAGTTATCCAATGGTTAAGAGAGCACAAGCTATATGGAAAACTCTTTAAGTGTACATTCTTTCAGAAGGAAATGCAGTACTCGGGTCACGTAATTTCGGAGAAAGGGATTGTAGTTGATCCAGCTAAGATAAAGGCGGTGCTTGAGTGGCCAGTACCCAAAAGAGTACCCAAGGTTAGAATTTTTATGGGTTTGGATGGTTACTATAGGAAGTTTTTTGCAAACCTTTCTAGAAGATATTTTCCTATTACTTCATTACAAAGGAAGGGTAAGAAGTTTGAATGGTCAGAAAAGTGTCAAGCAAATTTGGACTTACTCAAAGGGAAGTTGACTATTGCACCAATATTGAAGGTATCTAATTTGAAAGACAACTTTACTGTCATTACAGATGCATCAAGTGAAGGATTAGGAGGATTTTTGATGCAATAAGGGAAAGTTATTGCTTATGAATCATCAAATTTGAATCCCTACGAACAAAAATATGCATCACATAATTTAGAGTTAGCGACAGTTGTTCATGCATTGCAGATGTGGAGACATTATCTAATGGGAAATCCTTTTGAACTGAATACTAATCATCACAGTTTGAAGTATTTATTTACCCAACCCAATCTAAATGTATGACAAAGAAGGTGGTTGGAGTTGATAGCAAACTATGACTTCAACATTTGTATATTTGTGGTTGTAGATGACATGCTAAATTCAAATTTATTTGTCAAATTATCAAAAAGGGGAGTGGCTTTTATTTTATTGTGCATATTTTTGTGTATGGATTTGAGTCTAACAACATTAATAAGAGGTGTTGTAAAGGTAGGTGGAAACAAAATTTGACTATTATTTGATAGAATGGATATAAAGTGGTTATCAATGTCAATTGAGCTAAATATACATATTCAAGCATGTATCTTATTAGTGTTAGCATACGATGATAAGATAACTATCATACAAATTAGCATTAATAAATGCAACATTCCATACTTAGTGGGAAATCTAAAGGGGGTTTTAGACATCTAGTCTAATTCTCTATTTATCCTTATGGGTGTGTGTGAATTCTTGAACAAATGAATAATTTGGTTTTGTAAGTATTATGAGTTGTATGATATTGGTCATGATATGGTTTTTTCTAGTTAATAAGCGATTAACCTACTTTATGCATTAATGGATGAGCCAGTAAGGGTTCTAGCATGTCTATGTGAAAATATAAATTATAATTGTCGGGTTTGAACTTGAGATCTTGGCGTCCTTTGAAGTTCACCACTACATGTTTGCTAAAGGGTGAACTTATCTAGATTTTTTGTATGGAATATTAGGAATTATTAATTGATGGGAGTAATTAAATGGGACCTTATGGGATACACAATAGTCATCAATGAAACTCTATAAGCTACGACCTTGTTGTAGAACATGTATTGGTAAATGATGATTTGTTACCATGTTGGATTTTAATCCTTTCTATGTTTTTTCTTATATATTATTTTTGTTTCACTTACATGAGTAATGTTACTTGAGTGCTTATGAATCCTTGGGTTGGGAACAATATATGTATGTTCCATGAGAGACTATTGTGAGGAGAAATATAAGGGAGTTCAATCACATTTAGAATCAAAGATGTAGGTAGTCCTTGGGTGAAGGATTACCATGTGATACAAATGTGTGGGGGAGGGGTTTAGGGAGTAGCTCTAGGGTTTAGGGTCATTAACAAACTTGATTGACCTTCTATCATCAATATGCTTCAACTTGATGTTGACAATTGTATTAGATAACTACAAAATTATCTTTAAATTAATAAGTACCTAATATGTAGGTTGACCCAATAGAAAGGGAATCCATAATTGTTAAGATTATCTACTATGAGGTTTTCATGATGGGATTTCAAAAGCATATCCATCCTTGGATGAAATCTTGGATTTGTGGGCATCATGGTCTATCTTGATGTGAGTGTGTGAGAATGCATCTAAACTTATCTGAATTAAAATTATCAATGTTTCTATATTTAGCACTTCAGCCTTGTGTCTTGGCTTGTTGAGAGTGACATTAAAAATAATGTTGTATCGGTTTCAATAAATTACTTTTCTCTAGTCAAGTGAAGGTGCATATTTCATGTTGACTCTTTAAATTAAATTTTAGGTAAATATATGTTGTCATAATATAGACATCATTTACTTGTAAATACTTTTTATCCTTGTATATAGGATAATGTTGTTCTTAATTTGGATCATGTATATGGTTCATGATATGTCCACATTTTATGACTAATATTTTAGGTTATGGTCATTTATGGATAGCATTCTTGAACTAACACTAGTTGACTTTGGTTATATGGATATACAACATTTGCATGATTTTGATTCAAATTTTGAGCATAGATTTGTTCTAATTGTATTTAATTAATATTAAAATCATTATAAAAAAGGGGAGAGAGTAGTATGCCATTATTGATCTTGATGATTAAATAATTATTGGAGAGATGTATGTACTAATATGCACATATTATACTACGGTTGTAAATTAGAATTAGTTCTTATGTTTATTTTGGGAGCACTTTTACTATGGTGTGAGTGTTGAGAGTGAAACAAAATGAATGTATATCTTTTTAGAACCTTAAATAAGGTTTTGAGAATTAAATTTATGAATATCAGTGGAGTAAGAGGTAGATCTTCAAAATTCATACACCATATGAAGATTGTGATATTGTTATAACTTGATAGCCTTGCTATCATCCTTGATATATGTATAGGGAGAGTTTAGAGGTTGAGAAATAAGAGGTAGTATTCTCAAGGAACTCAGGGTATTAGATGAGTTGTGCTTTTGGTCCATTGTATTTTTGTAATGTAGTTACATGTGCAGGTAAATTAGGACAAAATATGAATTAGGCATGTACAATAGTATTATATCCTTCAAATTGATTTGATTAAATATGCAATCATTATGATTTATTCCCTAAAACTTTTCCTTGTTTTGACTTTTGCAAAATCAATGAGTTGCATGTATTTAGGATACATGTTTAGCTTGGGATTCCTTGAAATTAGAGCTCATTAACTTTATCCCCATATAGTATTCTACTTCAACCCCATACATAAAGAGTTGTGTTTAATTGTAATCTAAGTATAAGTGTTTGCAAATATATTGTTTCTATATGAAATCACTTACTACTGACTATTATGTTCATAATTTATAAAATTTGTAAGTGAAAAAACCATGTAGACCATAAACTAGACTAGTGTATAAATATATTACATCATACAATAAATGAAACCAAAAGGTTACGACTTTGTAATATTACTAATATTATTGGGTATTTATATGATGATCTAACCAATACATTATTCCCATTTTTGTATGTATGTCTTAGGTATTAATCATTCTTAAACAAGTTTATAGTTATCATTGCATGTGTTTTGAAATTTAGATGATTCTTGTGTGGCCCTATTAATGTATTTTTGTGTTGTGTTTTATTTACACATTCTTCCTTTATTTTTTTTCATAAGTAAGATGCAGCAGAGCTACATATATTAATTGAAAAACAAAATTTACATCGTTTGGCCCACCATGATTCCGGGTTGAGCCAGTCTTGTAATTTATATGCCTTTTCTATTACAAAAAATTCATACTAAAATCCTTTATGTAGGTTGCAATGCATTTCCACCCCCTGGTGCTGGTGACAATTTCATGACCCAAAAAAAATACCAACTGTCCACCCAAATTGGCCTTTAGTCTTCTTTTTCATAGAAACTGGTGGTCTCCACCAGGTCCGCAAACTCCCTACCCCACTGAATCCCCACCATTGCCTCCACGCCCAACCTTTTGTATAGAAAATTATAGCCATTTGTTGCCCAACGCCTATGGCATTCTAGGCTTTCCCCATCCATGCCCATGATGAAGGGATGTCATACTACCTCCACACTCTACAAAAACATCTTATCAATATCATCCAGAAGTGGAATCCCCACTCCTAGTTGCGCCACTGCCACTACATCGACATCATCCACCAGAATCATCGCTTTGAAAACCATCTGCAACAACACTAGGCACTTGAGCTTGGGGACATTTAAGTCCAATAGTGATGCCAGTAAGCGCGAAGAGATGTCTGAGTTCACACATTCTTACCGCCTCTAGACAAAGAATATATTTGTTCAAGTAGATATTCTTTAGTCTCTGGTTAGTAATGAAGCGAGAGCAGGCTGCTTCCTTCTTCGTGCTCCTGAGCTTGATCGGGGTCTCCATTGCTATGCGGGAGAGGGTGAAATCCTCTATTGAAATAGCCACATAACATTGTGAGCTACAAGGTGCCAAATAGCCTCTTTAATACTTCCTGCAACGCCCTCCACTATCGACTGCTCCTATACAGTTCCTTGAGGGTGGAATTAAGTCTCTCATGGGGAATTGTACACTCCTCACCAAATGTATGCTAACGAAGGCAATCATTTGTAGGATGTCAATGACTCACTCCTCTCTATAGCCTTTTTCATTTCAAATCCACACATTATGGTATTATGCTTCTTCAAATGATTTCTTCACCATCTAAAATTGCATTCCATAAATGTGTAGATCTAGTTTGATATATATGTCTCATGCGGGCAGCATATCTTCTTGTTTGGGTGCACTCAACAAAGTCCTCTGTTAGGCTTGTCCACCTTAGGGACGGTTGCACACATATGGGTTAGTTGGGCTGATGGCCATGAAAGTACTTAGCCTCCATTACCACTCTCCTATGAGGTTGCCCATGTGTTCAATCCAACCATCTGGAACACATTCTTACTCTATTAATAATTATTAATTGTGAGGAATCAATAAAGGAATACTAAAGGGATATAATTGTTGACGTGCATGAAAAAATGGTTGTTTCTAGTATCTTTGTAAGGTATCTTAACCAAGTGTGGACCGACAATACTAGTATGGGCCGATTTCGCTTGATCCATGAAGAATCGAAGCATAACATAGCCACTAATACTCAATCTTAAACAAGATCATTCAAATGAAAGATAAACTAAACATTTATTGAAATGAAGCATTCTAAATATGAAAACATTTAAATGTCTACTCTAACCCATTTAAAACTTATCCCATTTTTGAATTGGTGTCATGTTGATGTGGAACAACAACCCTTTCCCAATCCCGTGATCAGTGAGCTTGTTCCAATCGATTCTATTGAAGAGAATCGATGAAACTGTTGTGATATGTGGATGAAAACATGATTTATGCTAAATTAACATAATTTTATGCTAAAAATGATCCAAGTATGCAAAAGCTAAGCTAATCTAAGTGGATTATAAGCTAGAATATTCAAAACATAATTTATAAACAAGCTAAAATGGATGCATGGAAGCCATTAATGGAAGCTTAAAACTAATATGCAACTAAAAATGAACTAAAATATGCTAAAAGTGGGTAAATGTCACAACCCTCTTTGAGGAAATAATTCATTCAAATTTGTTCAACCTTATTAATACTATTTTGATAAACCAAAAATTACAATTCTTTGGAAGTAAATAATTATTTAATTATTTTGGTTAATAATATATATATAGTTGTAAATTAAAAAAAAAAAAAACTTAATGTTTCATTGGAATTTTTCTTGGCATGGAAGTTACAAGAATTTGTCTCTAGGGGAAGAGGAGATCCCGGGGAGCTTGGTAGAGGACGAGGAACGACTTCTCCCATCACCATAGGAGAAGTCGCTTTATAATCTTCTGGATTGTGTTTTTAGATAGGGGCGTTGTGGTAGTTATTAAAACGACTTATCGGTTATTCTTGGGGGGGCATTTTCTAATGTACTTTGTGCTGGCTGTAGTGGGGAACACTACTCTTTCTTTTTAATCATGCACATATCCTCAATGCACAGGCCCCTGTCATCCGTAGTTGGGTGGGAAAAGGGGAGTGACATATCTTTACACAGAAACAACTTATTATTCCTGAATTCGTCCCACTCTTCCATCACTTTTATAAAATGGAAGCAGAAAAACAACCTTGTCAAACATGCGAGAGTGGCAGTCCATCCTATTTTTGTCGTGTGTTCAGGTATTATGGCCAAGCAAGATGCAGAGAACAAGAATTCTCGCAAGTCTACTGAAAGGGTATTTTCTTGTTGTAGGACCTGGTGTGTTGGGTTGACTAGTAGCAGTAAAACAGCTACAAGAGAGCTCATCTTGTCAAGTTTTTGGCCTGATAAAGACAAAAAATCTACATGAGAAGCTACGTAGCCTTAGCATCAAAACCATCGTTAAAGGTTTTGCATTTAATTTCATGTAGGCATTATAATTACGCATAAGCTTTGTATAGAAGTGGCAATCAATGAATCGGGAAGGAGGAAGCGGAGGGGGGTTAAGGAATCAGAAATTTGTAGGAAGGAGGAACTACTCTGGGATCCGATAAAAAATGTTATTTTATTAGTGGGAGCTCTCTTCAGAACAATAGAAGAGATTTTATCCAATCAAAGGGAACATCTGCAAAAGCAATCAATATGGATCGGGTGTGTGATTGAAAAACACTATGGTAGATTCAAGAATTCAGAAAAGGGTAATCAAGGTATGCTTGTTCAATACCAATCTTAACAACAATGTTTTCTTTTATGAATTTTTGTATTCGTAATGTCTCTGCATGCACATCCTTTGAGAAATTGCAAAGTCTTGTATTCGAGTATATAGTAAGGAGTATGGCTATGAAATAATTCTTATCATTGACTAGAAAACTCGAGTCTATATTATTCTCGCAGGTGATGATATTGGTCCCTTAGGTTGTGATCTGCGTCATGTCATCTTTCTTTGCAATAGTCTTCCTCTCTGTGAAGTTTCTAACCTGGAAACGTTCCTTAGTTCGCTTAAATTATATCGGTTACCTCCGCTTAATTATGTAGCATTTTCCATTCTCTTGGATTGGTCATGTCTTTCAATGTCTATATTGGCTTTTCTTTAGATGCACATTCAAATATAGGAGGTTCCTAATCCTTGTCTTTGACTGCTCCACCAAAAAGCTCAGCCGGATGTTCTTGTATTATCACATAAACTGCTTGATGCTAATCCTCTGTCTCATCGACAGGTTATGCTTTCCCTAATTACCTTGACTATAGATGATTATATTAGACTTCTCTAAACAATTGTTGGACGCTTCCAGTCACCACACTAGGTTAAGTCTTCGATGCATTAACTAGTGGAAGGTGATGTTCAATAGTTAGTCTTCCTTTGTGCTTAACCCCTCTGCGCCTATCCACAAGGGTTGTGCAAATAGAAACTGACTCTCTTATCCTGATAAGATAGGTGAATCTTATTTAAAAGCACCGTATTTTACAAGATGATAATAAACTAAATTGAATTTGAGGATATTTGTGGGATTAAATACATGAGTTTTTCATTGATGTTCGATCTCCCATCCTGCATAAATCTAAACAAACGAGCATTTGTATTGAGTGAGGCTCTGAAGAGTGGAAGTTTTGTTTTCTATCTTAATAAATAGGAACCATCGAATGTTGTAGTATTCACTTACTATGTAATGTTGTAGTATGTCCATTCATGTTGTTAATGAGCTTGGAACTACTCAAAATTAGAGATATTTATAATATGGTATTTTATGATTATGTGAGGCATTTGTTTCAATGACCCTCTTTCCTTGTCAGGTGAATCTGGAAATCTAATGTTAGTCGTCTATGTATCTCTTGTTGTTGACTGTTGCATGAGAGTATTCATACGTTGCTATGTCCTCATGATGACCTCCTTTACGGAGATATTCTTCTTTCTGTGGAAACCCTGAAGCCGATTTTTCCTTAAGCTTTAGTTTGATTGGGTAATCGATAACTAGGAACCCTCTTAGATTTTATTATTGATAACGATTACTTTATTTGCACCTCTATAACGATGCTAGTTTTCTATTGTGTTTATGTGTCATTGTTTACTTTCAGCTTGGGATTGTACTCTCCTGTATCACATCAATTTCTTAAACTCCTTCGGTCGATTTACTTCACTGTGAGAGCACATCTCTAGAAAGCTTCTAAGACGAGCATAGATCATGAGTGCTAGCAGGTCAATTCTTTGGAAGGTGTGTGTCCTAGCAATTACATAGATCAACCTTTTTCTTATATATCAGAAGCAAAGATTGATGTGGGCCCTAGATTCAACTTTTTAAGGCAAGCTTGGTTGTTAATAACTTAATATTTATTGAAGAATAACGTCTATTGTTATTTTATCTCTCCCTATTGAGGTATGTATATAATATTTGAATCTTCTATCTCTGGTTAGTAAATTGTTATGGTAACTGATAATTTGGGTTTGGTAAGGAGGTACTTCCCTTAAAATGTAAATGATACAGAGTTGTTGACTAACTTAATAGGTTATCACGTGAAAGATACTATTTAGGAAATTCCTTCAATTGATATTGCACTTTCTTATATTGTTGAAATCACTATAATTCTATGATAATTGAAGCATGAATTTAGTTATATTTGCATATGCTTGCGTGCATTTTAATTATGTTGGAAACGCAATCATTATGTTTAATATCTTTTAAAAAAAGCTAAGACGATGTCTTGATTATCATGTCTATGAGCACCTCATTTGAAAGAAAATTGAGGGAACTCATAAGTATGCATATATTCTTTATCTCATCTTTTGGAAGGAAAATTAGGAATCTTGTTTATTAAAAACATTAAATTGTGTTACCTTTTATAAAGTATTCTTACTATTAACGTTAAGCATCATTCATGTATCATGTTTGTGTTTGCGCTAACATTTGTGATGAAGATTTCACAACTCAATAAGCATTCATGTTAAGATCTATCACAATCAAGTAGGAGATTAATGCTATAGTTTTGGTGAGTTGCAACATCTTGAAGTGATCATTCGTCCTCCAGTTATCTTATTTCATTTCATTTCAAGGTTTGAATACCAAAACGGGGTTTGACTAAGGCAAGCCCCTATTCACTAACATTTTATTGCAGGTCTAGGATGTTGACACATGGACGATCAAGCCTTTCTTGTGTTTTCATCATTAGATGGGTCAAATATGAGATACCTATAAGTTATTTACTTCGAGTAAAGATGATGCTTATTTATACTAACAAATCGTTTATCTTATTTGATCTAAATTTGATTCATTGATAAACATGTTATTCCATTCTTATAAGTGACATGAATTATATATAATTATTCCTCTTAATTCTCATTGCTTTATAATTATCTGGTTCTATTAAATTATGTTGGGATTGAGGATTACAATTAGTAAGTGAGTTAATTTTTGAATCCGTTACAGTAAAGTATGAGTGTGAGTGTGAGTGAAGTCAACATAATAAGTTTGCAATTGAAAGATGGATCCATTTGTCTCCAAATAGTGTTCTATTTATAAGAAAGAAAATGAGAAATAAAGGGTTGAGAACAAAAAGGTTAATCAATGGTCAAGGATGGAGGAATTTAGAGGCATGGATCATGGATTCTCATCAACAAATGAGAATGAAAGAGGAGATTTAATCAAGGGTTCTCATTCCTTCCAAACAAACACACTTTTGACCTGTTTAAGAGGTCAAAGGTTAACTTGCTCAAGAGGTTGCAAGTTTAGCTTGCTCAAGAAGCCAAGTGAGAATGTTCCCTTTTTCAAATGATTGGAGGAGAGAGAATATCCTTTGGAATATTCTCATGGGCAAGGAAAAAAGGGTATTTAGTTAATTAAAACTAAATTAAAATTGTGCGAAGGAGGAATATTCCTTTGCAAGTGGGAGGAATTAGCTTAGTTAAATAATTGTTAATTAAACAAAGTTTAATCATACAATTAGAGGATTTAGAAGAATTTAGATGATATTCATTAAATTACAAGATTTAATGAATGGGGAAAGGTGAAATGACATTTAATTAAATAACTTAGGGTTATTTAATTAAATAAGAAGACTTATGGAATTAAATTAAATAGATTTATTTATTTAATTTAATGAGATGAAATGTTAGCGTGAAAGGGGGTGAATTAACCTAATTTGATGAATTAGGTTAAATAGACAAAAATGAGGAAATTAATTAATTAGCTAGGGTAATTCAATTAATTGAGTGGAAAGAAGATGGGTTTGAGGATGAAATGATGTTAGTATACTTGATTCAAGTGCATGATATTATTCAAGACATTTTTCAGTGTCTACATTTTGCCCCTCTTTGAAGCGAGGCACCTGCTACTTCGGTTCAAAGACTGATGCTCTTCAAATGAAAATTGTTGCTTAAATCAAAAAATATATTTTTTTAGATTTTTTAAATGCCCCAGTGGAAGGACTAAGTTGATTCCTTGCCCCCTCAAGAAATTGGGTAGAAATTTTGAATTTTGGGTGAGTACTAACAAATTCCAAGCTCAGGACCATCTATATGTAACTCAAAACTTGATTTGAAATTTGACTTTGTGATGCATTTATTACGCTTTGAAATTTAAACTTTGGTGGTGTCGCTATATAGCGATGCTAAAATTAGAATCAGCGACACAAATGATTTTTAGCGACGCAGTTCACAATTTAGAATTAGGGTTTCTAATTTTAAATTGTGATGCATATGTTTACAATGATGCACTTCCCGATTTGAAAATTAGGGTTAGGGTTTCTAAAGTTTAAATCATGACACATGTTTATAGCAACATATGTTTACAATGATGCACTTCCCGATTTGAAAATTAGGGTTAGGGTTTCTAAAGTTTAAATCATGACACATGTTTATAGCAACGTGATTTGTGATTTGCGATTTGAATGCCTTCATGTGTCAAAATTTGGAATTTGAAATATAGCCACGCTATCGTAAATAGCGACACTGTTATCATTTTGGAGCCAAAAATTCCAAAATAAGTCAAATTTTCTCAAATTTTGATGTCATGTGCTTTGTGGGTGCAGGTCATTCCACCCTTGATGTCTTGTGAGCATCGACCCATGGTTTTGGAGAGACTAGGTGAGTTATCAGAGTTGCGCCAGGAGCACCTAGGGGAGATCGACTTATGGTACATTGCATACGCGCCTGTCATTCAGACACATCTAACTATGATGGTTGTGTTGTGCGAGCGATGGAATAGTGAGACTTCATCATTCCACCTTCCTACAGGCGAGGCAACAATGACTTTAGAGTATGGCAGATTTTGCGTTTGTCAATACATGGCGAGCATGTGATATACGATGTCGATGCCAGATATGATGCCTGTCATGAGGTGATGGAGATGGAGGCCATCATTCTAGTCACTTCATAGATTGACCTCGAGGCATATAGAAGTCATGTGCCCACTTTCAGGTTGATTATTGTAGCCATCATTTCTGGTTTGGTCGCTCTTGATCGACGGAGCAAAGGATTTAGCCCAAGATGGGGCTTAGCATGGCACAGGATGATCCATAAGAGGACATTATTTGCATGGGGGCCAGTGATGTTGGCCTCATTGTATCATGATATGCACAACTTCGTCTACTGTGATGACAGAGATATTGGCACAGGGGTGACCTTGCTTCATATTTGGGCTTGGGAGCATATTGTTGTGCTTTGACCGATCGTGTAGATGGTCGATGTTGAGCCAGATGATCCTATGGTTTAGCGATGCAAAGGTGACATTACCTTACAACACACATGGCAGCTTGGGATTCCGTACTGGTGGCGGGCACTGGATGATATGATAGTGTTTAGATGGAGACCCTAGCTACAGATGTCAGCATGGTACAATGATGTGCAACAATTTTTCTTCGCTAGAAAAAATTGGTACATGTAGGGTTGGGAGCACACTATCATAGAGAGATATCTGTCAAACAGGGTGGCTCGACAGTTTGGTGAGCAGTAGGATAGGCCAGATGATGCCTACAAAGCCATATTTGTGAGATCAACTCGAGAGGTTCCCACATGGGGACCCACTATCCCAACTCCAAAGGTGGTCGAGAGTTTTTGGTAGTTGGTGGCACAACCATGGGCTAATGACCAGGGTTAGGAAGTCACACAAATGATGCCTGCATATGATGCATGGTTTGCACCCCCTCGTAGGTTGATAGATCTAGTGGGTGCTCCCCCACGAGGGAGACCTAGAGGGAGGGGAGCAGGCAGAGGCATAGGCAAGGGACATGATGGACAACATGGCCATGATGGATAGATTCCCAGGGCTCCACTAGTGGGACAACAACCTCCTATTTAGTAGCATCCAGTGCAACCACCACCACCAAATCCTCGAGACATACATATTCAGCAACAGGTGCAGGTTCTCATGGGTGAGCGAGATCAAGCCCACCAGCAGATTTTGGTGATTAGTGATGAGCGAGACTAGGCCAAACAATAGGTTGTGGCCATCACGGTAGAGAGAGATCACATGAGGCAGTAGGTACAAGTTGTGACTATCGAGAGAGATCAGGAGATCGATCACCACCAACAGTTAGAAGCTATGAAAGTGGCCACACAAGGCAGGACTATATTTGCCAAGCTGTACAAAGAGGCTATGACTGAAGCAACCTATTGCCAAAAGCATTATCATAGAGATGCTCCAACATTACTCGGATAGCCTGACTACTCGCAGAGGGGTGATGCACGACCTAGGGTTAAGGATCAGCCAGAGAGACAGGCCGGAGAGGGGAGAAACCCTTATGGCTAGCTCGATGGTACATCCACATTTTTTATTTTTTTGTCCCATTCTTTCACACAAATATACATTCACGGGCTCCTTTTTGATAGCCTTGTGGATATTCTATTTATGTTCGATATACATATACTGATCTATATATTGTACCATGACATTCATTTTTTGATATATATATGATACAAATACAGATTCAATATGATGTGATGTGTTCATTTTATTTTATGCTTATGATTGTATAGATGCATATGATGTGATGATGATGCAATATGCTTATATGTTATCATGTATGGATGCACTTTACTTAGGCTTATGTGATATGCGATGTAATGATATGGAATGGATGCAATGTTATTTTCCTTTTTAGTATCTTTTCATGACATGTTATGGGATGGATCATATGATATGATATGCAAATGTTATGGATGCATTTGTTTTTGTCTATTTTCTATGCATTTTTATGAGATGAACATGTATGCATATGGATGTATGGATGCAAATGCAGGTGTTTATGCTTATGATATGATATGCAATGTATGTTTATGATATGCTATGGTATGAAATGATTATGCTAATGTTTATGCAAGATTTATATATGCTGATGATTTGTGGATGTAGGATGGATGCATAAATGATGTTTTTGTTGGCTGTCATGATACCAGGTTAGCGCAAAGAGAAGATAAAAGAAACAAGATGATTGACCATTGATTTTGATGATTGTTTCAAAAGATCCAACAAGTCTATGATCCATCGAGACTTTATTAGTGATGGTGATGGGAAATGCATGATAAAAATGAATGCATGATGATGATTTACTCAAATCTTGGGATTGGGATTTTCCGTCTTTCCTTATTATTTGATATAACACGTAGATACGATGCATCAAGGTATTGATAACCAAGACAACATTGTATCTAGTGTAATGGAATTTGACTTTGCAGATAGATAGGATAGTTCTTGTTCACACCTTGACATACAAAAACCTCATTGGAATGTAAGTTAGAAGCCTAGAATATATTGGACCAAAGTGTACACAATAGTCAATAATGTACTCCAAACAACTGCCCTACACACAACTAAGCAAGTATGTGCCAAGATTTTTTTACAAGAATACCCACAAGCACAACAAAGGAAAGATAATGATCAATGTCCTATTCCTTTCTCCCTAAATCATTTTGATAGTCATCATTGAGAGGCCCTTGGAATGGGTCATTAAGATAAATCATAAGAAAAGATCAAAGACAAACAATTAGTGTTATCTATATCTCTTGCTAGTTTAACTTAGCTAAGGTGATTGATGATACTGATGTCCATCACAAGAAGGATACATCCTAGGACATGTTGATCAGATGGTTGTTTGATGTTAGGATGATGATGCTAATGATAAGTCGTTGATATAAACTCCGCTAATGCATGTACCTATGATCTAGACTTTAGATTTTGAAACTTAACTTCACACTTTACGACTTGCGATACTTGCTTTCTTTTTATTTTGCCAAAGGTTGAAGATGGTGATCAATTTATTATGGACATGAGTTTATTGCAGGTGAAAGTGAAGTGGGATGGGTGGTTTTTGGATTTTTCTAGAATATTTCAATGTTTTCGATATTTTGAAATGTTTTGAAGTTCTTTTTGGTCTTTTTGAAATTTTATGTAAATGTTTTGGTTTTTAGTTATTTGAGGCTATTTAGGGGTTTTAGGGATATTTGATGTTTTTTAGGTATTTTGAATGTTTCTAATGTTTTTGGGGATTTTCAATTTTCAAATTTTTTTGTGTTTTCTGATATTTGGATGTTTTTGTGTTTTATGGGATATATGGATGTTTTTATTTTCTGGTATTTGATTATTTTTGGGCTTTTATGATATTTGGATGTTTAGGTATTTTTTGAGAGTTTCAACCAAGAACCTAACCTAAAAGACCTATTCTAGGGGCCTCAAGGGTTGAGTAAAGATAAGCCTTGCCTATGCTATACACATAGAGACCACGTAGTTCGATTGACACGACTTATTGAAGATGAGATATGAACAGTTGATGGAATGTCAGTTTATTATGACAGACTCCTAAAGGACTGACCTAGGGTGTCTCGAGGGCACATCAATGATGGCCTTGCCTACGTTCAAGCTCAAAGACGACGTAGTTTGACAAGGTTCTATTTTTGGATTTTCAATGTTCGACCTTGTTAGGGATTTTGATGTGATTTGGATGTTTTGGATTTTGACTTTACAATTTTGTGAATGTTTTTGGATTTTAGCTGTATAGGATTTTGCAAATGTTTTTGGATTTTTTTATGAATGTTTTTGGGATTTTCCAGATAAGACTTTATGAATGTTTTTGGGATTTTTTGATAACCATTAAGATATACAAGAACTTGATATGATCCATAACTAATTTCCCCCAGTGTGATATGTGATAGACTACCTCGATATAGGTAGGACAAACTAACCTTTGGAATAAGCTAAGTAGTACTAAGGGGATATGATACTTCACAACATCAAGCTATGATAAGGATGAATAAATAGGATGAATGATGCGATGGATGGTGATGCAAAAAATGTTAGGATAAAGAGCCAAAGAATAGACGGAGGTGCTTTATTACTCAAGGCACCTGCTTGCCAGGTTTTCACCAAGGTACTTGTCCAAAGAGCCACCGAAGTGGTTTTCACTAGAGGGTGATTATTTTTCTTTACTTTTTCAATCCTTTTTTCTCATTTTTTAGATTTTGATCATTTTTTGTTTTTTTTTTTATATTTTTAGATTTTACACCCTTCGAGACTAGGCATAAAATTTTTTGAGATGCAAGTTGTTAGTTGGCTCCTGATCCATAGCTTGTTGTGATGACAAAGGGACCCAACTAGTTAGGTTCAAACTTTCCCTTGCTATCTTGATTTGGAAGGTTTTTCTAATTCTGCTTTAGGGAAAGATCCCCTACCTGGAAAGACTGACATCTAATCTTCTTGTTGTAGCTCTGTTTCAATCAGTTTTGATATACTTGTAAGTGATTAAGGGCATCAAGACAATGCTCATCCAAGCATTCTAACTCATTCAGTCGAGATACTATGTATTCTTCATCGGTAATCAGGTTCTGCGGTGACACTCGCAATGATGGGAGCTCAACCTTGATAAGAAGGATAGCTTCTAATCCATAGACTAGGGAGAAAGGGGTTGCACTTGTTGGCATGCATATACTGGTTCGATAAGCCCATAGAGCAGGATTTAGTTACAGATGTCAGTCATGGCCAACTTCATTGACTATTTTCTTAAAGATCTTCAGAAAGGTCTTGTTTGTAGCCTTAGCTTGACCATTTCCCTGGGGGTAATATGAGGTAGAGAATCAGTGTTGGGTATTGAATTTTTGGCATAACTCTTTCACATCCTGATTCTTAAAAGGTGTTCCGTTGTTTGAGATAAGGGTTTGCGAAACACCATAATGGAAGATTAGGTAATTTAGGATAAACTTGGAAATTTTCTTCCCCATTATGTAGGTCATAGGAATGGATTCAACCCACTTGGTGAAGTACTCAGTGGCGGTTATAATAAACTTGTGTCCATTGGATGAGGTTGGAGTGATTTTGTCTATGAGGTCAAGTCCCCACTGCGAAAAAGGCCAAGGTGTGATCTTTGGTTGCAATTATTGGGCTAGAGCATGAATCAGATCTCTATGTTGTTGACACTGGAAACATTTTTACGCATACTAACGAGCTTATCTTTCCATGCTTGGCCAATAGTACCCCATCCTCAACAATTTCTTAGCTAAATTCATACCACTAGAATGGGAACCACATATGCCATCGTGTACTTCTGTTAAAGTGGTCAAGGCTTCCTCTTGGTTGAGACATCGTAGTAATGTCCCTTCGATACTTTGGCAGTAAAGGGTATCACCTAGGATCACGAATCGAGATGCCTTCTTAACAAAGGTCTTTTTAAGGTTTGAGGTGATATTAGATGGGAGGGTTCCTCTACTAAGGTAGATAAATACGTTGTGATACCATGGGGATCTAGGACCAATAATGACATGTAAATTGATATTCTGGGATTTTGAAAGTTGGGATGAGAAGTTGTTCTACCAAGAATTTACATTGGAGAACGTTGTTTGGCATGTCTAACAGTGATTTGATTTATTGCCATGACATCTGCTGCTATTTTATTCATGCGAGGAATCTGCTCAAAAGTTATTTCTATAAAAAGGTCTTTGAGACTTTCCACCATATTTTTGTGAGTGAGCTTGTCATCCTTAGTTTGATAGTCATTGTTGACTTGGTTGTTAATCAGTTGTGAGTCTCCATAGACTTTCATCTCTTGTATCTGCCATTGAACTGTTATCCTTAGACTTGTGATTGGGGCTTCATACTCAACAATGTTGTTAGTACAAGGGAACGATAGCTAGTATGACTTTGGAATGCAATCACCTTGAGGGGTGATGAAAAGAATACCTTCTCCTGATCCATTTTGGGTGAACAATCCATCAAAGTACATCTTCCATTGAGTTGTGAGATTCATAAGGACCACTGATTCATTAGGGAACTTAGATATCAAAGGGTTTTTAGCATAGATAGGTGCTTTTTGCTAGTTGGTCTATGATCACTTGTCCTTTGATTGCCTTGCGCTCTACATACTCTATGTCAAACTTTGTTAAGATAATTACCCATTTGGGCATTCACCCTATGAGAGTTGCTTTGGATAACAGGTATTTGAGTGGGTCGATCTTTGTAATGAGCTTGATTTGATGGGAAAACGTGTAATGTATAAAATTTTGTGAAGCAAAAACTACTACTAGGCATGCTTTCTTGATGGGTGAATAGTTCATTTCATAGCCCACCAAAGTTCTACTGATGTAGTAGATAACTCTTTCCTTTTCGTTTTCATCATGTTGTTCCAGGAGATCTCCTAGTACTACCAATGTAGCTGAGATATACAGGATCAATGGTTTGTTTGGTATTGGTAGCATGAGTACTGAAGGTGTTAGTAGGTAGTCTTTGATTTGATGGAAAGCCTTATCGTACTTCTCATCGCACTTGTAAGTTATTCATTTATGGAGAAGATGTGAAAAGGGGTGGATATTATTTGATAGCTATGCTATGAACCTCCTGATGGACTACAATATTCCTTGTAACCCTCTCATCTGCTTTAGTATTTGTGGTGGTTCCATGTTGAGGATTTCTTTTACCTTCATTTGATTAATTTATATCCCTCTTTGTGAGATGATAAAGCCAATAAGTTTCCCTGACATAACCCTGAAGACACACTTTTTTTAGTCGCACCTGGTACTCTTCAAGTCTATCAAAGATGGGTCCTAAGACTCCTATGTGCTCACTTTTTTTCTTTGATTTTTCCAAAATATCATCCACATAATCTTCAACTATTTTATGGATCACGTCATGTAAGATGAGGGTCATTGCTCTTTGATAGGTTGCTCCTACATTCTTTAACCCAAATGGCATCATGTTCTAACAATAGGTTCCCCATGGACAAGTGAATGCAACTTTGTGTTGATCCTCCTTAGAGATTATCATTTGATTATAGCCTAAAAAACCATCCATGAGTGATAGCATTTCATTCCTAGCAGTTAAGTCCACAATGAGGTCAATGTTAGGAAGAGGGAAATAATCCTTCAGACAAGCCTTGTTTAGTGCATATTTTGCTGCCCCCAGTCGGTTTTGAGACTAGTACCGGGTTTGAAACCCACTCAGGATAATCTATCAGTCAGATAAATCCAACGTCAAGAAGCTTTTGTAACTCAAGTTTGACTAAGAGTACTATCTGAGGGTGCATCTTCCTTAATTTCTACTTGACTAGCTTGGCTCCAGGATAGATTGCGAGATGATGCACAACTACTTCTAGATCGAGCCGTAGCATATCTGTGTAATATGACCATGAAAAGTTAGCTCTGCATTCTTTTAGGAATGCTGACATGTTCTTTTGTTCTTCATTCAACAAGGATTCAAAATAGAAAGTGATCTTAGGTGCTCCTTCGATACCCACATTGGCTAGTGTGGCCTTTTTTGCTAGTATTGTTGACTTCTCTGAATGCATTGCACTAAGGGGGAGATTGAATCCCTCATCCTTGGGTACCTCATAGAGGTTTCCACCTTCAGATGCGTCCTTTATTTTTACTTTTTTAGGATCAAAAAGTGCCACTGTGTGGTTTTCACTTAAAGATTTGCATGTTAGTTGCATCTCGTCAATTTTGTGACTAAAGGATTCAATCATCTCCCCATAGTATGCGTCTGTATCTTACTGTATGTAAAAACCTTGTGATCTACCCATGGTAAGTTATCACGGAGTCCCATGAATTTTGAGATTACTTCATCACTTTTTGAATAAATCAAGAATTGGTGGTCCTTGTTGGTCCATGTCAATGAGTTGGGGGTATATTAGGCATATTTTAGTTGATTGATCACTTAAAGTGAAGGATGTTAGGGATATCATGAAGAGGGAGTTATTCTCAAATAGGTCAAAAACATCAAGGGGGAAGTCATATAAGGTTGTATCATGTGATGTAGGTAACCAAGAGGAAGCCTCAGCCCATTTAGCGGAAGTACCTTTACCGGTAAAGGTGAACTTGCTAGTAGTACAACCTACCAACATTCTTTAAACGTTTCTCAATAACGATGGGTCCTAGTAAACCATTATCATTCTATCCCAGCTTCTCATTCTTGTTATATCCCCATCCCTTCATTAGTTGCAAGCCTTTGTTATCATCTTCCATAGGAAGAGCTAGAACAAGTCATTCATCTTGATAGAGGAGTTTAGAGATATCATCCTCATTGACATCTTCTTGATTCAAATCCCTCTACTTGGTGAAGGTAGTAGCTGCCATCTTGATTGTTTTAAGCTCTTTGTTGCTAGATGTGGGTTTCCCATGAGATTGAGAAGAAATAGGTAGCTCCCCTAAGACAAAAGTATCTTTCATTGGCTTATAGTTCCCACAATCATCATCTTGAATCACTGCTTTGATATCCAGTATGTTTTGCACAAGGAGTGCCTTTGTTTCTAAGGTAGATGCAAAGAATGATAGGTCAAAAAATTAGGTAGAAGGTGTACACCCTTCGTCATTCTTGGGTATTTGAGGGATTTTATAGAACTTGGCCTCAATATTTTTGCAATAGTAGAAAGGCTCAGGATCTCCATGAATAGTAATTTCTCTACCCTAGAAAGGAAACTTCACACATTGATGATAAGTCAATGCTACAACTTTTAGGGCATGGATCCATGGTCAACCAAGCAAGATGTTGTAGGGAAGATCCAACTCAAACACTTGGAATGTAGATTCTGCAATAATAGGTCTCACTTGGATGGGTAAGACAATGATACCTTGTGATACCCGTTCTTGGTCGTCATATGCCCTGATGGTGGTACTCTTTTCTTTCTCAATAGTATCCTATGAATAGCCTAGAGTTTTGATCAATTGAAGGGTACAGATGTTCAAACCAACTCCTCCATCTACTAAGACTCTCTTAACCTTGTTCTTATGGATGACCACCTCTAGGTGTAAAGCACAGTTATGGGATGGTTGTGACGGTAGGTCTTGTTCGGAGAAGTTGATTAGCGATATGGCCTACCATAGCTTGAAACTAATTAGTATCAGTATCCTCAGGAATGGATGGCTCTGATAAATCTTTCTCCAATATTTCTCTATGCGCGGGGGATAGTCTCAATAGTTCTAAGATGGAGATTTTTGCAAGGGTCTTCTTAAGCTAATCTAGGAGATTGTACTTGCTAGGATTCAATGTTGGGAAATTAGGTTGTTCCCTAGATTGAGATGGGACTCCTTGGACGGTGATTTTTTCCACATCATGTGGTGACTCCACACTCTACACTAGGTCCTTTAATGGTGACGGTGATGATGACGCTATCACAGGACCCAATGGCATTGGAATAGGTATGCTGCACATTTGTGTAATCCTTAGCTTTTCCATTGTTGTTCCCTTTACTATGGTCCGACATAAGGTTCTTGTATATCTTAAGATCTCGATTCCTGACTGGCACTTCAATAGATATGGTGTCATTCTCTATGAGATCTTGGATGATATTCTTGAGTCTCATGCAATTTGTCATTTTGTGTCCTTTGATTTTGTGAAAGTCACAAAGGTCATTCTTGTTGTACCAGGACAGTTTCTCTTGTGGTTATTGGTAGTTTTCAAAGTTGGGAAGTTTTATTAAATTTGACTCTACCAACTTTTTCATGATGCTTTCTATGGGTTTATATAACTGTGTGTACTTGCATTTAGGATAGTTGTGCTTGTTAGGGGTTTGCTTTTGCATTTCAGTGTTATTGATTTGATTGTTCTGCAGGGGCGTTGTTTACTACACAGTTGGTTGGATGTTAACAACGTGAGTGTTGTTTGGCCTAGGGGAATTTAGGACTAACTTAGCATCTACCACACCATCATTTGTGATGTTCTTGTTCTTAGCCTAGACATGGGGCTTGTCGTTTGAACTAGTTGATGGACGATTGTCTTTGTAAGCTTGAGTGTTTCCCTGTGAGATTAGAGCTCTTTCGATGTCAAGGGCTCTAGGGATAAGCTCATCATAAGATGTGATGCATTGCATTTTTAAGTGGAATGATAGGTCTGGATCTAGATTTTCTATGACGATTCCCGCTTGTTGTTCATCGGGAAGCGGCCATTTTCTCTTACTAGCTCTTTGTCTCCATTGTTGTAAGAAATTAGTAAAAGTTTCTCCTTTGTTTTTCCTGAGAGTGTATAGTTCTTCTAGACTTATGTCCATATCAAGGTTGAAGGAGAAGTGATCGATGAATTTATCGGTAATTTTCTAGAAAGTTTTGATGGTAGGAGGTAGATGAGAAAACCAATCCATGGTAGGACCTGTTAAACTTCGAGGGAAGAGGTGCATTAAATATGAATCATTGTAAGCCACCTCCATACACATGACGTTAAATTCTTTGATATGGTCCAGAAGACTTCCTCTCCATTTGTATTTATCAAATTTGGCGATTTCAAAACCAAGTGGGAATAGTACCATTGCTATGTTTCGGTCAAATGGATAAGGACATAGATTTTGTGTATGGGGCTTCTTTGTCTTGCCCATCTGAAGGTCCCGCATTTCTTGAGATAGTGCCTTAAACTGTGATACTAGATCATCTTGTGGGTTTGGTGGAAGAACACATGGTGGGATGAAAGATGCATTTTGATACGATAAGGTGTTGTATGGGGTGTATGGTGGCGTGATATTTTGAGAGGGTGATTGGGGTATTAATGTATATGTTATGAACACGTTTTTATTGCTAATGTTCTATTGAGGATTATAGTAGGAACTTGGTTGTTGTTGTTGTTGTAGGGCATCTTGCTGAGCTAGTAAGGCTTGTTGTTATTATTGTGCCACTAGGGCTTGCTCTTGGGCGTGTTGTTCTTGCGCCATGAGGGCTTGTTTTTGGGCCTGTTGTTGTTGTTGTTGTTGTTGTTGTGATGCTAAAGTTGCTTGATTAGCTTGATGTTGTTGTTGGGCTAAGGTTGCTTATTGTTGCTGATGTTGGGATGTTAGGGCTGCTTGTTGTTGTTGGGCTACTAGAGTTGCTTGTTGTTGTTGCTACTATTGGGCTGCTAGGGCTGCTTGTTGTTGCTATTGTTGGATGGCTTGCTAATAAGCTTGTTGTGCTTGTTGTAAAGCTAGGGCACACGCTTGCAATGCAGTATCAGGTGGTTGTTGGGATATCTAAGATGGATTGTGAGTGTTGATGTTCTGAGTGGGTAGTGGATTATTGATGAGAGGTGGATGATTCCCTTGGTTTAACATCCCTTGTAAGATGGTGGATTAATGTGGAGGAATGCAAGTTTGAGGTCCTATTTGATTTTTTATGGTAAAGGGGACCGTGGGAAAAGATGAGGATGGCATTGTTATATTTTGTGATGGAAATGACATGCCAGGATCTTGATTCCATTGAGTAAAAATATTCCCTTCTCCCATGTCTTAAGGATTTCCTTGTGGGAGAGATGTAAACAAGGTAGTACCTAGGTTGGTGGGATTCACGACCAAGGGATTGTTTTGAGATGAGTTGATAATGGATGGGGTGGATTTGTTTTGTGAAACCAATGGGATGGATGAACCAATGGGAGGATTGGATAGAGATGTCCCAATCTGCATTAAGGGTTGACTCTGTGGTATAGTATTGACATGCCCTTGTGTGTTGTTTTGAGATATTTGGTCTATACTGCTTTATGTGATGGTGGGCACACTTGTGGTATTCATGGGTATGGATAAAGAGGGGTGTCCTTGATATGCGGAGGTTGTGGTAGAATAATGAAGTTTAAGAGGTTTATATGGTTGTTTGGGATCTTCGAGAATGGGAGGAGCACCAAAGGTAGGTGTCCACGTGGTTGTTTGAGATGGAGGATTGGTATCGAGGGTAACCACAAGTGTGTTGCTCTCAAATGAAAGAGTTAGACCAAATTCCTTTGGAAAGGATAGTTGCAATATTGGGAGTGGATGTTTGAGTTAGCTCTAGTGATGGAGTTGTGAAGCTGTGTGTCAAATTTTGTGCAACAAATGATGGGGAAATAGGAACTATGTTTTCAAAGGCTTGACGTTCCATGATTTCCTCCCTAGTAAGTTCAAAGGGATTGTTTGTGATGTCCTCTATCTCATATGGTCCTAACAAAGATGATGGTTGTTGTGATGGGGTAACTTGACTTCTCAGATCAAATTCTAAAGGATTCAAATCACTTGAGGTAAATGTGACTTTGGTTTTCTCCATGATTCTCTTGTGTTGTGATCTCATTTTTACCATAAATTTTGTGTCACCTTTGGGAGAGTTGTGTTGTGATTTATAATGTTTGAACTGTCTAGTTAACTCAAATATAGGTAAAAGGGACACTCTAAGTCTTTTTGGAGCAAGGATGATAGTGGGGGATGAAAAGATGGGTGATATGGAGAGTGCTCTTTGTAAACATTTTGGGACAACACTTTTGACTTAAGTTTGATGTTTTGATGTTTGTGTTGTGCCCTCAGCACACACGCCCCGTTCGAAACGGGGACCCTCTTTTTCTTTCACCTTGTCGGGTCATTTTTGACACTGCCTCATTTTGCGTGCCCAATTTTGGTGTCCTAGGTGGTCGGCATGCCTCCTAAGTCTCATCTTAAGTTGATCGCATTTCGCCCCTTTAGTTTTGATTAGGTATTGGTGCCTCGTGGGGTCTCCCTGGTAGTTTTCCCCTGCCAGCAGCCTTGGGCCCGGCTGCGTTTCCTTGGCCGGGTTTCCCCTTCGTGTCCGCCGTTCCAAATGGCAGAGGGCTTACGACTTCCTAGGTCCCGGGTCCCAGCCCCTGTTCTCCGTCTGTTGAAATTTACAAAGTTTCAACTGCTTTCGGACCCGCCGGGCCCGACCCTCCGGACTTCCACTTCCAGAGTTCCATGAGGATCCCTATCTTCGTCAATCATCGCCCTCACACCCGTTGCCGTCACTTGCCAATCATGGGTGGATTTCACACCTTTCTGCATCGAGTTTCTGACGTAGGTTTGCCATCCACCCTCCTGAGCAATGTTTTCATGATTTTTTAAAATCTTAAAATAAACAAGGGTTAAAAGGACATGTGATTGATAAAACATAATGCAACGCACAAAACCCATGTTTTCGATTCTTTGAAAAACCCCCAAACTGCCCTCGAGTTCACGACCGCAACATCATCTCATCGCGGTCGTTCATTTCCCAGGGGTGTTCATGCCCTCCGGGCCCAGGTCTCCTCTTGGCGGTCGAAAATAGAAAACAACAAACATTTCCCAAAATGACAATTTGACCCCTTGGGCCCGGATCCTCAGACCTTCGTCGTCCTTTCACCGTCAAGGTCAAAAAACTTGAACATCAAAACTTGGCCACCATTTTGGCTCTTCGGGCTCGAACCCCCGGACTTCCATGTCTGGAAGTCCGCAAAGATGTCATTTTGAATGGTGAAGTCGCCCTGTTTGCCCAAGCTCCGGAGTCCTCCCTTCCTTTCGCCATCTGCTTTGCATTTGAACTCAACTTTTCATCGCCCTCCTGGGTCTCGGTCTGCGGACTTCCGTCTGCAAGCTTCCGTCCCATCTTTGCCATTCTGAATGGTGAACCTTAGGCGACCTCCCAGATCCTGGTCCCTGAGCCTCCATTCGCCACTTTGAGGGCGGCTCTAAGCTTTAAACATCCTCGCCCCTTTTAGACTCTGGCCCCCGGGACTCTATTCCTCCTTCATCATTCCGAAAGGGAGATTCGCACCAGCCCTTCTGAGTTCCGGGCTCCACCTCCTTGCTCGAAGCTCAAAATGAAATATGACATCCAACCCTGATGTTGGGTCCGGTTTGCCAGGCCATCCCCTATAGACTTCTGCCCGACGATCACCGTCTTGAACGGCAAAGGCATAACAGTGTCCCCGCCCCTTAGGCCTGAGCACTTTAAATTGCAAAACTACCAGCCGCCCTTAGACCAGCCGGGTCCCGGACCTCAGAGTTCTGCCCCTGGAACTCCATTTCTGCTCGGACGTTCCAAACAACCAACTCCGGATGACTTTCCAGCCTTGTACCTCCGGATGCTCCTAAATCAATCCAAATGACCTCAATTTTCAAATCTGATCTCAACCCACGTGCTTAATTTTGGCCCTCTTCATTATGATCCTTTTGAATTATCAAAATTTGGTCGGGAGAAATCTCCCAGATCGCTCTGCCCCGTTTGCCCTTCCAAAACAACATTCCTGCCAGGGAAGTCCGGACCTCTGGGCCTGGATTGTTCGAAAGCCCTCCATTAAAAGACTAGTGACATCTGGAAGTAGAAGTATCATTTTATGAATGATAAATTATTTAAAGTTGATTTCATCCATGGGATTTTGACTAACATCAAGACTTTCATGATCAGTTGCATTGACTGCGCCATTATTTGTAGGATATATGGAATCAGGTGCAGGACCTTCGGGGGCAGCTGTGGAAAAGGACGAAGGAAAGAAGTCGAGCAAGACTCCTCGAGGAAAAGAGGACAAGGACCAAATGAAGTACCAGTTCCAAGGTGAACCATTACATTCGAAGGTTACCATAGATTGGAAAGAAATCGCCGACACCAATATAGGCCATGTCAATATTGACGAGTTTACACAAAGGGTCAGGGTCAATCCGACGACCAAGAATGCGAGGCTGATCAGACAAAGTGGAATTGCAAAAGCTTCAGGCTTCCTTCCATCCCTCGTGGCCCTTGAATTGGTCATGGCTTGTTGGTAGGCATATCAACCGGACACAAGGACCATAATTGACAGAGATGGTAACATTCTCGCCAACATGTCGGCTAAAGGAATCACGAAGACCTACCATATTCCCACTTTTCAAGAAATGGAAACACCTACCATAGAGTTATGCTAGGCAACATGGGATGACAACCCGACAAGTTGCAAAAAGTTAATAAATCAGCATTAGCTTAAAGAAAAATGGGGCAGCGCTGCGAAGGTTCCTCACGAACTCTTCAGTAGTGATTTCCATGAAGATTACCATGACTTGGTCACAATGCTAAGCGGGTTATGGGTCTTCCTACGGTTTCCTTCTTTCAGGAGTGCATGGTGTACTTCATCGAATAGATCCTTCGTGGGAATGAGGACGTCACCACAAAGACCTTGTTCTACTAGGGAGGTATAATAAGCGACTACTTCCATGATCAGTTCGTCAATGTGAAAAGGAGTTCAAAGTTCTACATGACTTCATATCTCATCTACTCCTTGGCAGACTAGAGACAGTACAATGGGTTTTTTGTGGCACCCGATGGGGAGCAGGGTTGAAGACTTAAGGCCTATGACAGGTACCCCCAGCTCCAATACCGAAACTTTAAGAAGGAATATTGCAGGGTAAATGACGCCTTCATTGGCCATATCATCAGAATGATTGTTGGGGATTTTGAGAGAAGGGTTTCCCATAGTGCTCGGGCATTTTTGAAATAATACGCCTTCCTCTTCATTCAATATCTAAAGTTCACATACATATGTGCCCAAGTATTCACCAAAAGGTCAAACAAGTTGCCTCGATACCCTAACAACCAGATCATCCTATTGGAGCTTTCTTGACAGATCCAACACATACAGGCAGTCTTCAGCGGCAAACACGTAGCAAGAATCTCTTACCCCTTGACCCTTGGTCAGGGCATGTATAAATTACAAACTTCCCAGTGCATTGGTAACTCTGAGAAAGAATTGAAAGATTATTATTTTCACCTACACACTACCTGCTCACGAATGGACCCATATGGGCATGTAAGGAAGGCACTAGGACCAAGGTTCGCTCATCTGCACCACATTGAGGACTTTTGGGGGGATTGTCAAGATGATAAGTACGTGCAAGGCACTATATGTGGATGAATTCATATTTTGTACGAAAGGTGCAGCCATTTCCCATACCAGATCAAGTCGAAGAGGACAAAAGCACCGTAATGGACCCCAGGTACCCCGCAGTTGCCAATTTGTCAATACCAACAATAGACTAGGATGAGCAAGAGGTCGATGACCTTGATATTATAACTAAGCCAATCTTAGCCCGTACCAAGGAGTGGATTGATGGACAAGTGGCTCGATTAAAACATCAAGGGGTGGTCCTGACATACGAAGGACTCAAGAGTGAACCAAGTGCCACAGAGGACACTGCTGCCACCACTTCAATGGGCGGGACATCCAAGTCTCCTCTGGTCACCAGATCCAAGAAGAGAAAAGAAATAGAAATAGAGCAGTCTCCAAATCCCAAAGTGTACATGAGGAAGGATCCAGAAGGCTCACCTTCCAAGAGGCTTAGGAAAATAGGGGGCACCACGAAGCAGCCCTTAATCCAAGAGGAAGAAGCAAAAGGTGCAGAATAGTTAAAACCTCTTTTGGCTCTCCCTACTTTGACTGCCCCATTATCTGCCTCTCTAGCATTAGTCGCCACATCCCCACCAGCGATGGACATCTCTGTCCATCTTGCCCCTTCACCTCCAACTCAGCCTGTGATAGTAATTGACTCTTCCTCCACCGTGATTACTCCTCCTTCCTCCGCTGCAATGTCACCCACTACATCACTCCCATTAGCTACAGTGGCGACACCAATGCCCACTTCCGCCTTGCCTGAGGCCTTCTCGAAATATATGCAAAATCTCCCTTCCGAGCTCTCCTAGATCTTTATGGACCCCACTCTTCAAGCAACCCTTGCGCAGGTCCTCGCTACTGCTAAACCTTTGCAACCTCCAACAAGGCCACCAGCTATGGAGGCCACCATGTTAATCTCTGAGGAATGGGAGAAACAGGAGCAGGAAGCCTCAAAGTCATTTGAGGAAGAGGCCGACGAATACCATGAGCACCCCAAGTATGAACACCTCATAATCGACAAGGTGGCCTACGAAGAGGAGGGAACTGGCTCCTCAGAGAGCAGGGATGAGGAGGAGGATGTTGGTGGTAGGGTCATCATTCAAGCCTTCGACGATGATCTTGAGGAAGAGATGGCCTGGCAGCCGAAGGGTACTGAAGAAGAAGCAGAAAAGTTGCCTCTCAGAGAAGAAGGGCAGCAACATGAAGATAAACCTGAGGGTGAGGCTCAAGTTGTCAAGAGCCTCAAAATTGAGCAGCCCAAGGAGTACGTACACAAGGTTGGGCTAACCGAAGAAAAGAAAGGGGAGGAAATGGAGAAAGGAAAGTCCCCGACAACTATTATCTACCAAGCTTCCTATTAAGCACCTTGTGTTCGTACAGGACTCCGATGAAGAAGAAAGAGATACTGCTAAGGAGGAAGAAAGGGCCCCAGAAGATAAGAAAACATGAACCTTATCCAAAGAAGGTGAAGGTGATCATGAATCACCTAAGGAGAGGGATGCTATGCCTGAGTGGCTGGGAAGACAACTTGAAAAGAAAACTCCCGCGCCAAAAGACCCGAGAGCGAGGTTGGAGGCTATCTTAGCCCAAACGCTGATCACAACTAGAAAAGAGAAGAAGCCTAAGATCATATCCAAGGTAACAATGGATGCTTCTGGGTCTCAAGTTGTGCAAATAGCAATGCATGTGGTAGGCCAAGAGGGAATGACCTACAACATCTCCACCCTTGATTTGGGAACTGCTACCAAAGACCAGAAGGTGGGGCACCTTGAAGAATCAGTGGCTACGGTGGTGCATCTGATAAAGTAGGACAAGGTCTCAAAAGATGAGCTTAAAGCACAAGTAGCTGCTTTGACGAATTATATCTAGCAATGGTCTTCAGTGGATGACCTGCCTACCACGTCCACGGCTCCACCCCAACTATTGTCCAAAGAACAAATTGATAAGATGGAGAGGAGAAAGAACTTGGAAAATACTATAGAGAGATGGTTCCGACAGGTCCTGTATGTCGGGAACATGGGTATTAGCTAGGTAGTTCAGACAACCAACAAGTTCTTGGATCTGCAGCAATCCTTGGAAAGCACAAGGAAGCTTTGCACCGACTTCCCTACAATATACGACTCCACCTTTCCAAAGATCGAGGCCATCCTCCAGTTACCAAAAGCCACATGGGAAAAGGAGCTTGCATTCAACAAGGACGATCACTGGCTGATGGATGTGTGGAGACGCGATTTTGATAACAGGAAAGAAAGGCTGGAGCAGATAATGAGTAAAGTGGATCCAGACATCAAATGGATTAAAGAAATTAAGGCCGAATGCGCTCGTTATCTCAAGCTGATGACAGAGTATGACATGCCCACAGTACAGATGGATCCAGAAAAGGTAAAACCTTACTTTCAGAGGAAGATGGAGGATGGAATGTCTGGCGAAGTAATGGTGGAATTCATGAGTTTTTTCGCCTGTTCCTTTGATCAATCAGAGTTGTTCAGAGATTAGGGCACAAAATATGATGAGTACAGAAAGAAGCTGGAAGATAATGCAAAAGAGTGGAGCTATCAAGTGCTGTGGTATGAGATCATTGAGGTAGACAAACTCTAGCCAGTCATCCTAAAATTCATGGAATATACAGCATCAAAGAAGCAGGAGGACAACCCTGTTGACAATGAAGAGCTCCCCAAGGAGTAGCTACATTAAAACAACAATCAACAAAAGGACAAAAATGCTACAGTACCATCACTAGAGGACAAAACAGGGAAGAAGACAAAATATATTTTTAAATTGTAATATATTGAGGGTTGGTGAAACCCTATTTTGTAATGAATCTTGGCCACACAATGAGAATTAATCCTAGCCATTCATTTAACTTTTTGGGAACTATAAATAGGGGTCTCCTCTCATTTCCAAAGGGAGTTGAGTTGTAAAGACATGTTGTAGAAATTTATAATGAAAATACATTGACTTGGTGCATTTTCTGAGTTTTTCACATGTTACTTGATTCAACCTCCATTGTTTGATGATTTACTTAGATTTGTATTGTTGTCCTAGTTTGTTGTATTCTTGCTTTGATAGATTTTAAAAATGTTGTTCTGTAGTTGTGAAAATTCATGCTGTGTACATGCCTTCTTAGTCCATACTTTTTGCTGTTTGCTGCTAGTAGATGGCTATGCAAAGTTAATTTGGGCTTGAATTCGAAGCTGCTCCACACTTTCATTTTTGTTCATGCATGCAAATGGTGGATGAAAGGTGAAATATTTGCAGACCTTAGAAGATAGCACAAATTCCATAAGACTGTGAAATTTCTGGTTAGGTGGAATATTGTTTCTAGGAAGCTGTCCATAGCAGGAACTCCATGATTACTGTTCACAGTTAGTTGTAGATCCAGGAACCTTCCCTCTTTCCTGTTCTTTTCCTTTTTTTTAGAAATAATATATACCAAGGTTTATTGCGCATTGTAAAGCTAAAATTGAAGAAACATCAAAGTTTTGGAATGCTGTCTGAACCTACAGCAAAGTGAAACTTGACCTCCATCTTAGAAACTTCGTATTTGAAGATCCATCTCATATCCAGCTGCGTAAGTCCGCCCTATGATTATCAACAAAATCACATCAAAATCAACTGAGGAATTCCATGCAAGTCATGACCTAACACCCGAGAGACCTTGGGGAGATTTTCAGCATCTCGCCGTAGGAGATTTCCTTTCAAGAGAGGTAGTACATTCGTGCACTGCCTATGTTGAGAAAGTGTACAAAACACCCATCAACAGTTTGGATTAAGGATGTTGATGAACTTGTAAATCCTTAGGGTAGACTCATGACCTTCAAGATATACTAGTTCAAGATTGATAACTAACTTACCTAAATGCATGAAAAATGATTCATTTCACATACAAAATAGCCAAGTTAGGGTTTTGTGTTGATTGATTTTTAAGTCAAAAGATGTTGGTGTATTCAATTTTTTTGCAAAGTTAGGTGAAGTGAAGGATGATTTTTAATGGAGGGGTGAGTGAAGTGTTTGACCCAATGTTGACTTAGAATGAACCTTTGTTTTCCAAGACCAAGGTAGTGAGAATGATGCTAGACCTCTAAAGTTTTCAAATCCTAAAGACTATGGATGTGGGTATGTAAATCTGGTTTGTTCCTCCTAGCTCGAGCATAATAGTTTCTTAACAAGAGGTTACGCTTGCGATAAAGTATTAAGGCCCACTTCCTACCAAAATTTGAATTATGATACATACGTCTGTAATGGTAGCATGTAGATCTTCCCCTACTAATTTTGATTGTGTGATGGATCATTCAAAGGTAGTGAGAAACATGCTATACCTCTAAAGATTTAAACTCCTATAGACTTAATGATTATGTGAGAAATTGAAAACGTTGGAAAAGACTAAGATTCTAATAGTAATAGAAAGAATACAAGTTCAAATTGTTCCTTGAAGCACATTTGTAGAAGTTGTATACTAACCTAGTTCTAGTTTTGTGAAGTTCCTAAAAATGTTTCTTAAGAGCTTTTGGACTAAGATGCCTAAGTTTGAAATGATGACCTATAGACCTTACTTTAGGGATCTTGACTTTGTGTGAGATCATTTAAAAAAAGGTTCAAGTTTATGGAAGAAAGGAAGATATTTATTGCCACACGGGTGGTGGTAATATGGTCCTTCTAGCCTTAATATCAGCTTGTTCCTCTTCTTTGTCTAAGATTGTTGTTGTGTTTCTCCATTGGGTAGGTGTTTATTTTGTTTCAAAAGTGAAGCTTCTCAAACTACTAATGAGATCAGTTTGTTCTCCATTAATGAGTTCAAAGTTTGGTTAAATGATAGCACCTGCAAGATTAGGTTGTTCAACAGGAGCAATCGGTCTCCAAATAGTCATGTGGGGTTCAATTATCAATTTTTTTTTGGTGAAAGGCTAAAAGTTGATATATATTAATATATAATAAAAGTTACACAATAAGCTTTACAATGGTTCTTGACAACCAAGATTATTGTCATGTTTACTTGTTGCAATAAAAATTGATAAAAACCCCTTATATGATATATACTGCCACTAACTGTGAGTATCTACAATATCCCCGAATAAGAAATTTTACTGTAAACATTTACAACTTAGTTTAGGTCTCGTAGCATATGGGAAACCTGATTGGCCAATCCCTGATGGTTTTTGGCGTCAAAGTCTTTGTTTCATAAAAAGGGCCCCATCCTTTGTATTATCAGAAAGTCATCTTAGTCAGAGTTTTAACCTATAATATCTTGTGGGATCTGAACCTAATTTTAACTTGATTTTCCAATCACCTGATAGTCCAACCTCTGATACTAGTCAGTCCTTCAGAGTTCATCAAAGGGGGTCCTCACAAGCCCATAATATCGACCAACATTGGAAAATCCTTAGAGACGTAGGCTTAGATGTCGATATCATTGACCTCACAAAGGCATATCGAGCAATCAAACCTATCAGGTTCGGTGCCATATGAACAATATGCTGTGTACACCCGATGTGCTGAAATTTCTAACCTCACAAAGGCTTATTGAGCGATAAGACCAATTGTGCTGACAACCAAACGCCTGATACTCCATATAGTTGTGTACACCCGATGTGCCAATATCATCGACCTCACAAAGGCTTCTCAGGCAATAGGACCTATCGGGTTTGGCGCCATATGAATAATATGTTGTGTACACCCGATGTGCCAACAACCAAAAGCCCAATATGCATGAGTGATTGGAGGAACAAAGGCATGATGAGCAACCACTATTTGGAAAAAAAAAATTCACCCAAAGACCTAATATCATGCTCTTGCTTTCCAATCTAAAAGTATATTTTCTAAGCTTTCTCGATCTATAATTTCTTGCAAATGAGGAAAAGCTTTTAGATCATCATTATTTTCCATTATTGTTACCTCTATTTTCTGACACCCCATATTTGCTAAATAATTTGCAAGCTTGTTCCCCTCACGATATGTATGTGAGATCTAGAATAGTTCAAAATCGTCCATTAACTCCCACACCTTTTCTAAAATATACCTTAGATGTCAGTTATGAAATTTCCTTTCCTTACACATGTTTACAATTACAAGTGAATCTCCTTCAATGTGAATCTTATTGATTCAAAATTGCCTTGCTAATTGCAAACCATAAAGAATGGCCAGTTACTTCACCATATTATTCATACCTAGAGGAATATGAATTGATCTAGCTACTTTCAATTTACCCCAAGAATCTCTAATGCAAACACCTACTCCTGAAGAGCCCAGATTCCCTCTAGATGCACCATCAAAATTAAGCTTGAAAAAACCTTTCGGCGGTCAGTGCCATTTGATTAGGCTTCTATTCACCTTCAATTTGGAAGGTAGTTTCATACTCCCTTTAAAACGAAGAATAATACCTTGCCAACCCTTAAGTATGCTTTGATCCCATGAGGTAAACTGAGAACTAACATTCTTCTGATCCTATACATATGTATTGACCACTTCTGCTACTAATTTTTCAATTATTTCATGGACAGAGTGATTTGGTGCTGAAAATTTTCTAAATATGTGTTTATTTCATTCCCACCAAATGGACCATATGATAACAGCTGGAATTAGACACCAACTACATGCAAAAAATGAAGTCTTATATAGTACTGGCCATGAAGAAAAGAGATCCCATACCAAGTTTGGCAATGGAGTATGAAAACTCATCTTTTGCATGACAAATTCCCAACAACTTTGGGCAAATGAACATTGCAAAAACAAATGATTGGGATTTTCCAAACACTTACCACACAAAACACAATTATATGAGTCTGCTATACCCAATTTTACTAGACGATCACTTGTGAGTACTCTTTTCCTCAGCACAAGCCATGTAAAACTCCCCGCCTTTGGTAACACCATATTACTCCAAAAAAATGAATATGCTCTTTGAGACTGCAAATGGTTATCCTTGTTAAGGACCACCTTGTAACCCTGTTTGACTGAGTAATTGCCATCTTTTGAAGGAGCCCAAATAATACGATCCACTTTTACTGATAAGATGATTGTTTTGCTACCAAAACCTGATGAAGACAACTCTTTTGTTCATTAAATAACTGAGAGTTTGAAAAATCTTTCCATATTACTTTACTTGAAGAGATCTCTACTCCACATACATAATCAATTAATTTGGAACCCCATAAAGAAGACAGAGTTGGAATGACTGCTTGAAGGTCTTGACAGTTTCTCAATGGTGGATGGCCATTCCAAGAGTCATCCCAAAAATTCACTGCTTCCCCATTATTGACCTCCCAAGAAACATAATCTGTGATTACTTTTCTACAAGATAACATAAATTTCCACATAGCAGATCCTACAGGTGGGTTTGAGACTATGATAATTCTTGAAGGTTCTTGATTGTCGAGATACTTTTCCTGTATGAGTGTGCACCATTTGGAATTAGGCTTAGTATACACCTACAAAACCAATTTTCCCCAAAGGCCATATTACGCTTTGAGATATCATGCAGACCTATTCCACCTTTGTATTTCTCCGACGACATAGAATCCAAAGTGATCAAAGGAATTATTTTAACATCATTCATGTTTCCTTTCCATAAAAATCCCTTGATCACTTTCTCTATTTGATCAATTACTGATCTAGGTGCCTTGAGGACTAAGATAAAATAATTCGGGATTGTTGACAATACAAATTTTATTAAAAGAATCCACCTTGATAAAGACAACCAGCAGGCTTTCCAAGCACATACTTTCAGCTTAATTCTTTCAATAACATTAGCCCAAAATGATGGTTTATTAGCACCCATAAAGAAAGGAATACCCAAATACTTACAAGGTAAACTTGCCTCTTGAAAACCTAGCATCTGAATAATCTTTCTTTTTAAAGCTGCTTTAGAGTTGAAGACATATACTTTTGATTTTTGAGCATTTATCTTTTGTCCTGACAACTCAGAGTATCTATCCATAATACTTTTTATTTGCCTAGATTCATTAACATTCACCCTTCCATACAGTAAAGTATCATCTACAAAAAGATTGTATGTAACTGAAAAACTAGTTTGTGGAATATGTATCCCTTGCCATAAACCCTGATCATGCTTCTCTTTTATATTCCTACTTAGAGCTTCTGCCATAATTATAAAAAGAAAAGGTGAAATAGGATCACCTTTTCTTACACCTTGTGTGGCTCTAAAAAACCCCTAAGGAGAACCATTACTTAATATAGAAAAGAAAGCTCCTGATAAGCAAGATAAAATCCATTTACACCACTTGTTTGAAAACCCAAACTTGCTCAAAACTTTCAAGAGGAAATTCCAATCAACCCTATCATATGCTTTCATCATGTCTAACTTTATAATAAATGATTGAAGATGATTAGTTTTAATAGAGTGAAGAACCTCATGTGCTACCAAAGCCCCTTCTACTGTTTCTCTACCTAGCACAAAGCCACCTTGCTCTTGTGAAATGATTTTTAGAATTAAATGTTGCAGTCTTTGATAAATTGCCTTGGTGAAAATTTTATAAACCATATTACATAGAGAAATCAACCCGAATTCAACAAAAAATTTAGGCTCTTTTATCTTTGGCAATAGAGCAATATTTGTAACATTAAAGTGCTTGAGGATCTTGACCAACTTCCTTGATTCCTCCAAGGCTAGAAGCAAGTCAAAACCCACAACATCCCAACATTTTTGAAAAAAATAAAGTGGTGAAACCATTAGGGCCTGGGGCCTTGTCTGTAGCAAGAGAAAAAACCACCTTTCTCAATTCTTCCAATGAAAAAGGCTTCATGAGTTCAGCATTGTCTGCTCAGGAGATAAGGGTCGGTATTGCTACCAACAACTCCTGGTCATCTTGCCTTCATTGTGTAGAATCAAGTTTAATAGGAGCGAGAAGATTCTTAAAAAACTTTACACCTTCTTCTTGGATCTCATTTGCACTTGTCAATTGTTTACCTGTTTCTATCTCTTGAATTGAGAAGATGGTTTGTGCCGCTCTATATTGTTGCACTGATGCATGCATTTTTTTTGTATTACGATCTCCTTCTCTCAACCATAATTCTCTTGACATATGACGCCAATAAATTTCCTCTCTTTTCCCCAGTTCTTCCCAAATTAATTGTAGGTTTTTCCATTTTACGTATGTATTGGAATCCATTCCATTTTGAATAATATGTTCGTGGACTTCTTCTAGTTGTTTTGCTACTATCTCTTTTCGTTCAAAAACATTTTTAAGGACTTGCACATTCCAATTTTTAATTTTCCCCTTGATGAATTGCAATTTCTTAAATAACTGAAACATTTTGGTGCCCCTATAATGTGCTGCACTCACCCACCATTATCTGAGCAAGAGCAAGAATAGTGGATGCCTGAACCACATTTTCTTGAATTTGAAGGAGGGCTTGTGCTAAGGGGGAATATTCTTGTTCTTTATCAATAAGGATATAGCATAATGATATGAACATACAAATGGAAAAAATTGTGAGGATATGAGAAAAGGTTTGAGAACCCAATTTGGTGAAATCAAGAATCTATCTAACCAAAAAACTATTTGTGAAAAATCTCTTCTCCTATTCGTCCAAGTGAAACTACATTTTTCTGGTAGCACATCCCTTAAAGAATTATCCACAATAAAATTCTCAAAATCTTCCATAGTTTTCTGGGGTGGACAAATACCTCCATGCTTCTCCTTGAGAGATACTATAGCATTCAAATTCCCCATCATTGCCATTTTTTTCAGTCCCCAAACTTTGAATAATGTTTGTTAAATTGTCCCACAGCCTTTTCTTATCTTGAGTTGTTGTTGGACCATAGACATTAATGAGTCTGAAGCATAAATCAAAAGATTCAACTTTCATTAATTGTCAATTACTATCTCCTCCCTAGCTTCTACTGTCACTGATTTTGGGTTCCATAAGACAATCAATCCTCCTGATGCTCCTTATGTTGGGATATGTAGAGATTTCCATTTACCCCATTTCATTACAGTGGTTTCATATGAGCTTGTTGATAATTTTGTTTCTTGCAAAACTACCACATCTTCCTCTAAAGAATCAATTTGGTGTTTGATGTGGGCTCTCTTATCAGGGGCATTAATGCCCCTGACATTCCATGATAATATTTTCATTACAGACGAGGGGACAAACATGCTCTCCTCGACCTTTTGTTAACTGAGCATCTTCCATCTAGTGTAGCTTGCATCCTTGACTCAATTTCCTCAAATTTTTAGCTTTTGACTTTCTGCCTCTTTTACCTAGAGATTTCTTAATTGGCAGCTGATGGATAGCCATTTGTGATAAGGGTAAGGTTTGAGAATAGTCAAACTCAGGCTCCAAAACTGTATCCAATTCCATTTTATCTTCCAGGTAACCCTCGTTTAGCAAATCTTCCTTCGAGATTATTGGGTCAATAACATCTTCAAAAGGATTCAACCTTTCCTCTACCTCCAAACCTGATTCATTTTGAATTTCTTCTACAATCTCATCAAATAATTCTAAGCCTATTAAAGTGAGTAAATTCCATGCAAGAGTTTCCAATTGGAGGGAAGTTAGATCCTCCAACTGAGGAGGGCTTTGAACCACTAACTACAGGTAGCTGTGATCTTCCCATCGAGATGAGCTTTGATTCTCCAAATGAAGGGATCTTTCGTCCTCCAACTGAGATAAACTTTGGGTCTGCAACTGAAAAGAACTTTGATCTCGATTAAGAACTAGAAGACCTTCCTTCTGAGGAATATCACACCTCTTCTTCAAAAAATTATATGTGATCTGAATGGGTAACTTCTTTTCCAACAAAGTGCATGAAATTTGAATTGGAAAACCATTAAATTGAAATTGGCGAGCTAATGCAAGTAACTGATCAACTGAGAATGTTACTTTAGAAGACAAACCCCTCCCACTACCAACCTTGTTGTACTGATATACTGGCCTGATCAAAGCATTATTCAGCAAGGGAGTGCTATAATCTTTTGATTTGGCCATGTTTAAGCTTGCCATTTCTAAACTAGCTTGATAAGGTGAAGCTAAACTATCTCTTTTCTAAATGCTCCTGTGAATATAAAATTCCTCAAGCTCCCTTTGGGTGTTTTTATTTTGCTAAGTACCGACCCCCGCCTCATATGTTCAACATATTGCACTTAGCTTTTCATCTCGAGCTTCTTTTTTCTATACTCTGTCGGCTGCTTCCACATGTCTGTCGAGTACTCCTCACAACAATTCCTCCATTCGCTCTGCTACCGGCTCCTACCATGTTGCCACGTGTCTACACTGTGGGCTATTTAGAGCTACTTCCCTTCACTTTTTTGTTGGTCCCGTCTGCGTGCCACGTAGCTTCCATTTGCATAAACTTTTGGTGGACCCCATAGTCAACACTAATAGTAAACATTGTTGCTATGTGTCTTCCCAGCGCAAGCTTTCAATAAAGGGAAGGGAGAATGAACCACAGGCTATGAACTGTTGCAACGTGTCCCTTCGATGGGAGTGCTACCAAAAGGATGGATAGAGCGAGAAATGGTATGTGACATGTTGTCGCGTGTCCTAACTGCCTCCATTGGGAAGCGACACTTGTCTACACAAGATTTTTCTGGACCACTACCATCATTCGCAGGGGATGCATCTGGCTGGGAAGTGACTACATGCTATGGCTCAAATATTTTTTATTACAATGGCCAAGGGGAATCATTGCTACAACCATCATTGCTCAAGATATAGAATCTTTTCTATTACAAGCTTTCCAAGCAATGGATTGTTGGTTATATATAGTACTTCTTGCTTTAGAAAATGAGTTCAGAAGATGCAGAAAAATTAGAGAGAGAGACACTAGACCTTTAATATTGTTTTAGATTATTATATGAAACTTTCAGACTGTGTCATTGTTCAACCTTTCTGTTTTTCTTATATTATTTGATAAGACATTAATACTGTGCCATTATTGTCTGAATTATTCATTTGCAAGAACTTCTATGATTTCAAATACAAATTGCTAGTTTAGATCATGTCTTTGAATCCTCTTTTTAGTGAATGTATGCGATAATCATTTTATGTCATTAGATGAATTGCTCATATCTTTATCTTTGATTTCTATTAATTTTGGAACATAGCAGTTTACCAATTAGACCCTTAATTGAATCCCCAAAGATAGATTTATCGTGCCTATATCCACCCCTTGGCCCATCGCCTTAGTTAGCTCTTTATTTTTTATATTTGTTTCCATTTCCCATTCCAAAACCCCAATTACAGAAGAAGTTGACTTCTTTAAAAACTCGAAGGTCACTTAGTTTAGCGTAATTGGTCCCCCCATTAACTAAGTTTCCCATAAAGGTTGTTACCTTGCCAATTTTTGGCATCAATAATTTCTTTTTTCTAGCATGCTCGGTGGGACTGCTTAAATGAATCAAAATTCAAAGAGGGTGTATGAGCCATCGGTTTGTTACTAGGTCCTGTTACCCAATTTTCACCAACGAGCTCAATCAGTTGGGAAATTAATGCTTCAAGTGTTCATAAAGGCCAAATGGGGACATTATTGTGTAGGATTAAATCATACATCTGATGCTAAGTCACAAGGAGCTCAGTTGAAAAGCATGCCTCAATCAGTTTTGGCAAAAAACTCCTCAGAGAAGAAAGTTGGCAAGACCCTCTCATTGTCTTGCCGACTAGCAGTGCGTTCCATTTGGCTGAGTGCGCTAGCCACCAGGGGCATTCAGGTCACCATGACTCTTTATGTGTCTCTCCACGTGGGATGTCTCACTGAAGGTAGCTCACAAGGTTGGCGTCGGGGAGATGTCTGTGTTCGAAGGGATGTCTCGGCGACCAAGCACAAGTTTCAGCGAGATGGAACAATCTTCAACAAAGGGTTTGGCCGACAGGCCAAGGTCTTGGTGAAGGAGTGAGCTCAAGGAAAAGGAAAGTAAAGTTGCCATGATGTCTTGGCAAATGCAAGAGGTCCTGCCGAAGAATGAAGGGTCTCGATAAGAGTTTTGCCTTTGGTAGGAGGTCTCACCGACATATGGATGTCTCGCCGATGGAGTGGCATAGCGGTATGAGATGGTGGTCTCGGTGTGAGGTCTCACTGACCAAGCAATGTCTCCCCGATTGAAGAGAAAGTAAACTCATCACTGAAAGAATAAGGAGCCCGCGAGAGGTCTGGCCGAGTGAGTATAATATTTTGAGTTTGGGGAAAGCTTTCCCCGACCCATTTGTCTCGCCGACCATTGTGAATAGGAAGGTAGGCTTCCGACAAAACAAGATGACTTCGACAAGATGTCTCACCAACCCGATAGGGTCTTACCGAAAGAAAGTGAGCTCAAAAGAAGGAAAGGACTTCACTGAGACCTCCTGCCGACTGATCGTGGTCTCGCCAAAGTTTTATGCTTTCGGTGAGACATCAATAGACTCTTGCCGATATGGTTCATAGGGTTGAGATTGGGGAGACTCCGAGAGGAAGTTTTGCACTCGAAATGAGGTCCTACCGACAAGTGAGGTCTTCCTGAAAGCATAGGGTCTTACCGATCATCATGAGCTATGCCGATAATCGCTAATGAATCTAATCGCATCGGGGAGACACGATTAGTGTCTCACTGACATGCAATTCTGGCTGAATGACCTTTGACCGCCTGAGAATCTACATTGCACAAATGCAACCAATCAGAGGGAGCTACAGGCAGACTGTTGGCAGTTTGAATCCCCCCTTGCGAAGAAGGTCAACAGAGTGAAGACAACGTGGATTTGTTATGAGCTCAGGAGCATTCAAAGCAGCTCAACAGGGAGGTTCGAAGATGGACATGAGGACTAGAAGTGAATGCGGTAGCTGCAAAAGATCTGAAGGATTCTCCTGGAAATGAATCTTCATCGACATGGACATGAGGACGCAACATTAACTGCATGTAAAAGATCTAAGGGTAGATCTTTCAGAGCCAGATTTTTTTGTAAGCCCTGGGGGCCGACACACTTTTGTATATAAGGCATTTTTACCTCTTTGTAAGGGAGTTCTCTTGATGCTTTTTGAAATTCTGTGACTTTTACAGTCCTCTCTCAAATTAGCAAACTTTTGTAACTCATTTTGGAGCATGATATATAAAATTTACCTTTATTACCATTGATGGTTCAATTTTCCTTTTGGTTCTTGTGAAGTATTGTGCATTTTTAAGTGATTCATCGAGCTACTTAATGAAATATTTCTTTTCCTTATAGCTTTTTTTTCATGTTAGCATGCCTTTCTTTGCAAAAGTAGTACTATGTAAGTTACAAACTGTGTTTATTCAATTGCACATTAGCTTTTTATTTGTGAAAATCTGCTTTTCCTTCTTGAAAATCTGTGCATGTCAAACCTGTTTGTATGCATAATCTACAGAATCTTGTTGTGCAGTCCCATGTCCATCACCAGTATTCAAGTGCAACCTGAGTGTCTCATTTCTCTTGTCAGTTCGGTGTATCACCTTAGGATTTAGCTTTATTTTATGCATTCCTTCTCCCTTTCCCTTTACAGAATCAGTAGTTAGGTGACACCAAAGGAAGCCAGCCTTCTCCGGAGGTTGACCTCTGCCTACAAGTGACCCACAGCTTTAGAGGTCTTCCCATGTTACATTGGATTGTTGAGTTTACTTTCAGCAAGGTGCAAATCCAGGTGATAATAGGTCCCAAATAGAGAATAACCCTGGGTTGTTAGTGCTGCCATTAGGCACAATACAAGCCGCAACTTGATTAGTGAATGTTCTGCTTCCTCCACCCCTTCCGCTAGCCATGTTACCCATTGCTAACATAAATTATGTGGCATGGGATGCCAAAAGTCCTCTTGTAGCACCAGTGGCACCCATCTTTTGGGCCCCTATCCTGGTCTTTGCTCTAAAAGCTATACCTAATTCATCAGAGATGGCTCAAGAACACCATTTAAACATCTGTAAGATGTTGTGGACGTATGTCTAGTACATGGAATAACATACCAAAATGTAGTGCTAAGGTTACTCACCACCTCTTTCAGAGGTAAGGCACTAGATTGGTACCACACGATGTAGCCTAATACTATTTGTACCTAGGATTAGCTTGGAGACCCTTTCTATGAGAGATTCTCTAATGAGGGAGATAGGTCTTCGTAGTATCATCAATTAGAGATCATAAAGCAGGCCCCATATGAAGCCATGTCTAACTTCAACGCTCAATTTCACGTAACCTGGCAAAGAATTCATGTAGCAATCCACTCGTCGTTTGACTTGGAATTCATGTTCTACTTGAAGTTCATCAACGCTAAAATTTCAATGATGATCCAGTCACTCGGTGGAACCACTTTACCAGATGCATATAGCGTCACAGTTAAAGTGAAGAACAATCTAATAGACACTAGAAAGTTGTTACCTCGGCCTGCCATACCTATGTTTCCTGAGATATTAGTTCTCACCCAGGTGATGTTTTCTACTAGTGCAGCTGCTCCTCATCAATCCATGCATACATACTCAGACGCACTACAAGATGTTGCTTCCACATCTGACTCTTCAAAGGATGATATAAGCGGCGTCAAGGAGATGTTGTGGGCCATGGCCAATGAGATAACTGTGATAAAAAGAAACCATTTTATGCCTCCAAAGCCAACTTATTAGAATTATCAAGGCAGAAGGTCTTCTTACCAACAAAACCAGTTCCAAGGAGGCGCCCGCACAAATCCACAGGTGCAAACAACTAATCAAATAGTACCAGTACCTTCTCCTTTACAAAGTGCTAACCCAAGCTCGAGTAAAGAGCTGACAACGGGGCAAAATAATTTAGTCGATGACATCAACCCCTAGTGTTTCCCTTGCAGTGAATCACATATGCCCCGCAACTGCCCACACGACAATCTACAACAAAAGGTGGTGGAGCAGCACAACTAAGGCCCAACGTTAGATCATGGAGGTTATGTATATGCCTCTCTCCAAATGGAAAATGTGGTGCTTACCGCACAAATGGAAGGGATGTCTCTAGAGCAAGAAACATATATTGCTCTCGATCATGTGCTCTTCTCATGGATGGAAGAAGAAGAGGCAGTATTTGCAAATGATGCATCCACATCGAAAGCACTGCAAGTATAATTTGATTAAAACACTCGCTCAAAGAGGAGACTCATGGGTGAATCAATCGTCTTGCAACTAGTTAGTCTACAGCCCAAAAGTGCTTCCGATTAGCTACCTAGTGCCTCCGCAGTGGCACAACAAGGTCTGCCATGAAGGGAAATTATGGTAATGAAAGCTAAGGATCAGAAGCCTTCAAATCTGCCACCATTCAATGTGGTGGAACAATTGAAAAAATAATCTGCTAGTGTGTCCCTAAGGGATATCTTAGCTATTTTGGAATAAAAGACATTGCTATAGAAGGCTCTCTGGGAGGATCCGATCATTAAACCAAAAGAACAAATGCTCAAAGAAAAGGTTGTTGATCAATCACCTCTTGTCAAATTTCTCACAAATAGCACAAAGGAAGCCCTTTCCAAGGTTAAAGATAAGTCAAAACCAAACCCCTTCTTCCTAACTCTCATTGCGGGAGAGAAATTATTGCATAACGAAATGATTGACTCTAACGCTAGCACTACAGTCATGCCAAAGTAGATAGCTGAAGCCTTAAGACTTAGCTATGAAACTTTGAAGAGGGGGGTTATGCAATTTGATGGGAACAAAGTAAAAACCATAGGTGTCATCAAAGACCTCCCCTTGACTCTGTTCTCCTGCCCTAACATCACAATTCTGTAAGACACTGTGATCATAGATGTCCCCCCTATGTTCAGCCTCTGCCTATCCTAAGAATTCACTTCAAAGATATGACCAATGGTGCAAAACTAGTTTGCCAAAAATAGAGGCCAGTAAACTCGAAGATCGAAGCTATGATGGCATAGGAGTTAACAAAGCTAATTCAGTCTCAGATTGTCTTCTCGATCAAGCACAACACATGGGTATCCAACATGGTGCTAGTCTGAAAGAAGAATGCAGACATCCGCTTGTGTGTTGACTTTCGGGACCTGAACAAAGCATCCTTAAAGGACCATTATCCGCTCCCTTCTATGAAGACAATCTTGCAAATAGTGGCAGGATCAAAAATGTTTTCTCTACTGGATGGCTTCTCTAGCTACAATTAGATTCGGGTTAGAGAATAGGTCTAACACAAGATGACGCTCACTACCAAGTGGGGAATGTTCGCATATGCTAAAATTCCTTTCAGCCTTTCAAACATAGGAGTCACTTTTCAAAGGGCCATGGATATTGCGTTTAGCAAATTAATTAACAAGATTATCCTAATCTATTTAGATGATTTGACTATTTTGTCCAAACATAAGGATGATCATTTCGATCACCTTGAGATGGTTTTCAAAAAATGCCAGGAGTTCGGGGTCTCCCTGAACCTGAAAAAATGTGTTTTCAGAGTGTCGCAAGACAAGCTATTGGGACACGTAGTGTCCAAAGAAAGAATTGCAATTGATCTCGAGCGGGTGAACGCAATCAAAGAATTTCCCCTATCGGTCAACAAGAAAGGAATCCAATCTTTCATGGGGAAGGTAAACTTTGTGAGCCAATTAATTTCGAATTTTGTAGGGATAATCAAACCAATCACCCTGATGTTGAAAAAGGATCAATTATTTAAATGGATTAAAGAAGCAAGAGAAGCCTTCGAAAGGGTTAAGGATGTTATTTCCTCAACTCCTGTGTTGGTTAATCCAGACCTATCGAAGGACTTCATAATGTATGTATTCAGCAGCAAGTTAAGCATTACTATTGTCTTAACGTAGAAAGACAATGGAGGAAAGGAACAACATCTGATAGCATTCCACTCTCGGGCCCTGAAAGAATATGAGATGAACTACAACTTTGACAAGAGGAAAGCTTTCGCAATAGTTAAGGGAATCAAGAAGCTTTAAAACGTAATCTCTTGCAACAAGGTGGTTGTTTATGTTGCACATTCTGGTGTGCGCGAATACATCATGGAAGGAGAAATCACTGAAAAGAGGGCTAATTGGATCACTAAGATTCTTGAATATGACATTGAGGTCAAGCCTACAAAGACCATCCGAAGAAGAGGATTGTGCGAATATTTGGTGCATGATGAAGAAATGACAACTGAAGAAGAACAACCGGAGTTGATTCTAATGAATGAGTTCGAGTCTGAAGGCTGCTGGCTGGCAGATAGGGTGAGATTCATGCACATAGGAAAATATCCAACCTTCCTTCTCAAAAGAGAAGATTCTATCAACTGCAATATAGTGGATACACGCTTATTGAAGGGGTCCTTTTCAAAAGGAACTTTAATGACATTCTATTGTAGTGTGTCACCACAGAGCAAGCTAAGAGGATTCTTGACACTTTCCACAACAATCTCACATGCGGGCATTTCTCTGCAAAGACCACGACCATCAAAATTATGTGCGTTGGGTACTTCTGACCCACACTATTCAATGACTCATTTTCCTTGGTTAAAGCTTGCAAGGAATGCCAATTCTTCATAGGAAGAAGAAATTTTTTTGTAATGCCCCTCAACCCGATAGTGGTTGATGAGCCATTTGCACAATGGGGCCTTGATTTCATCGAGATGATTAATCTCGTCTTCAGCGCTAGACATAAATGGATTCTAATGGTGATGGACTACTTCACAAGGTGGATCGAATCCATGCCCCTAAAGAATGCAACATAGGCAAAGATAGTAAACTTCCTCAAAGAATTCGTGACGAGATTTGACCCTCTTAAAACCATCATCTCCGACAATGCCAAGGATTTCCTAGGCTCTAAGGTATGCCAATTTGCACTCGTGCATGGTATATTCTTGAAGATATCATCAAATTACTACTTGCAAGGTAATGGACCGGTAGAGTCGACTAATAAGAATTTAATCTAACTCATCAAAAGGATCAGGTCAGAGCACCAGTGGGAATGGCATAAAAATCTTCGAGCGACACTCTGGGTAGACCGCATAACTCCTAAGTAAGTCCTCAAGACGTCATCATACAAGTTAGTATATGGAAAAGAAGCACTATTGCCTATCTCCATGGAGATTTTGGCACTGCAATTGCTCAAATCTCTCGAGATAGAGCAAAATGGCGCAATGGAGGTGCGACTAGCAAATTTGTTGGAAGTATAGGAGAAAAGAGAAAAATCCCTGATAGCCATGTCCAACCGCTAATAGGTGGTTAAGAGATGGTTCGACAAGAAAGCTTTAGACCAAGGTCTAAAGTGCGGGGACCTAGTGCTAAAGTTTAATGAAAGATCTGCAAAGCCCGACCAACACGAGAAGTTTGACAGCCTCTGGAAGGGCCCATTTAAAATAATTCAGTGAAAAGAGCATAATGCATCTAAATTAGAAACCATGGAGCACGAACCAATGGGAATTCCAGTCAACGAGATTCATTTAAAATTATTCAATTAACTTCAGAATTGTTCCACCAATGTAAATATGTGAATATTGTAATCATTTTTTCCCTTGTGTTTTTTGTCGGCCGGTCTTTCAATAATTAATTCTACAAGTGCGAAAGCAGAAGCGAGTGGAACCCATTATCGCAAAGTGCAAAGAAAGATAAAAGAACCCATGAAGTGGAGAAAAATGGCACCCATATGCTGAATTGAAGTGAGCATTCATATGCAGGAAAAGAAAAGAAGATCCACATCGCTAAACAAACAAAAGGAAAAGGAGACAAAATATTTTAGCATAAGCTATATTTCATTGTATTTATATACTTCACTAATATAGTATCAAATTGGCTCAAAGGCCACATTTTAAGAGTATATATCTACGTATTTTTGTATCTTCTTTATACGACTACTATAAGGCCTTTTCCAGGCATATATACAAAAAATAGACTAATGGGTATTAGTTTTAAAAGCATATAAAGGGAAATTTTCAATCATGGGTGTGAGCAGCAACAATGGAGGCATTGATGGCAGCATCTAAAATATCTTCATCAGTAGCAACATCATCTTCATTAGCAGTGGCAGCATACACGGGAGCAATGGCAAGTGGTAGAGGGAACACCAGGTTTTTGAAATCTATGTACCAGTCGATATCATAAAATGATACCACATTGTACAAGTAGAATAGGAAATGGCATGTGCATGAGTGACCCTTTGGCGATGTTCTTCTTGCGACTGAATACAAAAGCCGCTTAGGAATGATACCCATGGCACAACTGCTTCTTCCTCAATGTATTTCTGGAGGTCGCTTGTCGTTGGAAAGCCTATTCCAAATGCAACGTTGGCCACCACCTCTCCGAGGCCACCCAAAAATTTCTTCTAAAATATTTCAATTACTAGGCGCAAAACGAATGACCTGGGAACCGCAATGTCAAGCATGGAAACCACAAAATGAGAGCACACATCAGTATTAACTCTATACCTATCCTCATAGACAAGGTAATCCCTCTCTAGAACCCATTTCATTGCTATGATGGCTAGCAAATGCTTATTCTTGGTCATTTGTTTGAGGCGCCTAGTTGAAATTTTGCCAAGAAAAGTCGACTAGGATTTGTTGCAAACTAACCTAATTGGGGTGTTCATGCTGACAAGCTCTATACAACTGTCTTCCAAAAGCTCTACGCAAATTTCCTAAGTCTAAACTCTATGTAAATTCTACACAACTACAACGTCGAATGCTAAGCCAATCACCTAATACCAGTTCTGCTAAAAATTGCTAAGTGTGATTTCACTATTTGCCTAAGTGCCTATTTATAGAAATGGACAGGATAAGCATGGTAATTTGCATACCATAAGCATGAGGTTAATCAAGTACTATCTCAAAAATTTCACCAAGGGTCACTCGATTATCCCACCCAATTGTGTATGTTAGGTATGATTTGTTGTGTGCAAGATTAGTGGAAGCTAATTAATTAGCATATGCTGGTGGCAGTCTCCGGTGGTAGTTCATACGGCTAAATGTTGAGGTTTCATTCTGCAGATGCTTCTCAAACTCCAAAAAGGAACGCAAATCTTTTTAGGTACTTATTGCATATTTGAGCCTAATCATTCCGTTCGGGATATTAATTGCCATGGCATACAAACGTCTAAGCTGTCTTCAAATTGCCGACTCAAGTTCCAAGAAAATCATGCTAGAGTACATCATTTCCAAGGGTCGTTATGAATTCTTGTCATTTCAAAATGGCAAGTAATTTGCTTTGCACGAGCAAATAACTGGCAGTACATGCTGAATTTAATCAAGTAGGTGAGTGTTGTTGGCCACCCCAAAAGGAAATAACTAAGTATCACATGCAAAAGGTTTGTATTGTGGATTCTTTTTTTTTTTTAAATATTGCCTAGAGAAAAATAAATTTTAAGCGAAACCAGAGCCGAGGTAAGGTGCAAAAAATTTGAGCTAAGCAAAAATCTCTAGTGAACAAAAATGGTAGAGAGTTCTGAAACAAAGGCACGAGTAGAGGCCCAGAGAGAAGAAACACAAAGCTTGTTTGATGATATGCGTAGAGCATTAGCCATCTACGTCTTTGAAAATGTTTCTTACGTTTCACTTGGTATACTAGAGAAGCCAAAATGGGTAAATACGTGGGTCTTGGAGAAGCCAAAAAATTATAGGGATCATAGTCGAATTAAGGAGGAATGGGATAATATTCATGATCCCATCCTTACAAAAAACCCCAAGAATTTGAGGGAGGCGGCCTATGAAAGAATGAAAAAAATTCACCAACAGGGAGTCATTGTCACAAAAACTATGGTACAGTGGGCTCCCATAGTATATGGTCCCATTTGTTCACTATTGCCCATAACTAGTCGATGTAGCCATCAAACATTTCAACCCGAGCACCAACAACATTGAGGGCTGGAGATTAAAAGTCAATATCTGCTCAGAAGCTATTTGGAATATGTTGTGCATCCCAAACCTCGAGTCCAAACAAGAAGAGGTAGATCCATTCAACCTAGTGAAGGGAGAGGCAATATGGAGAGGTATGAAAAAGGCTCTGGAATTTTATAACAAAGAAACTAAAAGACCTAAGGAAGATCATCAAAAGACACCAAAAATTCTGGCGCCGCTCATTGGCTTCCCCGTGGACATGCAGGATGCATTCTCAATGTTGGCATTTGTTTGCGGCCTGGACACCAACCAGGATGTGTACGAATTTTAGTTGGGTCTGGGGTTTCAGTTCCACAGGAAACATTCCTTTTTTGGATATGATTTTGCACAATTCCTTGTTGATGAGATGATAGGGAAAATCAGGGACTACCCAACACAACGGAAGTTCAAGTTTCTTTCCTTCCTTGCCCATATTTTTTTGCACCAGAATCCTATTTTCTTTAAGAAGCATGTAAGATTGTTTATTTTTTATGAATTGGGAAAAAGAAGGCCAAATTCTGTATGGACTCCTCTCCTCTCCTCTACATATGACTATTATGCATTTTCAAATTATTTCTTGACTTCGATTTTACAATATTTGAAAGGGGATGATGGTTTCGACTGACTCACCAAGGAGCAAACAACATATATGCAGAACTTCACTTCCAAATATGATTGGTTTCTCAAAGTGGATTTCACATTCACCCGGATGCACTGTTTCACCAGAGAACCATTTCGCCTTCCAAGATGTATCACAAATTGGGTGCTGTCCCTCCAAATGTTTTGACAAGTATCCCTTATTGACTACAAATTTGGCGGAGGGAAGGCCAAGAAGAGGGGATTCTTCAGTTGCTCACAAACCTTCAAAACAGTGGTCATGAACAAGAAACAGACACACAAGTTGCTAGAAGATAAGTTGGCTCATCTGGGGTTGGTAATGATTTACGATAACTGGGATTACAACCCCGAAAATGACTCATTGAATGAATTTGTCAAGGTAACACACAACCCCTGGCCTTACTAGGAAAAGAGGCAGAACCTGCTAAAAGATTTGGATGATCTACTAGTTCACTTGATCCACATTCCTACCAAAGACAATAGGTCGCCATGGCATAAGTTCTACTTCCCCACAACGGTGTATGATGAGAAGCACAAAATAGGAACTGACCTTCAGAGCAAGTTGTTAAGAACAAAAGGTTGGAGCGAAGAGAAAATTCGAGATTTTTGGGTATACCACCAAGAGACCAACAAACCCGAAGCCCCTTATGGAAGCATGGAGTTGGATGAGGAATTTGATAGATTGTGGAATGAGAAAAATTTTGATGCAAGCATGGACAAGGATGATGACTCTGATGAGGAGTCTGAAGAGCATACAGGGAAAGGAAAGCAACAAGAATTAGAAGTGCCAACTATCTTCACTCAACAAAAGAGAAAGGCAATGGAGCAACTTAGCTGGGTTGTTTTAAATGTATGGTTGAACCTATCAAGAGATTTTGTGGACACTCATCTAGATTTCTTTAAGAACAAGAAAAACTCAACAATAGTGAAAAATTGTAGAGGTGGAGGATTCCCCACCCACCAAATGACAACGCACATAATTGATTGTTGGGGAAAGTTCGCAAACACCCGCAACAAGCCAAGAGGCCAGGGTGAGCCAGGAACAACAATCATCCAATCAACAAGTAACATTTGCTCCTTTTCTTACTTCACAATCTTTAGTAGCCCCTGTTGTCACTGTGACACCCATCACTACAAGCATTGGCCTTGCCTTTTCTATCTCTGCCATAATGGCCGCAAGAGGTTTCTCCCAGTTCTCCCATGTGGGACCATTTATCTTAATGCCTCTATGGACCCTTACACCTTTCGTCACTACCCAATCTGCTCTCGCCTCCTTCTCTACGAGCATGACCACTATTGAAACCCCTCCTGCTACAACTATATCGAGCACAACCCAGTTCACCCAGTAGTTGGAGTTCGCCATGAGCCCATAATCATTGCAACAACCGATGATTTCTCCTGCCAGTTCTCAAACCGAGCTTTGGCGTATCCCTCATTTCTCCCCGCAGACCATTGATCTCCCAAAGAGGAAAATGACCTAGGCCACTACCCTTACGTTCCCTTTCATTGTGCCTCCTGGTGCGCCTTTTGCAAATGAGCTAGTTCAGTTGTCGTCCTGATTTATAGCATAGAGTGATGTTAGAAAGGAAGGACAAGCTCTCAAGATCCAAAAATGAAAGGCCAAGGATGACAAGAAGTTGGCTGAGCAAAAAGTGTATACTACTTACAATGAAGCTCAGAATGCGATCCATTTCACAACCACGCATTTGAATGTTATCAAACCACAAGGGGAGATGTAGCTTGATGATTACAACATGTTTGCCATGGGACTTCATCTGAGCATAGCCCGACCACAAGACAAGGTTGAACTCATGGAAGAAACGCAACAGGTGGTGACCATGGACTTCCTCAAGTCTAGTCGCCAACTAAAAAAGAAAGAAGAGGAGCTGAAACTTGTGAAGGAGAGGGTTGAGTTCCTACAAGCAAAGAAAAAAGTGATGGAGGAAGATGTTGCGTGCTTATCAGAAAAAGCACAAGTAGTAGAGGTGGAGCAGAACAAACTCCAGGAGGAACTTGCAGAGCTCCAATCTGTTGACCCCTCCCTAGTTGATGTGCTATGAAAGAGGAACCAAGACTATCAAAATTGGTTAACTCTGGCAGAACAGGCAATGAAACAAAAGAGGAAGGAATTTGAACAACATCGTGCTCAATTTGAGCAAAAGATGCAAGAGGAGGCAGACTTTGGGAACCCAAAAGGCCTAATTGGAAAAGGAGCTTTAGGAGATGAAGCTTTCTCTTGAAACAGAGTCAACAAGAGTCAGGTCAAGGAAAACTAGTCCAAAGAGCTAAGAAACATTGAGAAACAACTTGCATCCGCAAACAGGAGAATTGCATAATTGACAAAAGATGTCGGCTCGAAGGATGAGATTTCCCTTCTAAGGAGTGTTCCCCAAGCCCCTGCTGCCCAGCCGGACCTCATTCTAGTGGCTCAATAGCTATATATTTTGTATTGGGAAAAGGTCAAGGTCTTTTGCTTGACCCTATAGCCAATGCTCCAATATATGTCAGAGGAAAAAAAAATTGAGCAAAGAGGTTCGCAAAACAATTGAGCAGTTCACGCAATTCATCGAGGAGAGGGTTCCTGAAGCAAAAATTTTGCTAAGTTATACCTGGTCTCGGATGAGGGCTTAGCCAAGGCAGGGATTGAGGATCAGAAAGATGTTGCTAAGATGACAAACAAATTCATCCATTTTCACTCAGCTATCCTTCGTGCCAATGCATGCACAACTACTTTGAACTAGACTATGGATAGCATGTGGGAAAATTTCTCTCAGTTGACTGAGATGGGCCTACCTTCCCCGTTTCTTGAAGATGAGTCGGTCGCCATAGTAGAACAAATTGTGGCGAAGATTGAAGAGGAGTAGGACATAACCACTTTTCAGAGTTTCAACCAACCTCCTACAACAGTAGATATTGAAGGTGTCATTCATCCAATTTCATGACTACTCTTCCAATTTGAGTCTTGGGTCGATTTACCTGCGATGCTACCTTATAAAGAGATGTTTGACCTGAGTGGAGTGCACGAGAATCTACGTGACATATCGAGACCATCTGAGGTCGACTGGCTGCCTCTATAGGCAACTCTTTCTAAGCTCTGACTTTGTCACCCTATGGATGGGGGCTCTGGTTTGCAAGCTAAAGGAAATTTTGGGTTCCTCATTCTGTAGGAGAAATGCCCTTAGTAGTCACCAAAAGTTATGAATATAATATTCCTCAAGCTCCCTTTGGGATGTTTTTATTTTGCTAAGTACTGACCCCCGCCTCATATGTTCAACATATTTCCCTTAGCTTTTCATTGGGCTATTTTTTGCTATACTCTGTCGGTTGCTTCCACATGTCTGTCAGGCGCTCCTCGCAACAATTCCTTCCTTCGCTTTGCTAACGGCTCCCACCATGTTGACACATGTCTACATCGCGAGCTATTTAGAGTCGCTTCCCTTCACTTTTTCATCGAGCCCCGTCCACGTGCCATGTAGCTTCAGTTTGCATAAACTTTTGGTGGACCCCACAATCAGCGCCGATAATAAACATTGTTGTTATGTGTCTTCCCAATGCAAGATTTCAACAAAGGGAAGGGAGAATGAACCACAGGCTATGAACTGCTACCACGCGTCCTTTCGCGATAGTGCTACCAAAAGGATGGATAGAGCAAGCAACAATATGCGACATGCTACCACGTGTCCTAACTGCATCCACTGGGAAGTGACACTTGTCTACACAAGATTTTTTTGGACCACTGACATCATTCACGTGGGATGCATCTGCTGGGAAGCGACTACATGTTATGGCCCAAATATTTTTTGTTACAACAACCAAGGGGAATCATTACTGCAACCATCATTGCTCAAGATACAAAATCTTTTCTATTACAAGCTCGCTAGGTGGTGGATTGTTGGCTATATATATTGCTTCTTTCTTTAGAAAATGAGTTCAGAAGATGCAAAAAAATTAGAGAGAGACACCAGGCCTTTAATATTGTTTTAGATTATTATATGAAACTTTCAGATTGTGCCATTGTTCGATTTTTGTTTTTCTTATATTATTTGATAAGACATTAATATTGTGCCATTATTGTCTAAATTGTTCATTTGTAGAACTTTTATGATTTTAAATATAAATTGCTAGTTTAGATCATGTCTTTGACTCCTCTTTTCAATGAATGTATGCGATAATCATTTTATGTCATTAGATGAATTGTTTAGACCTTTATCTTTGATTTTTGTTAATTCTAAAACATAACAGTTTACCAATCAGGCCATTAAATCGAATCCCCAAAGATAGATTTACCGTGCCTATATCTACCCCTTTGCGCATCACCTTAGTTAAATTTTTATTTTTTATATCTGCTTCCTTTTCCCATTCCAAAACCCCAATTACAGAAGAATCCGACTTCTTTAAAAACTCAGAGGTCACTCAGTTTAGTGCAATTGGTCCCCCCATTAACTAAGTTTCCCATAAAGGTTGTTACCTTGCTAATTTTTGACATCAACAACTCCCATTAATCAAATCTATTGGCACAATCACTTCTAATTTCTTTTCAGACATTGGGGACAAAGCTTTACTAAGAGGAAATTGTAAAGAGCTCTCTTTCTTTTGATAGCTAGCCATATTAGGGCATTCTGCTTTCAAATGTTCCATAGAATGACACAAAGAACATGTATTTTGATTACTTTCTACTACAATTTCTTGAATCCATGTGCCAAACTTAGAGTTTATATGCACTTCATCAGGGAATGGTTTTGTAGTATCAAGCAATACACAAACCTTAACAGGCTGTGTGGGATTATCATAAAAGGCTATGTCATGTTGAAGGAAGATACCAATATGATTTGCCAAAATTTCTATTAACTTAAACTCCCTATACTCTAGAGGTAAGGATTTTAATTGAATCCATGCTGGCACAGATTTTGACATAAATTGATATGATTTAAAATTAGGAATCCAAGGATTCATGCATAAACCATATCCTTCATATATATGGGATTTCACTTTATAAACAACATCCCTTTCTTCTTTTGAATGAAAAATTACAATAAAAATCCCCTCCCTTTGATCCAAATAAAAGAATTTTGATACCCCTTCCCATTCATCAAATAGAAAATATTTCAATTATCAATTTATCTTGCTTAAGTGAATTTATTTTACCACAAACACTTGTCTTGATTAAGTTTTCCAAACTAAATGTTTATGTAAAAACATCATAACTTTCACAACGTCCATTTTGTGAGAATCATGAGGGTGAATCCATAATTGCCTATGTTGTATTTGGAAAATATGGATTGAGATATAAGTCAAGATATTTATAAATATCTAAGGATAGAAATCCTTAGGACAAACAGTTATATCAAGGATTTTTCCATATTTAAGCCAAAGTGTTTGAAATTTTGAGGAAGATAGTGAATGCTTGTTTATAACGTTTTGGAACCAAACAATGTATTAAATTGACTCACAATCATTTTTTACAATCCTAGGTTTGAAATGGCCATACTTGTTGAGTCCCCACTCAGATTTCTCCAAACACTAAGACATTGCGAACAATTAGAGATTTGGTGACACTGGCTCCCCTCCACAACACACACTTCTCGGGACCACCAAATCTCAAAATCCTGAAGACCCGAAGGTCCTAAGGATTTTTCACTTCAACAATGAATAGTACAAATGTGGAGCGGCTTCAGAATGACCATTCTTGCAACAACAAGTATTAAGGATTTTTGGCAACTAAAATAGTTTGGCTCTTAGTAACAAACCAAGAACACCCAGTTGTATACATGATTGCTTTGCCACTTAAGGATCTTACTACTGTTCCTGTTCCACTTAAGGCATGGTACTAGGTGTAGTACATTATACAATCCATGATAAAAGGTACTTTTTCATGATTTTCCAACCTTTAATATAGCCCACCGGTAAACGTGCTTGCAAGTACTTGCCTATGAGTTTCTCGTTGCAGGGTGTGTCTCATAGTAAGTCCTCTCTTAAGGATGACACAAATCATAAGTGTACTTAAGTATTTATCTTCACCTAAGATTGCACGAAGCGTAAGGGGATTAGATACATACTATAAGTGCACATAAACAGTGAAGTACAATTGGAGTGTTTCTCTTCACCCAAGATTGCATGAAGCGCAAGGGGATTGGATATGCACTACAAGTGTGTCACAACAAAGCAAACACTAGTTCATTTTACTGACTAAAGCTAAGATGTATTCATTTTATGCACCAAATGAAATGTTAAGTTTCCTTGTTCAATTTTAAAACCCAAAAGACAATGATGAGATGAGAGTTCAATTTTAGTCCCGTTTGAGCGTTCATTTTAAACCCAAATGAAATTTAGTGAGGTCTTAGAGTGTAAAGTAAAAAGCATAAAAAATTGGATTATAATTGCCCCAAAGCGTCAAACGCTTGTTACAATCATAAAATCTTGATAAGAGAATACTTCTTCACTTTAACTTCATGTTGTCCAATCCTGCAAAACCTCGTTAGTCTAACAACTAGAACAATGTTAGAGGCATGTTAGTACTCTGACGAATCGAAAAAATCAAAACACATGCTGAAAAATGATCGTTAAACCTCTTACCAAAGTTGGGTGTTAGTATACACAATAACATCGCTCTGGTGAATAAGGGCATCACTCTGCATAAAAACCAGAGAGCACGATAGTGTCACTATTTGGTCGGGCATCACCGTTTGCAAATCTTTGATACCTTGATAAAGTGGTGGGTAGTAGAGTGTGGTCAAAACAATCTAGAAACTCATAACAAAAAAAATTGAAAATATTAACCTTAAACTTGAAAGATTATTCACACAAATTGATATTACAATTTATTCATCTTCTCATATCTTCCCTGTTGCACAAATGGTCCCTTAATATAATATAAGGTGACCGTAACAAACATAATAATATAGAAAATTAGTTCTAACTATTCCCTCAACTATTTCCTACAATATCTCCTTAACCATCTCCTATGATCTCTCCCTAAATTCTCCATGATCTTCTCAACAATCTCTATCCCTTTATTCACTCAATCTTCTCAATTTCTCACTCCTACGTAGACTTCTAGAATTAGTCTACTAAAATCTTCTCTCACGCTCCCTTTTAACAATTACTTGTAATTTTCATCTTTCTCACATTTTTATCTTTGGTCCTTTGGCCTTTGGGCTTGAGTCTCCCCGTCTTGCATCTGCAACCATAATTGTCAATGCTCCTACATCATAAAGTAATAGTGTCACTCTTTGTTTAATCGACATCAGTGCATTTAATAGGCGTCACTGTTTGAAATGACAATAGTGTCGTTGTATGGTGACACCTTGTAAAGGTGTCGCTAAAATTGATTAGGGCATCACTCTATCCTGCAAAAGTTAAAATGAACGGAATTTAAGATAGAAATTGATTAAATTGATGATTTTCCCTCCTAGCGCCAAAATGTCAACACAGGATACTAGTATGGGTCGATTACACTTGATCCACGAAGAATCAAAGCATAGCGTAGCCACTAATACTTAATCTTAGACAAGGTCATTCAAATGAAAGATAAACTAAACATTTATTGAAATGAAGCATTCTAAATATGAAAACATTTAAATGTCTACTCTAACCCATTTAAAACTTATCCTGTTTTGGGATTGGTGTCGTGTTGATGTGGAACAACGACCCTTTCCCAATCCTGTGATCAGTGAGCTTGTTCCAATCGATTCTATTGAAGAGAATCGATGAAACTATTGTGATATGTGGATGAAAATATGATTTATGCTAAATTGAACATAATGCAAGCTAAAATTAACATGATTTTATGCTAAAAATGATCTAAGTATGCAAAAACTAAGCTAATCTAAGTGGATTCTAAGCTAAAAGATTCAAACCATAATTTATAAACAAGCTAAAATGGATGCATGGAAGCTTAAAACTAACATGCAACTAAAAATGAACTAAAATATGTTAAAGTGAGTAAAGTATGAGTGCGAATGTGAGTGAATTCAACAACATAAGTTTGCAATTGAAAGATGGATCCATTTGTCTCCAAATAGTGTTCTATTTATAGGAAAGCAAATGAGAAATGAAGGGTTGAGATCAAAAGGGTTAATCAATGGTCAAGGATGGAGGAAATTGGAGGCATGGATCATGGATTCTCATCAACGAATGAGAATGCAAGATGAGATTTAATCAAGGGTTCTCATTCCTTCCAAACAAACACACTTTTGATCTGTTTAAGAGGTCAAAGGTTAACTTGCTTAGGAGGTTTCAAGTTTAGCTTGCTCAAGAAGCCAAGTGAGAATATTCCCTTTTTAAAATGATTGGAGGAGAGAGAATATCCTTTGGAATATTCTCATGGGCAAGGAAAAAGGACATTTAGTTAATTAAAACTAAATTAAAATTATGCAAAGGAGGAATATTCCTTTGCAAGTGGAATGAATTAGATTAGTTAAATAATTGTTAATTAAACAAAGTTTAATCATACAATTAGGGGATTTAGAAGAATTTAGATGATATTCATTAAATTAAATGATTTAATGAACGGGGAAAGGTGAAATGACATTTAATTAAATAACTTAGGGCTATTTAATTAAATAAGAAGACTTATGGAATTAAATTAAATAGTTTGATTTATTTAATTTAATGAGATGAAATGTTGGCATGAAAGGGGGTGAATTAACCCGATTTGATGAATTAGGTTAAATAGATGAAAATGAGGCAATTAATTAATTAGCTAGGCTAATTCAATTAATTAAGTGAAAAGAAGATGGGTTTGAGGAAAAAATGATGTTAGTATACTTGATTTGAGTGCATGATATTATTCAGGACATTTTTCAGTGTCTACACCAAGCAATTATAGGTTCTCATTTTGAAAGTTGAAATCCTAAGAGAAATATATGGGACATCAATGTTGTTTGGAAGTAGTTATGTAGGCAATCCTTAGGTGAAGAATACCCTTGTGACCCAAGTCTACAAGGGAGGGGTTTAGGAAAATTTCCAAGGTTTGGGGTGAATTAAACTTGGTCAATATTCTCTCTTTAATATACTTCTACTTTAGACTAAAATTTGCATTAGAATGTGGGGAACTCACCTTCCAATTAATATGTCCCCATTATATAGTTAATGAGCTAATAAAAGGTGATCCATCATCACTAAGCTTACCTATTGTAAAGTTTTTGGTATTTGGATTTCCAAAATCTACTCCAATCTTGGATAAAATTTTAGAGTCATTGTCATCATAGTTTTCTTGACGTGGATGTTTGAGATTTTCCCTAAAATTATTTGTATTAAAATTACTAGAGGTTGTGTTTTGAAAACTATGACGATGTGTCTTCAATGATGAGTATAGGAAGCTATAGGTTAGCCTCAACATCTACTGAGGTCTATTCTTTTAAGAAATAGAGCCATGGTAAAATTATAAATTGCAAGGTTATGAATGAGTTATGGAACTTACCAACTTGAGCTTAATGATGATGTTGAATAAAACCATTAGGATCTTATGGTGTGAACAACTCTTTTTAGGTATGGATGGTTTTCCTACTCTTTATATACACTTGGGTATGTGTTGAGTTCATGATTGAGTTGCTTAGGGTGGTGATTTCAAACAATAGCTTTATTTATTTGAATAATATGCCACAATGTCTTTAGGCTAACCTATACTTCTCATCGATCCAAGACACATAGTCGTTGTCTTCAACACACAACCCTTGGTTATTTCAACCAAGATAATTTTAGGGGAAATATTACACATTCATAGATAAACCATGTTGACAATGACTCTAAAACTTCTTGTAATATTGGAGTATTTTTTAAAATAAAAATACCACAAACCTTAGAGTAGGTAAGGTTGATGATGATGAATCACCTTTTATTAACTCACACCTATATAGTGGAGAGAATGCATTAATTGGGAGATGAATTCACAACCATGTAATACATATTTAAGCCTCAAGATAAAGTATATTGAGAGGAAAGGTTGACCAAGTCTAGGTCATCAAATTCTTGGACCAATTATCTAAAGCCCTCCCTTATAGACTTGGGTCACAAGGGCATCCTTCACACAAACATTTTGTTAGGATTAAGGTTCCATCAATCTTGAAATATCCTATGCATTTATTAATCAAATACATTATTTATAAATGAATTCACAAGGGATGTGGGATCCTTTAGAATATGTAATTATTTATTTATAATTTATGATTAAAGAATATTCTAATTTGAGATGTGTTAATAAGGTCAAACTAGGCACCCATCTTGGAGTGTCTCCTACTTTCTAGGGATTGACAATCTAGGAACCCAAAATATAGAGATTGATTTTTTTCTACTATGAATTTTTGTAAGAGCCTTAGTTTAACATTTTCTTTTTTTCCCAACTTAGAATGTTACAACCAAACTATCATAGGAAGAGAAATGACCTAACATATAATCTCTTCCATGTGTCTTCTTGTTCAAATTAAAAAGTCTTCATAAAGTTAGAAAATTATGGCATATGTGCATCCCCTTGTGAATACCCTTGTCCACCAAACCTAGGAATTTGATTACAAACTTCTCTTGGAATGAGTTTCAAACTATACATCACCCAAGACAGGTTTGATTGATTATGTTCAGTAGTAAGAGTTGTATAAAGAAGTTTGACCTTTTGACTCTTTATGGCTACAAGCTTGGGTATAGACTATAACATGTCAACCTGTAACACATGTGTATGTAATTTTAGACCATCAAAATATGAAGTAGATGCATCTAAATCTTGTCGTTGCTTAGGAGGAAGGGCAATGAACACAACCTTTTGAGTCTTAGACTATGAAATATTAAACTCACGCATCCTTATTTGTCTTTGAATGCTTGTTATCTATTTAATGGATGCTTGTAGGATATGCGTTTAAGTAATTTACTTCATAGGAGAATGAGGCCTCACTATAAAAATCCTAACTTTCATATTCATCATAGTAACTAGGATTTGAAACATAAGTTGTTGCACATGAATGTGTGGCTCTAGGGTATTCATCGTATAATGAACCCATGTTCTACAACTTCATAACATGCATGACTAAACTTTACTTTCATGGAAGTATATTGCCTTTTTATGAAATATTTTAATCATCAATAAAGAGAGAAGAATAAAAGCACGTTGAACCTCTTGTTGCACCAACTTGGAATGTGGCATAAATTCACACTAGCCTACCTAAATACAATAATAAACAACTCGATGCTTGATAGTAGTCACTGTTGAATAAGACAACTAAGAGGGGGGGTGAATTAGTTGTCATAGAATTTAACCTTTAAGTTTAATTACCATAACAAACACATAATACTGCTAACAAGAATAATCATCAAATGCCAATGCAAAAACACATAAACACCATAATACCATATTTACGTGGAAAACCCAATAAGGTAAAACCACAGTGAGGATTGACTCACACTATAGAGAATATCAAAACCAATTACAAAAGGCTCACTGCCTGAAATAAGGACTCACTGTCTAGAACAAGGACTCACTGTCCAACAAGGCTACAACCCACAGGGTTCACTGCTACAAAGATACAAAGAAGACGAATAAGTCTTTTTATAGAGAGACTACAATCCCAATTCAACAAAAGATTCCACCATAGTCACTCGATCCACTTGCATGAATGATAGAGTTCACCTTTTGCTCACTGCATCCAGAAACTCAACATTAAGCTTTGCACTGATCCTCCACACTCTCAAGACACACACAATCACTAAATAGAATCAATGCCACACCGAACTACACTTCCTCTTTCCTTTTTATCGCTCTTCTTCTTTTCACTTGTCTTAGAATCTCTTTCTCTCTCATTTCTTCACCATTAACACATCTTGTATTTATACCATCTTCAACTTTGAAATGTATCCAAATTCGACCATCCAACTTAAATTCAAATTATGTCGGTGCCAAAACACCTAGGGCGGATTTAGAATGAGGGCGACCCAAACACATGCTTCATTAGGACCCAAATAGATCCAACACGCTTCATCATTCTCAAAAGCAACATTTCACACAAGGTTGACCAAACCAGTGTAAAACACATAGAACCATTAAGCACAAATCTTCCAAATGTCGAAACTATCTTCAATAGAAACGAGGCAACACAACTCTAAAACCTCAATTCATAAGACTTCATCAAAGAGGAATCCAAACCAACAACATTTCTCCTGGATCCCAACCAGAAACATAGAAAACCACAGTTCACAACTAGTGAACACAACTTGCATTGTACAACGAATCAACAATCAAAATACTGCATATAACATCTTCTAACAACCACAAACAACATATCTGAATTACACAACCATAAGAGCAAATTTGAACCAAAACCCAGAGCAACCACTAAGCACTTGCAACATATCTTTATTAAAAATTTCTCCATATCTTTGACATATACAATCAATAACCAATAGACCAGTTAGCATCAATGACAACACCTTTTCCATTCTCACAACAATCACCACCTCTTCGAAACAGGAGATACTTGAAGCAAAGAAACAATCTCCAAGGTAGAAATAAACATATGGATTTGTGCCTTTAGTAGATTCTTTAATTCACTTAGAACCCCTGAAATCCTTGACAATGATGTTGGATTCCAAAGCTTCAAGTCCACATTCCTAGAGTGAAGACTAAGCTACTAGGCCAAGGGAATGTGTCATCTTAAGGAAACTAATGGACTCATCAAAAGAATCAGGGAAAATAGGGTATAATGCTTGAGAATGGGTAATCAAGCTCCTTCACTTTAGGCTCAACTAAATCCAAGAGGGCATTCCTAGAGGTCTCCTTAAAATAAAAAGTAAAGAGAAATGAAATAATCATAACCAAGCCAATAAAAAATTAAACCCAATACACGATGAACCCTAAGATTTATCACCAAGTTCATGACTTGATATTATGAGATGACTTACAAGACCTCTTATTAAAATAAATAATATACTCTTTTATATGCACCAAATGATGACGATATAATATCCCTACATGTGAATCTAGTTAATAACGCATATACATGTGTAAGAGCATGAATATAGTACCATGATCCTCTATTAGTTTATTAGTTCAAGTTTGCATAATATTTGGCACAAGTCATGTTATTGGATTATGTGAGTGTGTTATAACCTAATAACTAGTCGAATACTATGAGAAAAATGTGATTAAATTAAAATTTATTTGGCCTCTCACAAAGTGGACTAGTCCCTACTACATTGGGCAAAAAAGTCACAACTTGCAAGGATGAAGATAACACACTCAAAAATCATAAATGAAACTAGATATGCATATGCATATAAATAAAAAATAAAAGATATATCTATATATATATGCTTCAAATTATCAATTATAGAATAATAACATTCCACATGCAATAAGAAAATACCTTCACAAAATAATTTGTTATCCATTATAATATTGTCATACATCAATCTACTTCTCATTATATGGGGCCAACAGATGTGGCAAGAGAGAATTTGTAGCTAGACTCAAAGATTCCACTTAAATATTGCAAACATCATGGAGATAGTCGATTGCATACATACTCTTACTTGAATCACCTTCCTCTAATTTACATTACATGTTCTTTCCCTTACAAGACCTGACTTGCATCACTTGATCACCTAGACTAACCTAAGACACTAAGGCTAGAAAATTGGCTCATAGACCAACCTAGATTACATCTTTTATTCATGTATATATAAATTTAAAAAACCAAGTCAACCACATAACATAGATACAAGTGATACATCAAACCACATCACATTTTAAAAACTCATCATAGTTAGCATATTGTTGCAAATATAAGGAATGCACTTGCATGAGAGAGGAAAATTCTCCTTAGACCATGAATTGGTACTTAGGCATATGTAACAATAATTTTCTAACACATTTAATTATAAAATTGTAGTAGCATGAAACACCTTTATACTTTGAATGTAAATACTACCTCAAGCCACACTCGACCCATATTTTGCATTAAATTCCTCGATAAGTTAGGTGAGGTTGACTATCCAACTTTAAATCCCTTGCCATTAGTCTACACATGACTAAGAGTATTTTACAACATCACATGCCACCAGGGATCTAATAAATGCACTTGCAAATATAAATTTCAATCATTGGTAGTAAAAAGGAGAAATCCCTAAACTTAGGGTGTTTAGGGCACAAGCCCTTATAGTGCACATAAGGCTTAAATACCATCATAAAGACCAAGCAAGAGCTTATGAAGGTTGCATAGAACACCATCATGCATTACTAATATTACTCATTTGCAAGTACATCTTTTTTAGTAGTTGCTCCTTGTTTACATGTAGAAACCCCTAAAAATGGTGAGAACAATGCTTTGAAATGTCTACTAGTGCGTGCATTATCATGTTTTAAATTTTGGATGAGATCAACTATAGGTGACGAAGGATGTTTAAATCCATGGCTAGTGCATGATGCCCTAATTACGTCAAAAATTCATTCAAGCCCCACTACTTAAGCCACAAGGATGCCTCATGTAACATACTGATAAGTTACCACCCATAAAGGATAAACCATATCAAGAAGACATAAAACGCACCACTGCCACCAATGTAACATGTAGCAGGCAAAGAGTCACCACATAGAATACAAATGAGCCAATTAGATCACACATGACACCACAAACCATACTCGATACACACTCTAATAATGACTAGGAAAATCCAATGGAGATTATTAGATCAACCAATCTAGAGACTAGGATATACACAAGATGACATGGATAACATCAAGCCCAATACACATGACCCAATCTAATCGATGGCCATATAAAACTCTAACATAAGCAATCGTAGATTGACTGTCAATACATGGTTACAAAAGCATAATACATGTGTGTAATTTTTTTAGAAACATGGATGAGTGCTACTAGCTCCTATATTTGATGTGGTTGTATTGATTTATTTTGGTCTACTAGATTAGGTCATTTTTCATTAAAATGTTTAATCTAGGCTACAATATTATATTAAATTGTGCATTCTACTTATTGTTTATACTACGTTTAGAATATTCCCTAGACATAGTAATATAACAAGGGTACGTGAACCTTAGCATGCTTTGGTTGAGGATGCTTATAATTTAGCACACATAAATTTATTGCCATCTAATTGTTAACCATGGTCTAAGCACATGAATGTTAATACTTAATCTTCTCCACAAAAGCTTGCACTAGAGAGATTTGTGGCAAGTCCTTTGGTTTGATGGATTTCCTTCATTTCGATGAATCCCTTTCACTACTTGAGCATGTAATATGCACCCTTGTTCTACCTTATTTTGTTTGTTTGTTTGTTTGTTTTTGGTGTGTTTAATAGAAGAAGACAAAAATTTAGAAGGTGTTTACAATATGAAAAACAATGACAATAACAACGAACACAAATATTGCAAGATTAAGTGTTAGAAACTTAACTATATAGGGATTCTCACAACTATAATATGTTTCAGATTTGATATAGAAGTAATATAATCCCTTAAATAAGGGTTTTACATACACAAAATGTTCATAACACCTTTGAGGTTGCATTTTAACCATACCCATTTGCTGTTGTTTGAAATAGACTGAAATTGTCCACATGTGACCAACAACCTAATGCATGATATAAAGCTTGAAATCTCCTCCACTTACTATTGTTTCACCCCAAAATTGATTGTTGAGCTGTCTACAACCCTAGGCACCTCAAACCCCTCCAAAATGCAACCCAAAAACTAGGCGACCAACTATAGAAACCACATGCCCTCCTTGAAATTTTGCAACCTACTTGGGAAGAGGTACGACCAACAAAAATAGAGTATTTTTGAGTTTTAAACCCTCTAATATGTTGATGACAAACACTAAAGTTTTCTTTCAATCCTACAAGCAAACCCTTGGCAAATCTTCACCCAAAATTGAAATGATAAAGCTCCTATGTGACCCCTAAATGGAATCACCTCAAATCCTCTAGATTATGTCTTTCAACAACATGGAGAATTTTGCTTGTAAGAGGTTTCGTCCTCACAAACCAAGAGGAAGAACCATCTCCTCTAGCAAGAAGAATATCAAATAACAAGTCAAGCCTACCCAAAAAGAGCTCCAAACTTTCTTTTTGTGTGCCTCCTCAAAATCCACACCCCATTTAGCATTAAATGCACTTTTTCATTTGAATTTTAAATGTTCCCTTATTTCTCCAAGTGAAGCGTCCAACTTTAGGGAATACTTTATTAAATTTTAAAACACCTTATGTCTCCCAAAAGTATCCCTTCATAAAGTAAATTTATAATTTTAAATAATGATAAAGTTAAATATTTAATTTAACTTTGATAAACAATATATATAATTTATTAGATAAGTCTAAATTAAATGTAAGAAAAGAAATATTTTTCTTTACAGTTACACATCTTTATATTTTATATTATTGTTTTTAATTAACGATCTTATAAACTCGTCTATTTAATAATTATTAAAAATTAAACTTTTAAAAATAATTATATAATTTTTTGACAATACATTTAGGTTACTCAGAGCAATATATATAAGCACTCGTGACCACCCTCCCACACCCCTCCAAAAAAATAAACCACAGCCCACAAAATTTAAAAAAATTTAAATGGTCTCTATGAATATCATCGTCAACTTCAACATCTCTTTCATTCCAGTTTAGTTTTCTTTCTTTTATGTAAACGCATTCATCGAAAAGCAGTTGTGCCTCCCCAAAAATTTAAAAATAAAAAATTTCTCAACATTAGTTAGGCAAAAAAATAATCAGGACCGACTGTCAGTCTGTACACAAACCAACCTAACCAGCATTTTGCGGGAATTGTGCACAAATTTGAATTTATTCATTCATTAAAAAATACTAAATACATGCATATTCTGTTTATTTTCAGAAAGAAAAGAAGGAAGCGATTCATTTTTCAGTTCAGTGGGTGCTGTTAAAATATGTTCCCCACCAAACAAGGAAAGAACTTGGTGGAAGGAAACATTCTGTCGATTAACAATAACAGCTTCTAGTGAATGAATGAATAAATCTGTGTTTTTAAAAATGCATGGCTTACCCCACTTGACGTTGGTGATATTGAGTCTGCAAGCTGCCATTGCCATTGCTAGTAACATTACAGGTATGTTGTATATAACATAGTTAGAAATAAAATAGAATATATTTGAATAAGATTAAAGAGTTCCTTTTCGTTATATGTTACAGTGGGAAAAAAACCTCAGCCGTTTGTTGGATATGATTATTTGTATATATAACTAAAGTTAATGGGATGAGCTTGAGAGTATATATACAGTGTAGTATGATGTTCCATGCTAAAGGTTATGTAGATTGTAAAAAGTCCATTAAGAACTAATTGGAAGAACTGGATATATTTAGCTTGTTTAAAACTTCTAATGTGATGTCAGAAGAGAAGATTCATTTATCTTTCTGTGCATTCTCATGACAGTGTAACAAATGTGGTGTACATCATTATGATATTGTATGTTAGAGTTTATGTAGACTGCAAGAGACCCAGTTGTTTGTTCTTGCCAGGCCAGATGTCAAGGTGTGTACAGCATGAGAACTAATGGCAGAGCTGGAGATATTTAACTTGATTATATAGAATGTAATGAAATGCAAAATGTGATATCAGAATAGAAGATTCAGTTGAGTCGAGCTTTTCAATAGTTCTAGTTTAATGGTGTTTTAGTAGCTCCTTAGAAAAATTGGATAACGAACTAGACCCACTTGCTGCCTTTGTGCTGTGTACAATTGGGGTTTACATAGAGGTCATTTCACAAAAGTAAATGAATAAATATAATAAATAACAATTAGAGGGCTTATTCATTCTGGGTTTCATCCCTAGTTTTCTCCTTGTGTGAATATGACTGCTTGAGCTACGCAAGGTGGCCAGTTTTACATGATTCCCCAAAAGAGATGGTTAACGAGGAACTGAACATTCCTAAAACTTTGTCAATTTGGAGGCAAGCTTTGGGGTACAAGTCGCTGGGTTGGTGTGTTTACATCATGCGTTGCTACGGTGCTAACATTGCCAGTGGTTTATGCCTTGTCGGCTTTCTCTTGCTTTTGGTTGTTACCTATGCATTGCCTGTCATTTACTACTGATGTACTACAGTGACATGCAGCGAAAGGATTTTGCTCCTAATTAAAGCTCTCTTTCGTTAACAGTGGTTGAAGCCAAAGATAGGCAGAAGATATACATAAAAAAGGAGTCGCAGACTCTAGCAATAAAACACACATTATTGAATATTTATTGTGGCTCTAGTTTCTAATGATGGGACCTAGGTTCCTCAATGTCCCTATGACTTACAACCTCCTCGAGGCCTTTAGAAGTAAGAGTGACTTACTTGTTTGCCAAGATGTATGCCACTTTATTAGTTTCTCTGGTGTAACAATGGTTGAAGGTAACCTGTTTGAACTAAGGAGCATAAAGACCTCTTTAACACCACTTTTGACCTCCAACAAGAAACGGAATTGATTTTCAAAGCATTTTATTATCAGCATAGGACCTGCTTTAGCCTAAATATGCTTGATATCGTAGCTAAAGACAAGAGCTAGAACTATAACTGCTGCGCCAGCCCATAAAATTGCTGGTTCCTCTAGGATTACCAAGGGCATGAGCATAAACAATGCCACGTTTATAATTTTAGTATCTCTAAGGGCAATCCAGTGTCTTCCAGCCCTGGGTTGCTTTTGAAGGCATCATCAAAGATTTGTTTAAACTTTAACCTGACTCAAACTTGGGTGTTTCCATCTCACCTCGGCTCTTAATAAAAGATCCATGGCACACGCAAACACTTTTTAGGTGAGGTGGTTGTCAATTTTGATTTCCAAACCTTGCTCATCCTCAGCCATATCATGTCATGTCACACTCTCATTATATTAATTATTATTAGCATTTCATCAAAACTTGTAACCATGGTAATGGGATTGGTATGCATGCATAATTCTTTTTCATCGAGTTCTTCTTCGCAGTTGTGCTGGTCAATCCTTCCTCTTCTCCCAATAAATATAATGCATTGCATTCTGTGAGTTGTTCGGGTTAGATGTTGTCACTGTTCGGCCTAGCTGGGATTGGAAATGACAGATGGGAAGCCTCACTTTTTAGTGTGAAGTGCTCTTTGGGAACAAATCTAGTCAAATAACTTATAATCTTGATACCTTTAATTATTAACACTTGATTTTTACTACCTTTTTTGAGGAATGGAGAGCTACATATTGTCTCAAAGGTGTAGATAATGATCTCAAAAGTCTTGGACATATGATCCTGTTTCTGGCTTAGAACGGTGCAGGTAGTTGTTTGGATGTATGGATAGGCCTTTTGGAAAGAATTGGAACACATGCTAAAGTGATCCCTGTAGATCATCAAGGACTGAAGTTTTTTGATGAGATCACAGGTTTCTTGAATGTTTTTTATTCCCAGAATAGTGATGAGAAATGCTAGGGATCTGTCATGTTTGTCTAGCCACTAATGCCCAAAATGTTACCATAGTAAGGCTTCAACCAGTATTTTAAGATATTAAATTTTAATTAATAAATAATTTTATTTCTGCACTGTATTATCAAATATAGACATTTTTTCCCCAAAAGTTCTCTAGCGTCCAAAAATATTTTGTAGAGGTACAACATTAACTCAATGGATTTCATTTTTAGTTTATTTAATATTTTACTCTAAGACCCTTATAATTCCACTTTGAGCTATTGGTCAGCCTCATAGCTTTTCACAAGGCTTTACGCCAAGTTTAATATTAATGTCCTATCCTATATCGAGGAGTTTGAGATGTAACATAAAAAAATTGTACTCTTCAAAACTTTATTACTTTTCCTTTGGATTTTTTGAATAATTAGAAACCATGCTGTTCTAGACTCAGGGTAGTCACTGTTATGATAGATGTTTACATAGTCCTGTAATAATTTCAATGAAAATCCTTGAACTTTTCTTGAATAAAGTATGAAGTGCATCTTGGACTTATTAATATGCTGAACTAAAGATGTTTCATTTTAGATTAGATCCATGTTTGTTTCTATCCCTTTAAATTTTCAAGTTGAACTCAAGCAGTCCTGAACTAAGCTTATTACAAGAAGCTCCCAAATTTTATGCTACAAAATGTAGACTTGCTGACAAAGACATTGAAAATGGTTATTTGTCTGTGCCAAAAAAGAAATACTTACGTTTCATCAATGTGTATTAATTTACAGGTGGCTCAGGTTGTCCTCTTGAATTTAACCACTTGAATTTTACGGAAGCTGTTTCTGCATGTTCTGAGCAAGACAGAGGGAGATGCTGTCGCTATTTTAATGCTTTAGTTGGAATTTCTATAGCTCAATATGCAAATAGGACAGGTCAGCTGGGAGTTCCTTCAGAATCTTCTGAGATTTGCATAAGTTCTATATCTGATGCCTTTAAGCTCAGTGGACTTTCATCAAATGCAACAGCATTATGTGGCTTAGGCACAAGGATCCCTGTGAACTTTCAATGTGCGAACCTTACAACTATTCAAGAGATGGAGCAGACCTCAAAGTTCAAAGAAGTATCACTCAATTGTATGAATTCTGTTTCATCACTTGGCACTTGTAGGAAGTGTTTGAATGCAACTACAGTATTTCTTCACCGCTTAGTTGGTGCAGAAAATCACACGACTTTGAGCACATGTAGGGATGCTACCTTTGTTGCCGTTGCAAGCCATGGTGATTCAGAGTTTACAGTTGACAGGGCAAGCTGTTTTTTTGGTCTTTCAGGTCTTCATGTTATACCAGGTAGCCCAATTTATAAGTTGGTCTTTAGCAGGTGATTGCTTGTTTTACTTTTGTAATTTTTATTTACTAAAACTTGGGTGTTGGAAACAAACTCTTTTGGTGTTTTATTTTCTGCTTTCTCTTGTATCAACTTCATTAATATCTTGTTTAAACAAATAAAAGTTCCAACCGGTCACCAGAGGGAACTTCTCCTCTCAATTATTATTAGTTCATTTCTTGCAATTTTTAATGGTTCAAACCTCACGGTCAACTTCTATTGACAGAAAGGCTTTATAGAAAATTTATAGATGTGAAGACCTGGAACTCCAACAATACGTTTCGATCTCTTTAATTAGAAAAATTGACCTTAACTATCTAGTTTTATCTGAGTTTTCTGAAACAATAAATTTTCTTGCCCTAGATTTGAGCTACTGCAGAAAATGTTCCTGTAGTTTAATTTTCAGGAATGCTAAAAATGTTCTTGTTCTTTATCACCTGCTTAATATAATATCAAATGTGATTTGTTACAATATGTGCATATACTGTATGTAGAATCATATATATGCTATCAAATACACCCTTTGATACACTTGGAAGGTTAGATTCCTTGAAAGTATGATATCACAAGATGTATAGGAAATACATCCAATATGTTCTTCAAGGTCTTGACATTTTCGTTTTCCAAATCTTCTTTTTGCAGTTTCTTAGTTATCTAGAATTTAAATCATGCTCCATTCCTGTCAGCATTTTGTAGTTTTTATATCATAGATGAATATAACAAAGTAAAAACAAACAAAAGAGTTCTATTATAACAATCTTTTGTGTAATATTTGCTGGTTCAATTCCTAATTCTATTTATAACTAACTTGTTTTTGTCTCAGCTGATTGAGAAATAACCTATGTTCCATGGTGTTTTGGGGACAGGGACAGTGGGATGAAAGGGAATGTGTTTTGGGGATGGCAGTTTGGGGGCCATTTTTGAGGACAGCAGTATATATACACTGATAGGGATACTCAAATTTCTACAAATTTAACTATACATGACATCAAAATTAAGACAGTGACAGCAGTATAGCAGCAATAAAAATTTATGAGCAATAAATATATCATGACAGCAGTACATATCTTTAAGACAGAGACAGCAAGAAATAAAAATTTAAAAACTAAGACAGTGACAGTAGTATAACAGCAAAAATATATCATGATTCAGATTCATAGCTAAGTTTATATAACTGAGAGATTCATAGCTAAGTTCATTATGGGTGGAGAACTCCATAGGATTCTTGGAGGAGGTTTTCCTAACATTCATAGCATTCATAGTTGCGCATGTGGGGTTTGCTTGACAGGCCTAAGGCCTGTGCACAGAAATAGTTTTCTCATCCTTTCAGTAATATGCTCTAGCAACATACACGCAAAGTTCCTCAATAGGTGAGATTTGGTTTTAAATAGTTGCTAATCTAGAATTCTGTTTTTGTTGGTCACAGCAAGCAAGTAATTGGATTAAACATCTTCCATAATTGAATTTGAAATGGCCTTTTCTCCTACCTGGCAATAGGGCAAAAGTGGTGAGCTCTTTAATTTTGGTGTACCTCTATGTTCCACAGGCACATGTCTCTGGCTCTGAAACCAGCATTGCCTACCACATTGTGTTTCCGAGATGGCAGGACACCAAGGGACATCCCCAGCCATCCCTAAATTTACCCAAAACTTTGAAACGTCCCCAAAATGTCTGAGACATAGCTCAGCCGTCCTGGGGACATCTAGGCGTTACCATTTGTTGTTGAACTGGTGGTTTCATAAGCAATAGGCTAGTTATTTATCAGTAGTTGTTCTGTGGATGTATGGCCTTAAGTTTAGGTATACCTTGATTTGTGAATAATCGTGTTTTCTTATTTACTGGCAGCTTTTGATTAGTAAATTGTTAAGCATTTTTGTTTAATGGTACATTTCTCCTATTTTGTTACTGCACAGAGCACACAATCAAAGAGCTGAGCAGGTAAACTATCTGATCTAAGCAGAATAGAAGAACAAGCTCACCATTTGTGGAGGAAAACAACTGATGAAACGTAGCATCAAAAAAATTCAGTTTCTCCTATTTTTGACGCAAGTCCTTTTGATGATGGAATGGAAGCCTCTGGAATTGTTTACAACTTTACAGTAATATAACATTTTAATCTCTCATATTGATAAATGGAATGTGTATAAATCTTAAAGACCTAAGTAGAAAAATGATGAAAATCATTCAGATGCTCTTCAAAGAAATGTGAAATTAATTCACTTGTGGAAAGTTTATTGGCTGTGGAGAAGAATTGGGTAAACTGTCTTATGTTAGACAACCTGAACTATTGTCAAAAGCTTGTAATTTTTGTATTTGTTATCATGGATCAGATGATAGAGCAAGTCAAGCAAGTGTTGAACGCCTTAACTGGTATTTCCGTGTGGTTCAACTGAAATTCTTATTATTCATAGCTTGTGCCTCTAAATATCATCTGAACATTAATGAACTAAAGAGAATTTGATGATATGCATGGTCAACCCAAAAATGGCAGTTGCAAAATGTGGATGAAGGTATAATGGCTCCTCTAGTTATTACCTTCAATAAATCTGAAATGAATTTGAGTTTGGCTTGTGCGGCTTGTAGAAATGAATGTCAGTGGCAACTAAAAAAGTTGACGCCTGCAAGGAGTACTGTACTATCTGATGCTTGTTTTATGGGGTTGTTTTTAATTGTTTTTTGGGTTTCTTCCTGTTTTTTCCTCTTGTAATCTTGGAATAGAATTCAATGTTATAAACACATGGAAAAATATCAGAACACTAAGGAAATTGCCTTAGACAAACACAGAATTGGGAATAAGCTTGAAGCTTTTCTGATAATATCTTGCCTTGTGTGTACAGATGCATCACCATTTTCCAAGCCACCGTCAGAGGCATTTTTCCCAAAAATTTCTTCCACACCAATCTTTTCTCCAGCATATGCACCCTTTGGTGTACCTTCCCTTGGGAAGAGTCACTCCATGTATCATTTGACATTGATTCCAGGAGTTGGACTTGGAATTACAGGAGTGGCCTGTACACTCTTAATTTTCTTGATACTTCTTATTTCTAGAAAAAGAAAAGAGTTGGAGAATTCTGGAAAGCCTGCCATATTCATGTTGAATAGGATCTCAAGCTCACAGCCCCGCTGGAAACTGCACAAATGGAGGAGAGGTCAATCTTGTTGTCTTTCTCTATATTGGTTCTGCCTCATTCTCCATACACGTACTAATTCTGGTACTCCACATTCATAAAATTGACTTGTGTGCTAAATTGCAATGCTCTACTGTTATCACAGGCCCAACAGCGATTTTCAGACGATTTAGCTACAAAGAAATCCAGAAGGCTACAAATGATTTCTTTACCATTATTGGCAAGGGAGGATTTGGAACCGTCTATAAAGCTCAATTTGAAAATGGGTTTTTTGCTGCAGTAAAGCGAATGAACAAAATCTCTGAACAAGGGGAGGAAGAATTTTGTAAGGAGATGGAACTTTTGGGACGGTTGCATCATCGACATCTTGTTACACTGAAGGGATTTTGTGCAGAGCAACAAGAGAGGTATGCATCTCCTAGCTATGGGTTGCCTTGTTTTGCATTGCTACAGAATAAATTATAGAAGTGCAAAACATGGCAATTGGCCAGATGAGGACTATAAGGTTGTGTGTGTTTCTTCTCACAATACGGCTGATAATGAGTTGATAATACACTTGCCAGGTTCCTTGTGTATGAATACATGGAAAATGGGAGTTTGAAAAACCATCTTCACGGTGAGTTTTTTTAATGATTTTTCAACTGGGGATATTGAGAAGAAATAAACATTTTTCTGTTCTTGCACTTTGATCAAATACAATCATTTTCTCTGCAGATTCCTCAAAACCCCCTTTGAGTTGGCAGACCAGGATTCAAATTGCTGTAGATGTGGCTACTGCTTTGGTGAGTTTGAGAGGTTCTAGTAAATCTCTAGATCTATGTTTGAGTATGTGCTCCTGCTCTTAGGATGAACTATTTCATCATTAATAATTTAATTGTGATATGTCTGTGCAGGAATATCTTCATTTTTATTGTGACCCCCCTTTATGCCATAGAGACATCAAATCTAGCAACATTTTATTGGATGAAAACTTTGTTGCAAAGGTAATCAAAATTCATTTTATGTCATTTTAATCTATGATTCTAAGTGAGTGTTCTCTGGTTCATTTTGCTTCCTTGAAAGAACAGACTTAGAGAAATAAAATTTCTAACCAAAAGCAAACATAAGTTGCAAGTAATTCTATATACATATATCAAAGCAAGTTGAATAAACAGAAGTATAAACCTATCTTTTCAGCATTCAGATAGAAGAATGAGATTTCCTTGAGAAATGAAAGAGTGATACTGGTCTTGTATCTTATTGGAGAGCTACTATCTATTCTCTGACATTAGACTACTAGTTGTGGGATAATAGATGGGTAAGCAGGCCCTCCGCTAATCTAAAATAAAAAGTAACATAATCGTCCCCTTATTTAAACATATTAGATTGTTTGTAGACTAATCATAAAAAAAATATGGGGCTAAAATCTGCTATATGCTAACATTGATGAACTGCTGCAGGTCGCAGATTTTGGTCTTGCCCATGCTGCACCAAGTGGAGCAAACAACTTTGAGCCAATTAATACTGATGTCCGTGGAACTCCTGGTATCCTTTTATCCCTAAAGAATCTTGCAGGGTCTTGGGGAGTGTTCCAAAGATATTTTCCTAATTAGACTTTACTTATATTTGCCACCAATTAATGCAGGATACATGGACCCTGAGTATGTGATTACTCAGGAGCTAACAGAGAAGAGTGATATCTACAGCTATGGAGTGTTGCTTTTGGAACTTATCACTGCTAGGAGGGCAGTACATGAAAAAAAGAACCTTGTAGAATGGGCCCAGACATACATTGCTACATGTTCTAGATTGCCCGAAATTGTAGATCCTAATTTGGTTGATAACTACAACTTTGAAGAGCTTCAGAGCCTTGTCAGTATTGTAAAACTGTGTACCCAGAGAGAAGGCAAAGCAAGACCTTCCATAAAGCAAGTTCTGAGGCTTCTGTATGACAAATTGGACACAGCCAATCGTAATCTCATGATTGCTGCTCGAAGTGAAGATTTCACAAATAAGGGAAATACACAAATAGCGAGATCTACAAATGGAATCAACTTTAGTGGTGATTTAAGGTGCTTGCAATCTTCTCCCAGCACTTCTAGGTCTTATTGCAGCAGAAGCTTTCTTCTTGAATCAGGTTCACCACGTTCTCCTATTTCTGCTCCTGTTTCTGCATAAGACTGCAACCAAGCAAAATAAGATCTCCAGATATTGATGCAAGTCAACATTCTTGAGGCAGTCATTGCCAACTCCTCTACAGTGTGCCACACAATTTATTGGTGCAATTGTCAAGTTTATTCACAATTTTGACAAAACTGTCATGTTGAAATGCGTTCTAAGGAATATGAAACTTGAATCCATTTCTGGACTCGCAATTTTGACTTGGCTTGTTGTTTAAGCGAGCCAAACATTAAAACTCACCAAGATTCAGCTAAAACTTTGACTCGTTCAAACTCCCTGTATCTCAGTGACTTTGTCTAGAATTCATGAGTTTCAAAAAACTCATGAGAAGACAATGCCCTTTCCTAATCAATGGATCTTTGTTCACATATGTTTTAACTTTGTTTCAAGCTATGGTACACTGTCAATGGAATTTGGACACCATACATTTGAGTCCCGAAGCTTTTGTACCATAGGCTATATGAAATGCAAGCCCATTAGAATTTTGATGTGTATCTGACTATTTAGAATTTACTATCTAGTTGTACATAGTCTTATGTCAAATTTGATGTTTCTGAAGTGAGTTTTTCACAGAACAAAAATTCCAAAACTTTTTTATGAGAAACTTTTTAGTTTCAAAGTTGTGAGTAGACTCTTTGGTTTGGTAAGTTTCTGAGTTGTGTGCTTTACTGGGAAGTAGGCCCTTTCAGTTTTGAAGCAATCATTACTAGGTGCAAAATAGATGCAACTTGGAATAAGATTACAGAGTTCCAATCCAGTCATTTCAAGCTATCAATATTCAGGCACATTCTGTTAAAGCCAAAATTTTGATTTGTGGGGTTGAAATTTGTTATATACACATGCATCATAGTTTTTTATTTATTTGTCAAACGCTGAAATTTTTCCACCATTTGTCTTGCTAATCTCCTTACAGCATAAATACAATTTGGTTTAGATTGAAGACTGAAATTGTGAATGAACCTACATGCCTGAAAGGGCAATTTTGTTGACTGTCATGTTGATAAGTAGGAGGTATTTTCCAATAACGTAATAATTATGATATGCCATGAACCGTGAAGTTTGAATAAACTTCGATGGATTCCATGTTTCATGAAGAATCATCTTCATGATAATGGCATTATTAGATTTAAAGGGGTCACCCATCACCAAGATGGGTAACTCCTCGAAGCTCCAATGTTCCTCTCGCGAGCATATCACCTAGATGCAATGAGTGCTAAGTGGGCCATTCATTATCATGAGAGATGGGTTCTTGTGAACCACTACTCATGAAACATGGCTCAATGAGTCTGACTCGAAAAGCTACACGGTTGGATCCTAATAGCAATATCATAAAATATTGTAGGTTTCTTAAAGATTTTCAGGTAATATTTAGATTTTCTTAAATTAGATATGGTTTTATTTGTCTTGTTAATATCCTTACAGCATAAATACAGTCTGGTTTAGGTTGAAGACTAACATTGTGAATGAGCCTACATGCCTGAAAGGGCAATTTTGTTGACTGTCATGTTTTCTCATATAAATATTTTTACTTGTCGCCATAAAAGGATCTTTGAAGTTTGAAGGATGTTTGTTTTCCTGATAAATTGTAGGTTTCTTAAAGATTTTCAGGTAAAACCTTGATATTTAGATTTTCTTAAATTAGATATGGTTGTTAAATCCTCAGACCTTTGAAAAGATGATTGTAATTTGCAACCAACCTCTCAGAAATTAATTAATAACCAATGATTAAACTCCCAAATTTATATTAAATATAAGTGACAAATATTCTATGAGGCGATGTTCTCTAAGTGCATGTATAATTGTAGGGAATAAAAGTACATACCTTGTACCTTTATCTTTTTCTTTTATGTCATTTTGTGTGGATGTTGTAAATGTATGGTTTTAGCACCCAATTTGATTTTTTGGGCACATTATCTGACCCTAATCCTGAACCATCACCCATATACACTAAATCCATCAATTCAGATCAGGAGTGGCCTGTTTGAAATTTCTCAAATTTTCTTCCTCCCTAGACTAGGCCTCATCCGTTAGGCAAAACTGTGCCTGTGGTCTAGTCCTCCAGTTTTGGATTTCAAATCTCTTGCTTTTCACACCAACTCTCCCATAATATGACTGATACTTGTTGGCTTGCATGCCAAGGGTCTCGAGTTGTGTCTTGGATCTGTATTTAAGGACATCATCCTAGGTCTTTTTAATCATCAATAGATTATTGATTGTTAGGACTTCATTCACATTTGCACCGAGCCACAATTGCATCAGTCTCAGCTAAATCTCAGATGCATCAGCATTCTTGCATTCTCTTCTTGGTGTTTTTTTAATCATCTACCATGGGGCTTGACTACTATTATCAACGAAGTCAACAGTCTACCCCCTGTCTATAGTAGATGCGGAAAGGTGCTTTTCAGTGCCACTAATTCAAATGCAAGTACAAACATAGGTGAACAAATTCTGCAGATCTTGAAAGAAAAATTTAGGAGCGGACAAGACTATGCAGGAGCTAAGTGTTCAAGGATAGAGTCATGGGCATGGTCTAATTGCAGGCCTCAAAAAGTTGAGAAAATCTTTAGCTTAGGTTCCTAATTACTGATCTAATACCAGATCATATTTTCCAATTTCTTGTCACAGTGTTTCAGCCAGTTAAAATTGTCAAAGTTGACATCTCACCATAAACAAGGTAAGATCTATTTCTGTCTTAGTCATTTCAATTACTTTTTCCTCAATTTACTCAAATCTCTGTTTACATTTATTATTCACAGCTCCCTTTAAAAAATTGAAACTTAATTAAGTATTTGTCCTGAGATTCTTGTATGTGTGTTGTATTTTATTTCCCTACAACTTCATATATATTCAATTGCAATCTTCCATTCTTTCTTTTTCTTTTGTTAGTTTAAGCTATAGTCATAATAGAATCACAAGATGAGAGTACAACCATTTTTTATTTAATGTTCAAGATTTATTTATCTTATATGCACCAAAATGATTGTAAGACAAGCAAACATGAAATTCAGCACTATGCAGCCCCTTCATGAGCCATTTTGTGGTTGAGCCACATCAATTGCAATCTTCCATTCTTTCTTTTTCTTTTGTTAGTTTAAGCTATAGTCATAATAGAATCACAAGATGAGAGTACAACCATTTTTTATTTAATGTTCAAGATTTATTTATCTTATATGCACCAAAATGATTGTAAGACAAGCAAACATGAAATTCAGCACTATGCAGCCCCTTCATGAGCCATTTTGTGGTTGAGCCACATAATGAGTTTTATGATTTATGCAAATTTAAATTGTAGATGCACAGTTATATGACTTGAAGCAGCTACCTTATTTTGAAATAGAAAATGTACTAGATGTGCCACTGAAATATTGAATTACAGGGTCTTGACCTTGGATGTTGGCTGCACCAAAATGCCTTATCCTGTATGTACCTATAACTGCAGAAACTGGTACTGACCATTGAATTGTGGCAACACCGTAAAATGTATTGTTTTGCTGTGCCCACTTGAAGAATACACTAAAATCATCATCATCATACGCAGGGATCCACTTTCTAGTGCCATCATAAAATTCAACCACAGAAAATGTGCCTTCTGTGAGAAGGTCATTTCTTGGATTTCCTGACCAGAAAGAAGCAGAAACTGTATCCCCTATTTTGTATGAAGTCTCTAATACATCTTCTTTGACATCACCAAAACTTGCACTGGATGGTATCTTATCAGGAGAAACGGGCCCCAATATGTCAAATTGATCTGCTAATAGGTCAGGGGGAGATTGACCATTATCAGGAATGCTAATTCCCTTTGCCATTGCTTTTGCTAACTTTTTGAACTCTTGGATATAAGCAGACAGAGTGTGTGGACCATACAAAGTGGAAGCTCCCTGTCAATGTCACCAATATAAGTTATCAACTCCAATAGTTGAGTTGAGCACAAGGAATTCATATGGATTGCCCTTCCTTATTACCTGCTAGCTATCTAATGTTATCTGGCAGAACTATGCTATTGTCTACGCTTCAAACATGGTACATCTCAAGACAAGTAAGCTCAAGGACAAATCTACCTCATATCGTTGTGCTTGATATTCTTCATAAGTGGTAATATATTGAGAGTATGTGTTGGTAAGCCCTGCAATTACGATGTAAGTATCGTCATTGTATTCACCGTTTCCATTTGCAATGAGCATCTCTTTCACTGCTGCTCGTAGTCGCCTACCAGCCATAGTTGTGAACTCTGAATAAAGACAAGATACATGATCATAGTTATGGTAATGGTGTAGGAAGTGCTTTGGAATAAAGGTTTGAATTTAAATTTGAGTTTCTTTTTCTGTAGGAGAATTTTTCCTATGCTTCTATAAAGTTAAAGATGACCCATTTCTTATCAATAACCTTTTGATATAACCATGCTTCCACATGTAGCCTAATGGAAAAGTATATGTTAGTGAAAGCTTACATACCTCCTGGCACAGAAAGTATGATGAACTGACCAATTCTTAGAATTTGAATTGGAAGGATAGCAGGCTGCATGAACAATTTTTTTACACATATTCACTAAATTAGTAAACAATGATATTTGCAACCATCTTAATTAATCAATTTAAACAGCACATGGAAAGTAAATTGAATTAATTATGTAGTCCTAGATATATCAGCTAGGATTATACTTTCATGCTTATGCTTATATTGTTGATCAATTTAACCTATTAAAGTTTATCGTTATTACAAATATCAACTTGGGTCCTTTATGTTTAATTTAGCATTATTTTTGAGATAATTATTTTTTGCTTCCTTGGACATTATTTTCAATCTGTTAAACTTTTTAATGGGTCTTAAACGGGTTCCATTTTGGCTAGGTAGTGCTAACCTGAAATTAACCATTCTCATCTTACAGCCTAATGAAAAAGTCATCTGAGGAATTATAACAATCCATTACCACCCATGGAATTGGATCAAACATTTCTCCAGTATCAAGCAAAACTGCTTTTGGCTTTTGACAATTAATTTGCTCTTCTGTAGGTTTCTTCAGTGCATCTCTCAGCTTTCTCCATTTTTCACTAATCTGACACAACAGAACGATGTATTAGCTTTTTAGTTAGAATAACTGCATAAATAACATAGCAGTACAATAAATTCAGAGTGCTGGTAATGAGGTGCTTTTCTGTACTCGTAATGTAAACATCCAATAAAATTGGAACAGTACAAAGAAGATTAGCATGATGCCGGGAATGAGTGATTTGTACAAAAGTGAGAAATACTCCAAAAACTTCTATCTTTGAACATATAAAAAGATTGGTGTCTTTGAGGGTATAGATGGATTGGAAAGACCCAGTTTACTTCAGGACTTGGGCAGGCTAGGACTGGATCTAAAAAGTCTCCATTATCATTTTAATCTTTGTAATTTGGGTTCTGGTGTGAACCTCTATTTAATAATAGTAACGGCACATATCATATAATGAGTGACAAATTTTGCATGGTTGGTAGTCAATATGGTATGTTTTGTTTCTACTACAGTGGGCATTGCTTTATTTTTACCTCAGTATCACCTTGCTTGAAGTCAGGAAATCCAGGACCATCAGTGGTACCTGCGGCAAAACCAGGTCCCAGTGCTGCAGGGCATGTTCTGACCATTTTTTCCTGATTACCTGTAAGCTTCACTGGAATGTTAGTGAAGTTAAGGTACACATGACGATAATCTATTCTTCCTGATAACTTTTCTTTTGCACTGGTGAAAAGATTGATAGCCTGTTTGGACTGTCTGTCAGCAATTATCCTTGTGCTTTCAAAATCATTTGGGTAGCTGCAAAATGACAAATGAGCAGGATTAGTAAAGGATGTTAAAAACACTTGTTCCCAGGCTTATAAATATTAATCCCTGTTTTGGGTACTTACCACCATCTCTTGTTTGGTGGATCCCTTTTACATTATACCACTATATTTACCACTATGATCTAAAAACTCTAAATAAAAATTACTGCTAAACGTACTCACTTGTTACTATAAGCCACTAGAAAGGTAAATGGAAAAATGAACAAAACATGTCCTAGGGTGACCCAATGAAAAGGCAGATGAAAACATGACAAAATATACATATATGTATTAAACTCAGTCCCAACTAGTAGGGAAGGAAGATGCGAATTACCCTGGTCCTTGGCCAATGCATAATTGATTATCACCATTACAAGTACTGGTATTGAAGTCACACGGCAATCCTGTGTCTCTACAAAATACTCCCTGCACATTGGGACTGACATCACCTACATTTGATTGACAAAACGCAGCAACAAAGGTTGCCAATTTTACAGAGTTACGGACATGGTACTTCGTACTAGATGACTTGCTGCATGGTTTTCCTCCTGTTTTTGTAATTCTAGCTGCAATGCAATGACGAGGTCCATAAGCATAAATGTCAATTTGGAAAACAAGGTTTCAGTATTACTAAAGCATAGAGATTTCCATGGGAAGGCATTTTATATCCAGGTTTCTAAAGTCTCACTTTTGGATTGTATCCTCTAAACCAATCATATAACCTGTGTATAATCTTGCGTGTTTCGACTTTTCTCAACCTACTATATGCGTATATGCTATAGATCAAACTTTTAAATTAGAATGGCTGATCCATAACTTGCCCTCTACCTTTAATTGTGGATTGCAAAGTTACAAGGTAGAACATCAAAATTCTACACAGGCTACGAAAGCTTCTATTATATAATATCTAAGTATGCATGTCTATAAACTTTCCACAAGGATGAGGTGTGAGCCTAGAAAGTCAAAATGCAAAGATTAACAGTACAGTTTCATCAGAAATGATAAAATATTTTTTTTTTTAATATTATGAGCAAATAACCTGTTCAAAAATTGCGGACATTAATTTTCACCTCAAAAGGCGTTTAGTTTGTATGATAAACCTTGAAGTCCCCATATAATAAAGACAATCGATTGCCTAAACCAACATGCCTACAGCTGATTGGATGAGATGAAAATGTATCAAATTTTACATACCTGCAATTGATTTGATGCTTGATTTTGTTTTCTTTGAGTGCATACTGCTTGATGGGTTAGACTCGGTGGTTGAATTTTGTGCCGATGACGAATCGATATGCATTTGCTGCATATACCAGTCCTCCATAAATCGTGCCGCAGCTCCTTTGTTATCACCACTGATAAGTGTGTTGTGGCGACTCATTGAGGTCCCATGTGTAGGAAGCCAATTAAAACTACCAATAGGAACCGAATTAGAATCTACAAACTTAAGCAATGCCATGTCTGTGTCAATATTGTGTTTGTACTTTGCTCGTTCCTCTGCCGGATTTCTTAAGTATGCACTTGGACTTCGGTTTATTCCAGCATTAAGCAATTCACCTGCAAATCTTATATCCCATCATGTCATTTCATATCTTTGGGAGTGCTAAGTCACATCAACCTTGACAAACATAGAAACACACTAATGGTTGCAAACACTTTGTATGTACTCACTCTATTTGTCTCATATTGTTTGCTTCTTAGAAGAGGTGTTAGAATGGTTAAAATAACGTTTCAATTCCAAGAAATAGCTGTTTTACCAGGATTTCATCATGGAAGATTTCTAAATTTAACGTCAAAGTTTTCAAATAAAATTAATATGGTTTCACTGTTCAGGGAAATTGAAAACTCCCGCAAAACACTCAACCACCTTCTCAAAGTGATTTTAGTTCTGTAGAGGAGGATGCTACAACATAAATGTAGGGGCTTGCATCCCGAAGTCATGCTTTTGGATTGGTGAAGCTTTATATTCTTGTTATAATGCATCTAGAATCTAAATTAGTAGAATTTGCACTTGATCAGAAATCAATTTAAGAATTTTACAGATTCTGAACAAATGACCAAGAACATTTGGTTTTGAAAATCATTTGAAGTTTAAAATATGTACCTTTGTTAACAAAAATAGAGCCAGGCCTCAAGTTTTCATGGGCTTTTACAATGCTTTGCTCGACACCATCCACAATAGCATTGAGGGATTGATTGAGAAATCCAACAGTTGCAACTGAGTAAAACTCATACTGAAAGTACCCTCCAGGACCAGAATGTGTGTGGATGCCACTTATAGCCACATTCTTCTCATTATATACGTCTCCGTATCTGTTTCAAAAATAACATAGATAGATAGCAATAATGCTTATTGTTGAGACATTAATGTATCAGTCAAAACAAACTAAGTAAAACATGGCTTGTAGTCATGTATGAGGCAACTTTATTAAAAAAATTAGCAGATAGCCAAATCCCATGCAGAACTTCATTCATGAGATTAAAGCTACTGAATTGATTCACAATAGTTATATGACCACAATAAATGCTCCAGACCTTGTAAGGTTTCCCTCACCATTCTCATATGCTAAATTGGACATTGCAAACGATGGATTAGGAAGGTTTGGTTCACTTCGAGCTTGATCATGATGTTTAATCTTAGGGGCACAAAACTTGAACAATGTATGAAGTAAATGGAAAGAAATTCCCTGGTTACCTTCCACAAAAAGGGTCTTAATCACTAAATTGGCATGTGACTTGGCCATGACTAGAAAAACAATATTTACTTTTCCCCTTTTTTATGTTACTGACATAGTTCACAGTCGCTTTGTGACATGATGACACAACTATAACTTGCTCTACGCATTCCAAATAATTTTATGGTGGGCAAGGTTAAAGATAATAAATAAGAATCCAGAATCACCTCACAACGACCACTTTCTTTTTTAATGCAAGTTTCAACACATTCTTATGACATATCATTATTCAAGCTTCTGTCATCCTATAAGGTGATTGTATATTGTAATAATTTTTTTTTTCTACTACAAGCAGAAAGATTGAAAGGGGTTTCAAGAATAGAAAAGTAATGATCAATAGGATAATAAGAGGTGGAAATCAAATTTGAAAATAGAGGAAGTTATTCAATATAAAAGTGAATTCTTTAGCAACGGGTTGATATACAATTATCTGTTGTTTATATCTGCTTGAGATAAAGTACATAAAATATTGTGGAGATAATCTAATTTACTGTGAAACATAATGCAATTTAATAAAATTCAGTAAAGGTTGACCAAACATACTATTAATCAACAATTAAAGAATTTCGTAATAGAGTTTGATGTGGAAGCATTGCTTAACATTTTGTCATCTCTCATGTTTTGTTGTTAGGAAGTTTTATTGGAGAATGGATAATTGAAAATGCAAGAGCATCTAATTGAATTTCTCTAAGGATTTTAGAGAATGTGATATTTGATTGAGTGAATTGATCATACATGCTAGTTATAGTAATATGTCGAATGATCCAACCATCAATGACCCGATAATTAGGATGTACCATTAAACCTAGATTTTAAAGATATCATGGAAGATCAAAACTACTAATTTTGTAAATTTTAAGATGAGAAACATGTAATACATTTTAAGTTTTTATATAATAAATAAAATAGAAAAGTAGATTTCCTTCGTCCTTTCATAATCAATGGTGTATATCAATAATTGAACTTAAAAAGAAAAGATTGTTGAACAAATAAAAAGCTTAATAGATTTACTACCAAAGAAGATGTGTAGAAAATCTTATTGACTATTTGACCTGAGATGATGTTAACTAATTCATTCATTGCAATTGAACTTTTATTTATAAAAATATAGGAAGAATTTTGCAACTCATAAAGATTGATGATTTTCTTGTTAATGAAGTGTTTTCGTGTGGCTTCATTTGTTATCTTTGACCTATAGCTCATGTCTATTCTATTCTACCATGATGATGGAAAGAGAAATCCATTAGCTCTAGAATCAAAATTCAATAAGAATGAAATTTATCCCCACCTAGGTTATTAATGGGCCAAAATAAGTAAATTTGAATAGAAAGAAATGGCTCTTAGCTAGTAATGTTGGTCAACAACAACTAGAACAATTTCTATTGAAAAAATTAAAGAGAACCAAACTCTATTGCATTAATGTAGAAATTTAGATGAAATTTAGATGTTTGGCAACTTGTCATAGTATCCATCTCCTCTCATGCTAGGGAACTTCAGGCTCTTAAAATGAGCTGATTGTGTTGGCTAAAATGCATTAACTGTTCTTATAAAAAGTTTAGGTCCTTGCATCACCTAAACGAATGGATGTGCAAATTTTTTCTTTTCCTTTTCTTTCTTAGAAAGGGGCTTCCTTGTATTTGTGTTGTTAGTTTGATGCATATATTCATGCTTGTAAGAATGAAAAATGAGAGATACATAAAATGAAATACAAAATGATAATTTGAAAGCAAAAGTTCCAAAAGATCTATGAATTTTATTCACATAGAAGTCTTTTTGAGTTAAAATAGATTTTAAAAAAGAATTTAACAACTATGAAAGGAAAACATGAACTCTTTTCACCTCCAATTTATTTATTTTTTGCTACTATAAGTTATGCAATTCTTTATTTGTTAAAGTAATATAAAATTTGCTTGAATAAAAAATCAGCATGAAAATAAGAATTGGATCCATTGAAAACTATTGCAAGATATCTATCATAAAGTAGGATGATAACAATTCTTGCTATATTTCTACTATATATTATGTAATTCTTTTGTTCTCTAAAATAATATAAATATTTTTTTAAGAAGGAAAAACAAAAGTGCATTATTGAAAACTATATCCATTGAAAAACTACTCCAAAACAACTATCATATGTAATTCTTTTTTTCTCTAAAATAATATAAAATATCTTTTTTGAAGAAGGAAAAACAAAAGCACATTAATGAAAATTATATCCATTGGAAAACTACTCCAAAACAACTATCACAAACTGAAGTAATAACAATACACATTTTATTTTTCAAAATAATCTCTTTCTTTTTCTCTAATATAATTAAAAAAACTCTTTATTCTTTAAAAAAAAAATAAAAAAAAATAACATGATAATAGGAACAAGAATTATTTAAAAATTATTATAAAAAAACCTATATTATAAACTACAACAATAACAATAACACTTTATTTGATAACACACTTTATTTCCCATTATATATGGCAAAATGTGAATTTTTTCCTATCAAAACCAATAGCAACAAAAACTATGCACATTTGACATCACAAAAAAACTGATTTGATATACCTATGCTTGAGTCTTTCTAATACTTTGATTGTCACCAACTGTGATGCCATACAAGCGTCCATGTTCACAAACACTATTCTGTTACCACCACCCTTATCTGTTTCTGCTTCTGCAACAATGAAGGCCCTGGCTCTAAGTCTGAAATGAATCCCAGCAGCCCTCTGTTCAAATATGTTGCCATAGCCCATCATGACAACATCTGCAGCAGGCCCAGTGATGTCATAGCTTCCAACTCCAATAAGATAATTTGTATCCTCAGAGGACCCCAAACTAAAGAAGCCACTGAAACAGATTGAGATTATCATGAACAATAAACACTTTGAGAATACTAAGGTCTCCATTATGATGTATCAGAAAAACTCTCTTGTTCAAATCATTCATGAAACTGAACCTTCTTATCATGCATCTTAGACCCAAAAGCCTGAAAGAAAAATCTTTTCTAACATGGAATTAAGATCCAACTTCATTACCAATTTATAATTGTTATTGGGTGTATTGCTTCCAGCTTCCCATGCAAGAATTTTTACGTGCATGGTTACTTCCGTCAGATTGATAGAGACAGGATTAGAGATTCCATTGTCGATGAGATTAAATTGTGCAGACAGAAATAATGAGCTGGTGAATACCAACACCATTTATTGTTTATATCGAATATATGATTACTAGAGACTGTCCTTCACCAGATACAAGGTGAGCAGTTATGTGGGGGTAGAAAATTGTGGCAATACTCGCCATTACAATGGGAAAAATCGTCATTACTAAAATATACTAATTTTTTCTTGCACTTGGGTATACATTAATTATATATAAATATAAAAAACTTTCTTGTAAAAGAAAAATGAGAACACTAAGAACAACTATGTTCTTGGATTACATTCTATTTTTATAGGTCACAAATGTCAAGGAAAATAAGTTTTTAAAGTGTAATTTACATAACAAGTATATAAATATGTATAAATTATTTTAGACTAAATAATGATAGTTTAGATCTTAAATAAGTGTACACGTTATTTTAGGAAATGAAATAAAAGGGATACGAATATTTAGTTCGATAATTGAATAATGAAGATTTTAGAATAATTTGCTTCTCTAGTTTAAAAGCACAATCTCTTTATTTGATAAATGTC
>VDFB02000003.1:755696259-755785429 GCA_007258455.2 Sequoia sempervirens
TGTCAGCGATCTTTGTAAAATCACTGACCCTAGCTCCACAAGAGCTCGATGAAGAAGACCTTGCGGGGCCTTCTTCCTTGGCCCTTGTTGTAAGAGGGTCGGATGCTCCTCGTCTTAACATCTCACCATTGCAAGCTTGTCCTCCTTCCCCCTACGATGATCTAGAGTGGGAAGCAGATGACCTCTTGGTCAATTAGTGTTAGGAGGCCTCTTCTTGCTCTTGTATGTGTGTGTTTTGTGATGTGTTCCCCCGTGATCGTGTTATGTGTGCCTAGATGACCCCTGTCACCCTCGTTGGTGCTTGGATACAAGTGTGGTTTTTTTGTCATAAAACTTCCTCTATTTGTATCATCATTCTTCCATGTTTGTGCTTGATTTTCGATAAATTGGGGATGATGCAAAGCGTTGCGGGAATTTAGGCTTCCCTTCCATATTGACCCAAGTTTTTATTTTTACTTTGTCTTCTTGTGCATTCTTCACATGGTCTAATATAGTAGGGGGTTTATGATAGTTCATTTATATACTATTACTATACATATATATATTTATGAGCAGTTCTGACCCCAAAATATCAAGCTATCCCTATGCCCTTTGTTTGTGTTTTTCTCTTGTGCTTTCTCTTTATCTTTCTCTCTTCTTTGCTTGAGTTGTCCCTCTACTATATTAGACCATGCCTTTCTTCAACATTTTGATTTTCAGAAAATGCATTCATTTCCAACGAATCTTTTTTCAAAAATCTTCGCAAAACTTTATGTAGAATCGCATTCTTAATTTATAACCCTAATGGAACATGTTTCCTTCATCATGGGTTCTGTTACCCAATTTTCACCCATGGGCTCAATCATGTAGGATAATCATGTGACAGAGGTTCGAGAAGGCCAAATGGAGCATTCAGACAGGGGGATAAGTCAGGCATCTGATGACATTTCATAGGGGAGCTCAGTTGAAAAGCATGCCTTAGTCAATTTGACATAATTTTCCTTTAAAGAGAAAGTCGGCAAGACCCTCCTACTGTCTGGCCGACTAACAGCTTTGATACTCTATGTTTTGAATAGGTCGCTGTGACCTAGTCTTTGTCTGGCCGAACGCATCATTATGGAGCCTATCACTATAATTGGAGGGGTTCGGTATGACCTCTTACCGCGTGGATCCCTTTGGCCGATAGGCCATTCAATTGTCATTCGGCGAGACTCACGGCGACCGCGGTTTTTGGGAAGATTGGGGGTCTCGTTGAGATGTCTCGGTGATTTAAAGGGGTCTCCCCGAAATAAAATCAGAGCTCGGCAAGAGGCAAAAGGGCTCAACGAGGGGTCTCGGCAGGATGTTTCTATTGTCTCGACGACCGTGAAGGATCCTTGTCGGCATAACAATCGCCTTGTCATGACGACTCAGAATGCATTAAGCTTTTGGTATAGCAAATGCAGTCTATGTGAGGTCTCCCCGACGGAAGGAAGCTACATCGACATACTTGGGACAGGTAGTCTCATCGGTGGGAGATGCATTATGTATCAATGACCTGAGAGTGGTTGAGGTCTTTCGGGATAATAGGATGCATTTGGTATGATGTCTTGCCGATAGTGGAATGTCACGGCGATGGAAAACGGATGGACTCATCGGCAAGATAAGGCATGTGTCTCGATGACTGAAACGGGTGTCTGTATGATTGGAGGCGCTTGGTATGAAGTCTGGCCGACAGGCCAAAGTCCCAGTGAGAGGGGAAGTCTACAAGAGGTCTCGGCGACCCGGGGGTGCTATAGTGACAAGCGGGCAAAGGTTTTTGCCTTCGACAAGGTGTTTTGCCGAAGGATGAGGGTCACACCGACTAGACACTTCGAGGTAGGTAAAGGAGCTCGCTAAGAGGTATTAGCGAAGACATATGGTCTCACCGACTGAATGGAGGGGGCCTCAATATGATTGTCTTCGGCAGGAGTCTTGCCGATACTAGGATGGGCTCACCAAAAGTTTCAAGGCTCGACATAAGGTCCTGCCGAATCAGTGCTAGTCTTTCGGAAAGATGAGAAGAGCTCAAAAAGAATGCAGGAGTTCGGCGTGGGTCTCAGTGAAGTAGAAAGAAGCTCGCCAAGAGGGAAAGACCTCGATGTGAGGTCTAGGCGAAGTCAGAACGTCTTGCCGAAAGTATGAAGGGCTCAGTAGACCAAAATGTGTCGGGGTGACATCGGCAGACTCTTGCCGATATGGTTTGTAATATCAAGTTCGCTGAGACTTTGAGAGGAAGTTGTACACTCCGTGTGATGTCTTCCTGACGAGCGCTTGTCTTGGCGACCACATAGGCAACATCGGTATTAGATCTGAAGCTCGATAAAGGCTCTCAGCGATAGCGCCATGTTATGCCGATAAGTTGCAAGGAACAAAATTGCATCGGTGAGACACTCCGAGATGCAATTATTTTCTAAAGGGCTTTGACCGCCTGTCGAGCCTGCGTGGGAAATGTTCGACCAACCATGAGGAGCTGAGATGAACCGTGGCAGTCTAGTCAGAGCGTAGAATGCCAACACAGGATGCATTCAACCCGAATCACGGTGAACTCAGTAGCATTCAAGGCGTTCGACCGAGGAGCTTCACGAGGACATGGAGACAAAAGGATTAATGCAGTGGTTGCAGAAAGATCAGAGGACTTCTTCGAGAATGTTTCTTCACCGACACCAACAGCAGGGACACGTAGGGACGCAACATTAAATTTGATCAAAAGATCTATGGGAGATATTTTCTGAGCCCAATATTTTTGTAAGCCCTAAGGGGCCGGGATCTTTTCTGTATATAAGGCATTTTTATGCCTTTTTGTAAGGAGTTCGTATGTATGCTCCTCTAAAGTCTGTGACCCTTTTGCAGTCCTCTCTCAGACTAGCACATTTATGTAACTCAATTTGGAGCATAATATACAAAATATGCCTTGGTTACCATTGATGGTCCATCTTTTGCCCTTCTAATTTTTGTGAAGCATTGTGCATTCTCTCTTGATTCATTGAGCTACTTAGTGAAATATTCTCTTTCCTTATAGCTTTTGTTTCATGTCATGCCTTTCTTTGCAGAAGTAGTATCATGTAGGTTGCAAAATGTGTTTACTTAATCTTGCGCATGATCTTCTAGTTTGTGAAAATCTTCCTTTCCTTCTTGAAGGCATGTGCATGTCAAACCTGTTTGTATGCATGATCTACAGGATCTTGTTGTGCAGTCCCATGGCTGTCATCGGTGTTCAAGTGTAATTTGAGTGTTTCATTGTTCCTGTCATTTCAGTGTATCACCCTAGTGTAGCTCTTTAATTTATGCATCTTTTCCCTCTTTCCTCTCAAGGAAACAATAGTTTAGGTGATACCCAAAGGAAGCCGGCCTTCTCCGGAGGTTCATTTCAGTTATAGGTGACCCACAGCCTTGAGATGATCCCATGTTGCTCTAGAATGCTCATTTTTTTGTAAACTTTGCATAGGGTGCAATTCTAGGTGACAATAGGTTCATAAAGAAAGGACTTGAAAACCTTCCTCCAAAGCGGGAACAGCATTGATCTTCCCCTCACGTGGGGGCATATTCTTCTTTTCATATTCCTTGATGAAGTGAACATCTTTCAAAAGGATCCCTCAATGTAGGATTTATTTGAGAAAGAGAACATCTGCTTTTGAATTGTGTGTCCCTTGAGTGGACCCCTTTCTTCACAATGGGTTCCCTAGGGATCCCTTTGAAATCCTTCTAAATTGTCGACAGTTTGTGCCACTGTCTGCTTACTTGCCTACATGGCCGCTTCTTGACTCTGTGGAGTACGATTTCCTAGGTTTCCTCCATGTGAGAGATCTTGGGGGATACCTCCCTACAGGACTGAGAGCCTGTAGGGTGTTTCCTTTGAGCTTCCTCCATGTGAGAGATCTTGGGAGTAGCTCCCATGTAGGTTCATGAGCCTGTAGGGTGCTTTCTCGGGTTTCCTCCATGCGAGAGATCTTGGGGGTTACCTTCCCTATAGGTTTGTGGGTCAATAGGGTGATTCCTTAGGTATTCTTCATGTGATAGATCTTGAAGGATACCTTCCCTGTAGGTCTACAGGTTTGTAGGGCACTTTCCTCACTTCCTCCATGTGAGATATCTTGGGGGACGCTTCCTGGGTATCCTCCATGTGAGAGTTCTTAGGGGACACCTTTCTTGCAGGTCTACAAGCCTATAAGGTGTACTTCATAGGGGTTCCTTCATGTGAGAGATATTGGGGGTTGCCTCCTTGCAGGTTCGTGGGCTTGTAAGATGCTTTCTTTCTTCAGCTTCATAGTTCTGAGAAGTTATGAAGTTCTTCGCTCGCCTTGCACCTTCAAGTTCAACAGATCGTGATTCACTTCCCTGACAGTTCAGGTATATATTTCTAACCTTATTCATTCCTTGATCTACTTTACCGAAGCACTCATTAGTACTCGTGCTCGCTAAAGTGGGGGCAAAATGTATAAGAGTGAATTTGCACCCCTTATGCAAATTCCCCTTTTTTCCTTCTCCACTTTAGAAAACCAAGTTCAAAGGCTTAATTACACCTAAGTTTGTTGCTTTCATCCCACTTGATGCTTGTTTTGAGTGTTGATGGGGGAATTTCTATCGGGGACGTTTGTGTGGCACGCTTACGTCCTTGGCAGATTCTTATGGTTGAACCTATAGAGGCATTACACTTCCCATTGGCGGTCGACTTGTAACGCCCTCTTCGGTCGACCAACCTGAATATGGTCATTTCCTTCATCTCCTCTTCAAATTCTCTCCTTCAACAAGCATTTCATCTTCTACACAACTTATTCCAAGCATTCATACTAGCTTCTTCACACTCTTGCACTCACTAAAATCTAGCATTCATAAGCATTCTAGTAGCACTCTTACACTCCATTGTAGCAAAAAATTCACTCCATCACTTTAGTAGAACAATTTTTGGACCACACTATTGTAGTAGAGGCTCAAGTACTCTCATTCTCTTCCCCATTAGCCTTGAGTGCTCTTGGTGGAGGTGGTAAGCTTCCCATTCCTCTCCTCTATTACTTGGTAGAGTAAGCACATTTACTATTTTGTAGTGCTTTAGTGTTCTTCATTACGTTACTTTCTTTATCTCGCTTTCTTGGCTGTCTGTGGAGGTGGAAACACCTAAACGGGGATCTGACTGAGACAGACCCCTATACAACCACCCAACATTTTTCCTCCTCTTTGTGTGTAGGTGAACGTGCTTTCGAGGAGCTAGCTGGCGAACAAATTTCTTTGTGAGATCATCCTTGCCACCCTAACTCTTGCATTTTACTTTATCACATTAGAGAGTATTTTGTTTACTTAATCATGTTATTTTGTCCCTTTAATAGTAGTTAGTTGGGTTGTTAGCTTGTTTTCCTAGGTTCAACCTTGTCTCTTGAGTTGTCTGGTCGTACAGACGCCAACACACTTGAGAGATGCCAGCACGCTGCGTTGTCGTCCCAGGACCGCGCTTCCATCCTCGGCCAGGGAGCTTCTTGAGATGCAGTGTTGAACTAGAAAACTAGCTTTCCTAGCCCCATCCTGTATTTTAGGTCTGTAAGGTGATTGAAGGACTTTATAGTCCTCATCATTCTCGTTCCACATTCCCCAACATCGTGTTATGCTAAGGTAAGTTAGGGCAGTCTTCTACTCTTGGCCCTCCATGACCTAGGGCCTTGAACGTGGTTGGTCCTCCTCTCTTACACTATTATGTTCGAACCAACCCACCATCTTTGGAAATATTGCGAACACCGATGCCACAAGGAATAGAGATGCCCAGATTTGAGAAATATGGAGGGAAGGGCGATCCTTCTAACCATGTTAATGCTTACACTGCCTTATGTAGTGACTTTGTCCTTTATGATAAACGGTTTCCTAGGACTCTAAAAGACACTACCTTAGAATGGTTTTCATCTTTATTGAACAATTCAATCCGTTCATTCAATGAACTAGTTGATGCATATATAAATCATTTCCAAGTGCATATGACTCCAAAGAATACCTTGGCCAATTTGATGAGATGCAAACAACATGAAGAAGAAAAGATAACTAATTTTATCTCATGATATCAATCACTCTATTCTCAAATCGACATCAAGATTCTTGATCGACATCTTCAAAAGATGTTTATAGAAAACTTGCAAACTAAACTTCAGGAAAAACTCACCATGATGAAATTTCCCTCCTTTATGCACTTGTTTACCATCCTTTGCGATTATCGAAATTCAGTTAGTAGTCGTGATGCAAAGTCCACTTCTAGCTGAGCTGAGAAGTCTGAACATGCCAATCAAAATAATTCACAACCATTTTGAAAGAAAAACAAATGGTTTTTACAGTTCAACCCCCCTCAACAACCAACTCAACCCATCAACAACCAAGTAGCAGCTGTTAAAGCCATGATACCTTATAGTTATGGCGATCCAAAAAGACAATTCACACCTTTACCAGACACCCTTCATAACATAATGTCCCAACTTTTACAACAATCAGTGATTACCTTACCTGTCGTTAAAGCACCTGATCCCACTAAGCCTTTATCTCCAAAATTTAAATCCAACGCTTATTGTCATTATCATAGACAAAATGGATATGACACGGAAAATTGTAAGCATCTTAAACACCTTGTGCAAGACCTCATTGATTCTGGCTGTCTATCCATTGCAGGTGTTAATGATCAAGGCAATAAGTCTGTTGCCCCTCCAAATCAAAATTTGCAAATTTTCACTGATCCAATGCCTAAACATAATGTTTCATTTATCAAAGCTAGTGACACTCCAAAGAATGATGTGATGAATGTTCATACATATGTTGAACATCCTTCTTCTATTCCACATATTACCACTATTCATCCTATGGATGGAATGGTAGGTGCAATAGACATTATCCCTCATAAGGGCCAACCTAAGAAATCTCTTGATATTACTTCCTCCTCTAAGGACATACTTCAAAATCTCCCTGATGGTCCTCTTTACATAGCCAATCGTATTTATGATAAGCCCACTAATGGGATACTCATAGATCTCACCTATGGAGAGAACATGATCACCGATGAAATTTTGGTGTTACATGGTCTTTATCAAGATGATTATGATAAACCGAGAGCATGGATTAAAACACACAATGGTTTTGCTTGCCCTACGATAGGATTGATCATCCTTCCATTACAAATAGGACCAAAAACATTGGATGTTACATTCTCCATCATCCCACAGTCAGACTAGTTTTGTTTGAGGCTAGGCCAGCCATGGCTTCGCTCAATGAAATTTTCCCCTTCGGTCATACACAAATGTTTAAAGTTTCCCTTTGACAATGAAATATTCACTATTCACCATAGCGACTTTAACCCTTTGTCTTCTAAAGGAAACTTCTCCTTAGAAGCCTTTTGGATCGAGCCCATGGAACTTATAATGCCTCGCAAAGACTTCTTTTTCATTGCTTACCAAAAATTTAAAGCAACAAAAATTGCAGAATTGTCTCCCTGCAACATGTCCCTGTCCACTTCCGACACTCCTATCCTAGATGAAACAATGCTTCAACCTGAACAAGGACCAACCCATCAAACTCAACCAACACCCAAAACCTCCCCGAAATTATCCAAGAGACCATGAGAAAATGATAACAACTCTGTCATGCCTCCTTGTATAAAACAAGTTTATAAAGCAAAGGAGAAAGTGGATGAACAACCTTCCATGGTTCCTTCTATTCCTCCCCTTGGGGAATGAAATCAACCTATGGTTGATCAAATCACTCCTTCATAACCACAAATTGATAATAAAACCAAACAAAATAGAGGAGCTATGGAGCATAGGCATAGACATCGTGCCCTTGCTCACAAGTTACAAGAAGAAGAAAACAAAGAAAATTAAAATCTGCACTTGACAGAAGCAACGCATGATGACCCCCCTCCCCAATCACAAAAAATGATCCAATACAACAACCACAACTAGTGGTACACCCTTCATTGGACATTATCATTTGTCCTCCTATTGTGATTAATCTGGATAGAGATGATGAGATCACTAAAATAGACGAAGAGGTGCCTAATGATCTGAATACATTATTTTCCTCTTCCATGAGCTTAAAAGATAAATCTCCTACAAAGAGTGTAGAACCTGGTGCTTCCCCTAGTTCGGCACTTGCACTTTTCCCTTTGGCTAGTTACCCGCCCTCGACACATCATGAACATGACTGGGAGGTAGATGACTTGCTCGAAGGTTGACTTGCATTTTCCTTACTAGTCTTTTGCATTTTCTTTTGTGTGTTTGTATGTGTGTAATGTGCTCCCCCGTGATGTGTTGTTTGATGTTCTCTCTCTCTTTGTGACATTCCTCTATTTATACCTTCATTCTTCTATATGACGTACATTGCTTTCTCCTTCCTTTTGGGGATGACACAAGGCATTGAGACTGAAATGTCTCTTTCATGTGTTGACCAAAAAGGCCCCTTTTTCTTTTTGTTTTCCTTTTTATTTTGTCTTTTTCTTGTGTTTTCCTTTTGGGGATGACGCAAGGCATTGAGACCGAAATGTATCTCTCATGTTGACCCAAAAACTTTTCCATTTTCATTGACCTTTTCCTTCTCTTTTTTCTTGTGCTTTCCTTTTGGGGATGATGCAAAGTGTCGAGACATCTGATGTCTCTTCCATGTTGACCCAAAAGGATCTTTCTTTCTTTTTTTTCACTCTCTTTGTGTCATTCTTCTAGTTCTATGTATTTGGAAAATGATGATAGTTTCGAGCTCTTTACAAAACATTGCAACAAAAAACATACTGACCCCAAATCCATAGATCCCTTATGTGTTTGGTGTTTTGGGGGCAACCCCTTCCTTTCCTTTTTCTTTCTTTCACATGAAGCAACCTTACTCGGAAACATATGACTTGGCATAGGGATTTCCAAGTTGGCTCTCATGTCTGCTTTCTTGTTTACATTTTTCATTTGCTACTTTAAAGTAATTGCTCACAAAATGATGTGTAGCAATTCCTTTAAAGTGGGGGCATACATTGACATTATTCATTTTGCATGTTTTTTCTTTTTCTTGGTTCTTAGTGCAGCCTTGTTACTTCATACAATGCGTTTTGTCGCTTTGTGGATGACATTGGGTGTGATGTCCTTCATAAGCATGATCTATCTTAGCATATTACATTCCTCTTGGTGGCTTGATGTGATGAACTGCATCCCCTAAGTTGCAAATTTTTTATTCTTTGATTGGTCCTCTCTTGGAGACATTAGACACAATGTTCCCTAAGTTATAGACCTCGCATGAACTAAGCAAGACTCCTTTGAACATTCTCTGCATGTTGCATTTTTTATTTATATGGCCACCTTGCATAACACAACTTGCATGCCTATGGTGCCATCACGTTTTTTCATGAGCTCCAACCATACAAAGTTTTGCTTGTCTCATGAAGCTCAAAATGTCATTTTCTTTTATGGCATCCTATTAAAGTTATCAAGAGGTATAACTTTTGTATGGTTGAGCGGGAAGCCCATTCTGAGGCATGACTTTCCCCATAGCCACTTGCATGTGTGTGAGTGCATACCAGCCATGAGTGTATATTTCTCACCTTCTAGGCCTTCTCACCCGACAAACAACCATGAGTTCTGTCGCCTCAAAGTGAGTATACATTTCTTTTATGGACAAATAGCCTAGATTTGATCCACAAAGGGATGGATAAATAATCGAAGCTTGATCCGACTTTCTTTTCTTTCTCCTCTCTCTTTCATTCTTTTTCAACATTTTCATGTGTGTTCCTTTGTGCTAATGTTTGGTTTGTCATGGGGTCTTGATCTTGGGGGCTTGATCATCCCTCTTGATTGTTGTCGTCTCATCTTACCATAATGGGTGCATTTGGATCCCTCTTGATGTGCATGTTGAGCTACTTTAGTGTGAGTTTGAAGCAAGTTCATCCTCTCACTAAAGTGGGGGCTTAATGTGTCACCAAAAAATGTATACATGGACATTTTAAAGCTCATTTGAGGCCCTCTAGTGATTTTGGCTTGATTTTTCCTAGATTTAATGTTGCAATGTGGTCAACACATTCACATTAGGTCTTGGACCCTTGTGAATCATCAAGAATTCTAGGATGTCTTGTAAAAGTGTTGTGAAGTGTTAGAACCCACTTTCACACTTTCTAGGACCCAACCATTATAATTCACCTAAATAACCTCTTTTTTATCACTTACCAAGTCCTATTTCAAAGTGTTGTAAAGAGTTGTAACAAAATTTCACACTTTTCTAAGCTTGTCATCACTAATTTGACCCTTTCTTATGTTTAAATGATCCCTTAATGCACTTTCTGGCTATACTTAAGTGTATTTTTTAGAATAATCCTGTTAAACATCATTAAATACACTTTAATTCCCGACACCCGGTAAAATTTCCTTGGTGGGACCAAGTCGCCACTTGGGGTGACTTAGTCCCACTGGGCACAAAAATAAAAATTATTTTAATTTTTTGGCAGGATTATATTCTCTTAACCTTGAGGGCGACTTGTGATGTGTTATTTTCGGGAAATATTGTAAAATCAAGTATAAATAAATGGTTTTTCTCTTTTTCTCTCATTTTCACCCCCAATCATCTAATAATTCATTCTCAAGCAATCCATTCATTCTCAAGCAATTATCAGGTATTATAAGCATTATCAAGTCTTCATTGGAGAATCCACTTGCATATCTTCAGATTTCTACATGAAGGGTTTGGTGAGTTGTGACATTGCATGTTGTTCATTCATCATTCTCTCTTTATTTCATTTCATTATCAAGGGTTTGATTACAAAATTGGGGTTTGACCAAGGCAAACCCCTATTCTCTAACCCTTAACCCTTTTTCCCCTCTTTGCATGTGTGTTTTTGCAGGTCTTGTATGTAGATTTGTCAAAGAGGAAGGTGTTAAAAGGTGTTGTCAACTCATCAAAGTCATTCGAGTCAACAAATCCCTAAGTGAAGCTTGGAGACATCTTTCAACCCATTTTCTGCAATTTTAGAACTAGACACCTGTCAAGAAGAGGAGTACAGACCAAGAGCTACAAATTCTTGCCCCGAATTTCCTGAGATTCCCAGGTGGACTAAGTTTCCATCAATGGTGAATTAGTCCCACTTCCAGGCCTGAAAAGTAGTTTCTGCATTTCTAGATACACAGTGGCTGAAACCTGTTCTGGCAGAATCTCCCCGAAATAGGACTAAGTCGCCCAGCTTGGCATAAGTGTCCCAGTTGGCCTTAACAACAAATTATGTAGGATTCCAGAGCCTCTTTGCATCACATTCCAGTTTCTAGGTGCACCTCTACAATCTCCTTCATTTTTGTTATTGTTTGTTTGCATTCTTAGGTCATTTTTGCATATCACAATGTGTTTTCAAACAACTTGCATTTCTTAGGTTTTGCATTAATAATTCATTTCTTTTATCAATTTATTGCATTTAGACATTTCATTTAGGCACATTTCATCCATATTTGCATTAGTTTTGAGTGGGGACATTACACATTTTGGCCCATCTCTCTCCTTTTAGGTGGAAAACCCTAGAAGTGTAAGAGAGCCTTGTGGGTACCAAAATTGGTGTCCACACAAAGAAATTGCCGACAGAGGGCCTCAAATTCTTTCACAAAGCTAGCCGAAGCTGATAAAAAAAGCACCTATACAAAGGGAGAGCCTGAACCAGAGATTTCAAAAGAGTCACTCTCCCCACAGTAGAGAGCCATCTGTACGTTTAATGGCTGAACTTTTTTTGAAACTTCTCAATAAAATTCTGCTAGAGCACTTGAGGTAAGGAGTGAACAACCAAAGGAATTCCAAGGCACACAAACAGGAGCGAGCCAACCTGGAACCTAAGAATACTTGTAATCTCTGCTGAATAAGATTAGGAGTGTTAAAAAAATAGATAAAAGACTTGCCTTCATTAATGCTTTGACTTGAAGCAACCAAATAAAAATCTAGGGCCCTCCTTATATTGACCACTTCATCCACTTTGGCAATGCCCATTAGCACAATGTCATCCACAAACTGGAGATGGCACTAGGGAGGAAGATTATTTCCCCACCAACCAACCTTGAATCAAGCCAAGCTCCACCTAAGATTTCAAGAGTCTCCCAAGCCCTTCCGCCATCAAAATGAATAAGTATGGAGATAAAGGATATCTCTGTCGAAGGCCCCTAGATGCCTTGAAATGCTCAAAAGGCTCACCATTAATGAGCATAGAGAAGGAAGTAGTTGTGACACAACTCAAAACCCAATCAATCCAATCATTCCAAATCCAAAAACTCTTAAAATCTTGGTCAAAATTCCCATTTGACGCAATCATAAGCCTTAGCCATATCAAGTTTAATGAACATAGCCTTCTCCTTGGAGGAGGGCATAGAATGTACTGTCTCCGTAACAATAATCACACCATCCAAAATCTGCCTACCAGCCACAAACCCACCCTGTTCCTCAGAGATCAACCTGTCTAACCATGCCTTCAAGTGCTCAACAATCAACTTGGTGATGATTTTGTACACCACATTACAAAGGGAAATAGGCCTAAAGATATCCAAACAATCGACTCTCTCACGCTTAGGGATGAGGGCCAAGAAGGTAGCATTAAAAGCTCTTAGCATTGCTTATTCTTTTGGGATTCTTAAACAACTTCAAGAAGGTCAAGCTTGATAACCTCCCAAAAATCCTGAAAGAACTCAATCGGGAACCCATCAAGACCAGGAACTTTACATTTCCTCATCTGAAACACAATATTTTCCAATTCCAGAAAAGAGATTGAATTGAGAAGAGACCCATTTATTTCCTTAGTCACCAAGGGAGGAATGCAAGCCGGGATTGCGTCTTCATCCCCATTGGTAGGAGGAGAATTATCATGGAAAAGAGCAAAGAAGAACCGAACAAACTCTTTAGAAATTTTAGCAGAGGAAAGAAGAGGGTCCCCAACTAAGGATTTAAGAGAAGTTATAATGTTTCCCTGCCTCCTGTCTTTAACCAAATTGTGAAAAAAGGATGCATTCTTGTCCCCCTCCTACAACCAATCAATGTGAGACTTTTGCTTCCAAAAAATTTCCTCACACAACTCCCATTCCTCCACATCCTTTACAACCGCAGCCTCTAGCCTACTCAACTCCACAGTTTTCCCCTGATCCTAAATCTGCTGAGTGATGGAGTCCAAGTGCTCTTGGGAAACCCTTCTAGCCTAGAAAAAATTACCAAAATGGTGTATGTTCCAACGTTTTAGCACATATTTGACATAATGAAGCCTCTTTGCAAAGGAGTACATAGTCGTACCAAAAGCTGGCTTTCCATCCCTCCATCACCTAGGGATTAGGTCATGGAGAGACACATCCCGAAGCCACATAAGTTGGAATTTAAAAGACTGTCTTTTAGAAGACCTAGCCAAACAGATAGAGAGTTTGATTGGCTAATGATTTGAGCCCCGCCAATCCAAAATCTCAGAACTAGTCATCCATATGTCACCAACCCAAAAAATGGACACCAGAAACCTGTCTAACCTTTCAGAAATGGCAGCATCACCAATCCTCCTATTATTCCAAGTAAATAGCCCGTTCGAAGGTTTGATATCCACTAAATTCATAGAGGCCACATTTTCCCTCATGAGGTTTGAGGAGGGATCTAGACAGAAAGTCCCACCCCTTTTCTCATCTAGAGACAAGATCACATTAAAATCACCTAGAATAATCCAAGGGAGAAAGGGCTCCAAAGAACACAAGAATCTAATTTGAGACCACAAGTGAATCTTGCCAGGAAGATCCATAGGAGCATAAACATTAGAAAGAAGAATTCTGTCACCTGACTCCAAACTGGAAGCAAAAAGGGAAATAGAGCATCTATCATAAAGCCACCATAGTGGAATAACTCTGTGGGGTCCCATAAGCAAGCAAGACCCCCTGAGTTGCCCAATGACCTAACACATTGACAAAGACCTCTACCCTAGATATTAGGAACCAAATTCAATATACTATCAACATACAACTTAGTCTCCTGAAGGAAAACCAAATCAGGAGAGTAAACCCAAATCAACTCACGAGTAGCCTTTTGTCTAGGGATGTTATTCATACCCCTTACATTCCAAGATATCACAATCATCTTTGTGGCTGGGAGAAGTGAGAATCAATAGTCCTCATTGAGCCAGACTCAACCAATGTCTTCCCAATCAACTTGACCTTTTCCTGATCCTTCTTCCTTCCTACTTTAAGAGTCTTCTTCGGAACCCCCTTTTTGAGAGGTTTTTGTTGGAGACCCAAAGCAAGAGAAACAATCTTTCCTTTACTAGACTCCTCAGCAACCTTCTCAATGATGATCTCAGAATCAGGAGGAACAAATATCATATTTGTGTCCAATGATAATACTAATTCCCCCGCACCTAGGGACTGAGGTAGGGAGCTCAACAACCATCTGGTCCATTTGACCCCCTACTAGGGTCACACTGGAAATAACAGGCACAAAACGATCCTTATTTGTCTCCCCCTTGCATGGGGGACTTACCCTTATCCATCTTTGAGTTAGACTGATGAGAAGCATTAGCCGAGCCAGCAGTATTAGAAGCTTTGGGACACATTCACTGTAGGTGGCCATACTCATGGCATAATCTGAGGATAGGTTGTTCAAATCAATTTGAACGCAAACACGCGCATGAGAAATAACCCTTCTATTTAAAGTTTGTTGAGAGGGACCAATAGGCTTACCGAGTAAGAGAGAAATCATTTGCAAAATATCGCTTTGCCAACACTCCAAAGGAAAACGAGGGAGACATACCCAAATTGGAATGTGTGAAGGGAGCTCCTCAACAGAGTTGAATCCCATGTGCCATGGTTTAATGAATAAACCCACCTGATTATAAAAATATGGTCCATCCTCAAAGGCTTGATTTCTATCAGCAATGTGAAAAAAATCCACCATGAAGAAATTGTTGGCAACCAGCAAGATATCAAAATCACCTTCAGGGTTCCATGTTTTGTGAATCCAAGAATCAAGAAATGGAAGTGAAGTTTGCATCCCCATGAACTTGCAAATCAAAAAATGATTGTTGTAGTACTCGACATCCTCCGCTACAAAGGCAGAGTGTATCACAAGCACCGTCCTTTCCTTTGACCTCTCCAAACAACCATTAATCTTTTGTAATCGGAAACCATCGTTCCTCACCAAACCCTCACTGGGGTTACCCATATTCTTGAAACTTTGACTCCCTCTAGGAAAGGAAGAACCAAGATTAGCCTTGCCAATCGATGCATGCACCTCCATGAAGACACCTAGTCCCTAGTTTAAAAAAGCAACCACTAGAGGCAGTAGAAATCCAACCACACACACAACAACGACGAAGAGTAGCGAATAGAGAAAATAAAAGAAGAAACCCCTCGAAAGCAAGAATAAACCCCCCAACAACGAATGCCTCACAAAGAACAGACTTGCCCACATGCACGAGTAGAGAAAGCACAAAGAGGGGAAGTTGCGGTCTATTATAGGCCACAGGCCTCCAAACCCGCACACTCCCAGATAGACGCCATCCTCGTTTTGGAGAGATCTAATAGTTAGCACAAGTTCTCACAACTTATTTTTTTATCATTTTAATATATTTTAAAGTATTTTTACTTTTTAATATATTTTGAAATTATAATTTATTTTTTAATCATTTTAATATATTTTCTATAATTTGGTGTTTGATTCTTTGCAATATTGGTGAATAACTTTGAATATATTAGTGGCTTATTTAATTCGCAACCACATTTGCATACATTTTCCTAATGATTTCGAATCAAATATTCAAAGTGTTATCATTTTGAATAAAAAATTGCATAAAAGCTAGACTTCTATCAGCTATGACTTGTAATGCCACATTTAATTTGTAATCAATTCCACACATTTCCCCAATATCATATGGATTTTGATTTGGTGTGTCCTCCAAAATGACATAATTATGACAAGACAATAAAAGATCTCAAGAGATATTTATCTATAATGTTTTGATATCTTAATTGTGGCATCAAGAAAATTCACCGCAAGCAATTCATAGCCGGAAAATTCACCATAAACAATTCACTGCTGGAAAATTCACCACCATGAAAAATTCACCTCAAGGAAAATTCACCACCAGCAATTCACTGCCATGGAAAATTAATTGCAAACTTTTAATGCGATGAATTTTCCACGATGGTGAATTGCTGGTGGTGAATTTTCCTTGAGGTGAATTTGTCATGGCGGTGAATTGGTAGTGAATTTTTCAGCAATGAATTGTTGACGGTGAATTTTCCTAGAGCCCTTAATTGTATATTTTAAACTTAAAATCAATCTTTATAACTTAATCTTCTAATTTTGTATAAGATTTTTTAGAGTATTTTTTAATTTTTTAATATTTTTTGAAATCAAACTCAAAGTGGAAACAAATTGAGAAAATCCAAATGTGTTTGATCACAAGAAAGCTCAAAATAAAAGGTTCAATTCCTTATGATATTATGTTGAGTGAAATAAATAGGCGCAACTCCTATTGAAGCAATTGCTATGGTGCATCTCATAGGATAGTTAAAAAGAATTAAACAAATGGAAGTTAATAGATGACCTAAGATTGTTTTCAATGACACCATGAGCAAAAGAAAGAAGACATGGATGAAGCAAAGCAAAAAATGGATGAGCACATGGAATATATGCTTGAATGCTTGCCCCATAAATAACAAAGAGATAAAAGGCTTTTGTTTTAGATAAGTTTCAAAAGTATTTATGAGGTAAAGTGCTAGGTAGAAAGAAGAAATATTATCTTGAGGTGTTCAACCCCACATATGATCATTAGCAAAAAGCGTACATTGCAGTTAGTAATCCATGGAGAGTCAAGTTTCTTATTGTTCAATTAAGAACCAACTCTCATCAACTTCGATGTGAAACGGGGTAGTGGGGAAGACCTAAAGAAGCATGAAATAAAGGCTGTGTATTTTTTGCACTACTAGCATAGTGGAATAAAAAAAACAATTTAATATGGAGTGTGATGTCTTCAAAGACATCATGGACAAACATGCCAATATCATGACAATTGTTTCTTGGTACAATTTATTCAGCGAGGAGACTATTGACAAGATGGGGATGCTCATCACCTCCTTGAATAGAAAAAAAAAGATTGAAATGCAAAAGACCAAAATGATAGGGCTCACTATCCCATGAGATATTTTTCGCCTCATGGATGTTAAAAGTCATTCATTCATTCATAGTTGCTAGTTTGGAAACTTGATCTTATTACCTATGGGATAAGATTTTTATGAGTCAGCTAAGTTGGTGGGCCTAGTGTATTTTATAGACTTTCACTTGGACTAAGGGTAAAAAGTAAAAGTATTTATACTCCAAGATACATGTTGCTTTGATGATCTTCCAAGCAATAACCAAATTTACATTGAAAATTTTATAATTTCATTCACTAAGAGATGATATGGTGGAGGGAGTGGGTTCCAAATTTGATAAAAGTAAATAGGTATAGGTTGAAGCCATGGAGTTGTGGAATTGTTGATTTTATTTCTAATCAATGATGTATGCACCATTTCAAGGGTGGCACTTTGCTGCCATTTTCTATTGTATCATTGGCCAAATATGAACATGTCAACAAATGGTGGAGCCCACATAAAAGGGAAAAGACATTAAGAATATTTTAATGCAACAAACATGTGGCATTTCAACATTTTCTAAGAATGTTTATTTGACAACTCAAATTTGTTGTACCATTGGTTCAAAAATAACATAGTACATGATAAGTGGACCAATTAGATTTATCCAATATAATGAAAGCAAAATGCAACTAATTATGCAATAAAAACTTAAAGAGTGAAGAACATCCAAGACATTTGTCTCAATTTTAATACCATTACATGGATTGCTTGCATGCAATCTTTTAGTTTTAGTGGGTTTTTGTGGTGTTATTTTTAGATACAATTATATAAATACGTAGCTCATATTTTATTGAAATATCTCCATCTTATTATTATTTGGTTCGGCAAGAGAAAAACACTTATTTTCTAGCATTTGAGCCTTTAAATCAAGAGATTGTACTTCACATTCAGTCAATTAAGCTTAGTGTGATTATGCAAGTTGGCCTCTCACACTCAATGTAAGAGAAAATTGATATAAATATAAACAGTATCTCCTTACTATGCACATTATTTGTTCTCTCTCATTTGATTATTGTTCAAATATTTTGTCATTAAGCGTCTCAGCTTATTTATGTTGAGTTTTGTAATTTCTAAATGATATTGAAACCATACACCACTTTGCCTTTTCCTTTTCATTCAATGATTCTTAAGTTCCAAATGATGTAAGTTATGTGCAAATGCTTAAAAGATAGAAAGCAAGGTTAATCATTTGGCAATTTGCCTCTTAGTGTAGTATTTCATTTTAACCAAATTCTCCTCCCTTTTCCCTCCAAATTAAATCAAGACATAATTGTAAATGATAAGAAAAGTCGGCCGCTTAATTGGAGGTCATCTTGCACATCACGTTACATATTACACACTGCTGCAGCAGTAGCTACAGCAAATATCAAGAAACCTATCTGATACTAATTAATGTTTTTTTGTACCAGACAATTAAAATGGTGTAGTTTAGAAGACAGAAAGATTCATCATGTCCCATATGCTCCCGGCGTACAAGGGAGAATTTTTAAACAAGTCAAATAAATCCAGGTACATGTCTTGATAAGACTGTTGACCCACTGACCATTAAAGTCAGGTTCCCTTTTCTTGGGCAGCGTCTATCCAGCGCCGAAAATGCATCGGGGCATGGATGCATGCCGCATGCCATCACTTGTACCGAATGTTATGCATCGTACCATTTCCGTTATTCGTCAAATATAAGTACTGTTTGATAAGACAGGGTGAAATGCATTTACTCTTCACTTTATAGAAATTTACTAATTTTATGGAATTTTTAATAATTTGAACTTTTATGTTTATGATATTTAATGTTTTAATAAATATTAAAATATATTATATTCAAATAATTATTAAAAATATTTAATTAAATTATATATAGTTTTCTAATATAATAATATAATATATTTCAACAATATTATTATATTATTTAAACTAAATATTTTTTTATAAAATTTCATTATATATAATATATTTACTAACATTATTATAATATATTTGAATTATGATATAAAAATTGTAATATATTAGATATTATAATATAAAGAAATTTTTGATAATTGTTTTTTATATTAAAATTATAAAAAAAACATATTTTTAAATTTAAATAATATTACATATGATAATAACTAGTTATTAATAACTCTCATTTTAATATTTTTTCTATTTGAATTTTTTAATCTATTATCAATATATAGATGCGGAGCGATTGCTTCCATTACTTCTATTACAGATTATTATGGAATGGTGGGTAATAAAAAAAATTCAACTAATTTTATTTTCAACAATCAAATCAAATCTCATTTTCTTGAAAATAAAATAAAACACAATAGATCATAAGGAGAGCATGGTTGAACTTCACGCCCTTTATTTTTATTTATTTATTTTATTCTATTTTCTCTTTTTAACTACCATCTAATCCTAAAACACAATAGATCATAAGGAGAGCATGGTTGAATTACATGCCCTTTATTTTTATTTATTTATTTTATTCTATTTTCTCTTTTTAACTACCATCTAATCCTAAGCATTACAAATAATATATTCGTTAGATAAAATAGATATAGTTATAAAAATTCTTCACAAGTTAATTTTAACCATAAATTCAATATATTTACTACAAAATTATTTTAAATAATACATTATGTGATTTTTTTTAATACTAAATATAAATATATATTTATTTATACTCATATTTATTTATTATATTTTTCATTCTATTAAATTCAAATATATAAAACAATCTAATAAAAAATTTAAATAAATAATATATTTTTAATATATTATATTATTAATTTAAAACATATTATAATATTATAATATATACACTATATAATACATATGTAACATATATAATATCTAATATATAATTTTAACATCATTATAATATTATAATATATATACAATATATATGTAACATTTATACCATCTAAAATATAATTTAATATATTAAATAATAATATTATAATTTTATATTTTATTTAATTTTGATTTAATTTTGTAATATAATATTTTGATTTTGCAGCATAATATGGATGGTCCCTTTGGGAAGGTGGGAGGCAATAAGTTTTTAAACTAATATATTTAAAACTAGCTTATTTATCATATAAATTAAATAATTTATATAAAATTATTTATAAAGATAAGATATACAAAGAACATGTTAAATATAAGTATAAAAGTTCAAATTATTAAAAACTTCATAAAGTTAGTAAATTTCTATAAAATGAAAGGTAAATGCATTTCACCATGTCTTATCAAACAGTACTTAGATTTGACAAATAACGGAAATGGTACACCTGCATAACATCCCGTGCAAGTGATGGCATGCAGCATGCATCCATGCCCCGGTGCATTTTCGGGGCTGAATAGACGCTGCCCTTTTCTTGCATTTGAATATAATATATTTTAATATTTATTAAAACATTAAATATCATAAACATAAAAGTTCAAATTATTAAAAATTCCATAAAATTAGTAAATTTCTATAAAATGAAGAGTAAATGCCTTTCACCCTGTCTTATCAAACAGTACTTAGATCTGACGAATAAGGAAATGGTACGATGCATAACATTTGGTGCAAGTGATGGCATGCGGCATGCATCCATGCCCCGGTGCATTTTCGGCGCTGGATAGACGCTGCCATCTGGCTATATATATATATATATATATCTATTCATATGATGACACGCATTCATTGCAATGCAGCTTTGAACTTGTCTGATCTAAATCTGTCGGGTACGAGTGAAGCAAACGCAATCAAAGAAGTTGTGTGAAGGGCATCGCCGCTTTCTGTTTGGTGGAGAATTGAGGCACTGTCTATGGAGGTGACAATTTGCATCCAAATGGATGCATGGCATGGATGCCTCCCATAGTGCGTTGATTTTCTCGTCATAAAACTCTCGTACAAATTTTGACATTTTCTGCATTACAGGTTGTTGTAGAATTTTCGTACATTAATACAATGTATACGAAAAAATGAGGGAGTAAACAATGGAAGAGTAAAAAAGTAAAAAATGAAAGAAACTTAAAAGGTAAGATTGATAAGATTAATTTATATTCATTTTATTTGTATGTAATTAAATTTTTATTAAAAGAATAATATTATAAAAATAATTAAAATGTTAGTTATTAAATTTTAATAAAATTTAATAATTCTTTATACTAAAATAAATTATACTAAATAATTATAATTTTAAATTATATTAATATTTTGAATAAAATTTTATTCAATATTTTAAATTAATTTATTTTTATACTAACATTTCTTAAATAAATATACACACGACATTTAAAATAAGATAGAAAATAAAAATATTTAAATTTAATATAAAATAAAATATTAAAATCTTCTAAAAACCGTTTCTATTAATTTAATTTAAATATTAAGATTTTGATGTATTTAATATAATTTGATATTATAAGTTTTGATTAAAAAAAGTTAATTTTTAAATTTTAATTTGAAAGATAATAAATCAAGAAAGAATGTATTTAAGTTCATGTCATAACTAATTAAATCATTGCAATAGTACTGATAATGTAAACACTTGAATAAATATAATGATTTAATATTGATATCTATTTAAATAACTATATTATGTTAGTCTTTTGATATTTTAAATATTTTTATTTTAATCTCTTTAATAGTTTTTATTTGAAATATTTTTCTATTTTTTCACTTAAAATGTATACTTTAAGTTTAAATAATTTATCTAAATATAAATATATTGTTAGTTATTTCTAATATTAATTTATATAAAGATATAAATAATTTGATTGGAAGAATTTATATTAAAAAAAGTTAAAACTTATTTTTATCAAAATTTCTAATATTATTAGTTCTTAGGCACCACTAGAATTTAACTAGTTATTAATAAATCTCATTTTAACCAATGAAAACTTGAGTAATTTTTCTATTTGAATCTAATTTTTAGGAAAAAAATTTAGTCAACAATCCATGACCAAGCAAATCTCATTTTCTTTAAAATAAAATAAAACAGCATGGTTGAACTTCATGCCGTTTATTTTTATTTACTTATTTTATTCTATTTTCTCTTTTTAACTACCATCTAATCCTAAGCATTACATATAATATACTCGTTAGATAAAATAGATATATATTTATAAAAATTCTTCACAAGTTAATTTATAGGATTAACCATAAAGTCAATATATTTACTACAACATTCTTTTTAATAATACATTATGTGAATTTTTTTTAATATTAAATATAAATATATATTTATTTATACTCATATTTATTTTTTATAATATATACATTATACAATACATATGTAACATATATAATATCTAATATATAATTTTAACATCATTATAATATTATATAATATATACAATATATATGTAACATTTATACCATCTAAAATATAATTTAATATATTAAATAATAATATTATAATTTTATATTTTATTTTATTTTGTAACATAATATTTTGATTTTGTAGCATAATATGGATGGTCCCTTCAAGCGGGTGGGAGGCAATAAGTTTTTAAACTAATATATTTAAAACTAGTTTATTTACCATATAAATTAAATAATTTATTTAACATTATTTATAAAGATAAGATATACAAAGAATATGTTAAATTATTACTTTGAAAAAGAAGTTTCTAAAACTTAGAAAATTGAGTGTGGAAGAACTTTCCTACATTTACAAGTTTCTATTTTAATATACTTAAAACTAAAAAATCTAAATTAATGTATTTATAGTTATATAATAAAGCTTATGTCTAATTATAACCCTAACCCTAATTATAACCTTGACGTGAAACCTAACCTTAATTCTAATTCTAATTCTATCTCTAATCCTTAATTCTAATTTTATATCTCTAATAATCATAAAGTAAACCTTAATCTAAACTATAACCCTAACCCTAATTCTATATCTAATTATAACCCTAACCTTAATCCTAATAATAACCTTAATGTGAAACCTAACCCTAATTCTGATCTATTAAATCACGCTATCTAAATTGTTCTAATTCAAATTGCGTTATTGTTGAATCTATGCAAATATTTTAGGAGAGTTTTTCATTTGTTTCAATTTATAAATCATGTGAGTGTTTTGTTACTTTAATTTTAATTTTTGAATTTTCTTTTGTAAATATTTGATATTTAGTGTTTGAATCATTATCCATAATCAAGAAATCATTATCCTTGATATTCTGCATAAAATTATCATCACACAACCCATATAAATTATAGTTATAATTAGAAGGTTTTCTTATCGTTTTGTACAAGAGGTTGACCTTTTTATAAGAGAAATTGCCTAATTCTACCCTTTGGATGAAAACCAATGGGGTGATTTCAATCAAAGGTAAAAAATTCATTTTTGTCTCCAATTATAAAAATTGACGTGGACTTATAGGTTTTCCCCCTAATTTTAAATAATATTATAGGGATAGCCCCTGTCTTTTTCAATTTATAATAGAAGCAATTGAATTAGATAAATGAAAAAATTCATACTTCACAATTTAGGAAGCACATAATTGGACAAAAATGTGAGGATTTATGAGAGTAATTTCAACCATGATGGGGTTTTTTTTAGGATAGATCCAACATGCTACTAGCTTTCTCACTCTAAATTCTTTTATTAATAATGGATTCATTCTAGGTATGGGCTTCTTGTGCACTTTCTCATACACTATGGAGTAAAACTTGCACTTACCATTATAATTTCCCTTTCATGCCTATTATAGTCTTCCCAAACAATTTTGAATTTATTAAACAAAACTAATTAAAACATAACTATTCTATAACTTTTTGGTAGGAACTTCATTGCGTGTAACTCTTGATTTATATAAAGATATAAATATTTGTATCAAAATATTTCAAATAAAAACCATCTAAAAAGATCAAAATTAAAATATTTAAAATATCAAAAGACTAACATAATATAATTATCTAAAGAGATATCAATATTAAATTATTATATTTATTCAAATGTTTACATTATCAATACTATTAAAATGAGTTTATTAGTTATGACATGAACTTAAATACATTCTTTCTTGATTTATTATCTTTCAAATTAAAAATTTAAAAATTAACTTTTGTTTTTATCAAAACTTATAATATCAAATTATATTAAATACATCAAAATCTTAATATTTAAATTAAATTAATAGAAACTGTTTTTAGAAGATTTTAATATTTTTTTTTTATATTAAATTTAAATATTTTTATTTTCTATCTTATTTTAAATGTTGTGTGTACATTTATTTAAGAAATGTTAGTATAAAAATAAATTAATTAAAAATATTGAATAAAATTTATTTAAAATATTAATATAATTTAAAATTATAATTATTTAGTATAATTTATTTTAGTATAAAGAATTATTAAATTTTATTAAAATTTAATAACTAACATTTTAAGTATTTTTATAATATTATTTTTTTAATAAAATTTTTATTACATACAAATAAAATGAATATAAATTAATCTTATCAATCTTACCTTTTAAGTTTCTTTATTTTTTACTTTTTTGCTCTTCCATTGTTTACTCCCTCATTTTTTCGTATACATTGTATTAATGTACGAAAATCCCACGGCAACCTGTAATGCAAAAATGTCAGAATTTGTAGGAGAGTTTTATGACGAGAAAATCAATGCACTGTGGGAGGCATCCATGCCATGCATCCATGTGGGTGCAAATTCTCACCTCTATAGACAGTGCCGAGAATTGAAGCCTATCTCAATTATGCATGCCGCCACACAACAAGTTCTAGGTCAGTCTGGGGAAATGCTCTGTGTCAGGCAAATTCAATGTGTCATTTTCTTCAAAGCTTTTCACACGTACACCTGTTATTTGAGCTTTTTACAGTGAAGAGCAAAGTACTATATTTAATGCATAGATCCAAATTCGCGAACATGAGAATTACTGTGCACACATGGATCACCATTAACTTGTGCAGTACTCCTATATTTCTTACATCTTTTGACACGGCTCCATTAAATGGAGTAGATATTCTCTGTAATGTATCTGTACCTTACGCCTTCGGAAATTTGTGCCACTTTAGGCAGTTCTCATAAGTACTGAAGCTAATGCGATCGTGTGATCAGTCGAGATTATGTTTCCCTTACAATGATTCGCATTTAATCTGGTATTTCACTTTTCGCAATATTGGTGAACAGCTTTGAAGATATTAGTGGCTCATTTAATCTGCAACTAAATACGCATACATTTTCCCAATGCCATTTTCAATCAAAGATCCGAAGCGTGATATTATCAGAGCTCTGATATCAAAGCGTGATCATATCGAATAAGACTTGCATTAAAGCTGGACTCCAATCAATTCTGACTCGTAATGCCATATTTAATTCGCAGCCAACTTTGTGTATTTCCCCAATCTCATCTGGATTTCGCTTTACTATGCTCTCCAAAATGGCGTAATTGTGACAGTACAATTAAAAGTCTCTAGAGATATAGATCTTAGTGATAACAGATTTACACAATCCATATAGATTATTGCAAGAGTTTCTGGATTAGATTGGCGTTGAAATTTTTGCATGGAGTATTTCAAGAGAATAGATCTACTATCTCATAGAATATTTTAGGTAATCTTGGAAAAGTTTTTTAGAATTTAATCTTCTAATTTGTTATAAGATTTTTTTTTGAGTATTTTTAGTTTTTAGTCCCTGTTATCAGAGATATTATCCGTTGCAAGCAAGATGAATATGTACCTGATGCAAATAAAAAACTAGATTTTTTTTTTGGGAAAACAGATTTTGATGCAAATTTTTTAATTTAAAATATTAAAAGAAATTGTAGTTCACAAGCATTGTGTTAAGGGCATTTGTCCCTTCATGTCTGGTGGAGAATGAATGAATTGAAGACTTGTAGCTGCCGGCGTAGGACACACCAAATGCGTCATTTTCTTCAAATCTCCCTTTGACACCATTAACTTTTTACGGGTTTTCATTGCTCATTCCGATTCACCTTTACACATGACAATTACTGTGCATACATTGATTACCATTAAGTTATGTTGTACTCCGATATTTATTAGCTAATAGGCTATTCTACGTGGGGGAACCCCACCGGCATTTCCCCAGTCTGACGCCAGCCGGAATCCCACGACTTTTGACCGATTGTATGCGTAAAGACATTTCACAGTGTCCATGAGACTAAACAGTCTATGGGACCGAGACAAGCAACTTAAATTGTCTCCAAACTCTTTTCCAAGTCGGATCTCCTGCAATTAATTTTGACTAGAAGGTTGGCCATCTGGTTGATCTTATCCTCCTCAAATAACTGCTGCATATTGTCCACATCCAAACTATTTGCATACTGATTAAGGATATCTTCATAAGTTGTGCATTCCATGACGAAGTGCCATTCCGTCTCCACCACACCCTTATTATAGAATATACACGTTCTTGCTTCCCAGGTTTCCTTAGGTATCTTCCACCTACTTGTCTCACACCTAAGATGGTGCAATCCTGTCCTCAATTGTGCAACTAACAACCTCGCTTTCCTTTTAATAGTTGCCCCTAAATAGGTTTTTTCACCATGATCCTTTGTCGGGTTAAACTCTTTGATGTAGTATGTTTTTTTCGCCCAATCTAATTTGACCACATGGCAGTCCTAAATTTTTCCCTCACATAGTTTTTTATTTCACTATTGGTGCCAGGACACTTGTGTAACTTGATGTCCCACTTGCTCAACCACTTGTTGTTCTGCTTCATCCAAGTTTTCTTTCTTTGATCTAACGTCCCCTCCATAACCGTTTTGGGCCACCGATGGTTATCCATGTTTTCAACCTTCTTTAGATAACTTATCAACTGGGTTATCGCCGATGCTTCCAAAGGAAAAGCCCCCGCTTTAGCTAACGGAATTTCATATGGATCTGTGGCTTTAACTTTGAGATTACTTGTTATTAGGTGTTTCTGGATTCTTTCTATTTGTCTCCAACTGCACTTTGATGTATTGCTTCCCCATACCTCACATCCATAAAGTACAACCGATGTGACAAGTAAACCAAAAAGGGTTTTCTTGGTTTTCCAATCCCAAAGTTCGGCTTTTCTACATCTATTTTGAAGCAGGTAAGAGGCTTTCCAACCTCCCTGTATCCTTTTCGTTCTGCAAGTCTCCCAATTGAGCTTATAATGAAAGTCAATCCCAAGATACTTGTACTCTTTCACTATATCAATCGGGTTGCCTTCAAAAAGAAAGGTATGCTATTTATCTTTTCTATTCAATGAGAAAATCATGATTTTGGTCTTGGAGGTGTTCACTTGCATCCCAACTTCTTGACAAAAGTGTTTTAGAGCTTTCAAATGTTCTCTTAGCCCATGAGCTATTTTTAAAATTAAAATAAGATCGTCAGCATAAAGAAGTAATTTCACTACGTAACCTGCCAATTGAATACCATCCCCACCTTCCTTGGTTAACCATTCTTCCAACTTATCAATGTATAGCCCAAAAAGTGTGGGAGATCAAGGGCAACCCTGCTTAACTCCAATGTCGCTACCAAAACATTTTGACATACCTTCACTTGTTCTGATTTTAGCACTAACCTTCTCATACAACCTGTGAACAACTGCTCTATACACATTTGGAATGCCTAATTCTTCCATCCTATTCCATAGTTTGTCAGGAGAAAATGATAAATTCTAGATGGGACTAGGGAAATGCGTAGAGTGATGTAGATTAAATGCACCATTATTCTTATAGCTCTTCATCTGTGCACCAGATATTTCTATATCAAAGAGAGAAGTAGCATATACAATGTGTAGATCGATGCAGGGATATGATCGTATTGATTTCAAGTGGAGTGCCAACTGCCCATCAATGCTTTACACAAGTAATTCTAAGCTCAGATCTCTGGTAGATTACTTGTGTAAAGCATTGATGGGTAGTTGGCACTCCACTCTTAATGGTGTATTGAATTGTGAAAGAGTAGGATATTATCGTATTGATTTTGTGTAATGCTTTTCACAATTCAATACACCTACGATGAAGCAAATCTTGGCCAACTTGAGTGTGTTGCATTTGAAATAGAGCAACGACATTTTGAACTGATTGCATCTGAAACAATTTAACTATCCACCATTAATTTGTGTAATTAAATATTATTCTTGAACATTCAAAAATCTTAATTTTATTTTTTCGGAGAGATAACTATCTTTGTAGCTGTTAACCCAAAAAAGCAACCTCTAAATATTAGGAAAATTAATATATAATTTAGTCGATAGGCTATTCTATGTGGGGGAACCCCACCGACATTTCCCCCAGTTTGACGCCGATGGGAACCCCACGACTTTTGACTGATGGTGAGAAACGTGACGGGGCTGGATGAAATGAAGTTTGCTGGCTTTAATTCCTGTCTGCCAGTTCCGATGATCCTCTCACCAACTCAACATACAGGCGGGGGAACCGCCGAACTCAAAGAATGCAGGTCGGTGATTAAAATGCCCGCATATGGTGGACGCTGCAATGTTCGCTGGATTTGAATGCCGCTTAAAACCTTTTTACCAGGTGATGTGAGTTTTTTAAGGATTTTTCACAAAGAAATTATAAAAAAAAATTGAGTTTTTTAAAGGATTTTTAAAATTTTTGAGTTTTATATTTATAAATATTAGCAATTGCACCTTGGTGTGCAATGGGTACCCCAAAGAGGTGTGGAATGTCAATTAGGAAAACTTTAAGCCTATTTTTTGCATAAATTTGTGTATTACATGAATTCAATTGGTTGGGAATTCATAAAATGATATTGTTGTGCAACAAAGGTCTTTAAAAATGAGTGAAAGAAAATCTTTCAATCAAGAAGACAATGAAGGTCTATGAAGAGGGAGGGGGAGAGATAAGGAGAGAGATGGATGGGTAGAGAGAGGGGGACATTATGCAAAGTGGTTGTGGTGGATCTTCTTGTTTCTTTGAGATGAATTTCTCTTTGTAACAATTCCTTTCTTTCTTCTTTCTAATCTAAAAGTGAGCCATTGGTAGTGAGCCCTTCTTTCTTTTGGCAGTGACCCCTCGATAGTGAACCTATTGTATTTGGTGTTGCTATTACTTTATATTATGAGTTATTCCTCACTGTGGATTTTCCCTTCTGATGTAGTATAGAGGGAAGAAACACACTTTCTCAAACTCAATAGACCAGACTCATAACATACTTTATTTGCTACTCATTTCCAATTCACCTTTCCTTCACAAAAACTCAATTCAAGTACTCAAATGTGCAAGTAGGAGTTCCAAATCTCAAAATAACCTTCAATACACTTTAGCAACCTCAATTCAATCAAAACAAACAATTACAAGTCTTCCCCTTTCTAATTTCATCAATTCATTATGATTGTCCTTCTTGTGCAATTATGGCACTTATGAGCCTCCAACATCAAACTTTTCTTACCAAGACACCAATGATTTTTTTAATGCTTGGGATCACTTTTTTAGGCTTATATCAACATGATCAAACTCTTTTTGCATCCTATATACCCACCTTAAATGATATGATAAACAAGTCTTCAATAACTATTAATATGCTTGTAGCCATGCCCTATAGAATTGACATAAATTATCTTTTAATATAGACACCTTCAATGGATTGTGTTCTTCTTTTTATATACCTTTTTCCATGTATTAAAACATATCAAAATATTGACATATGTCATTTTGAGAAATGATATGAAAACCAGACTATATACGCCCAAAACAGGACTAATTAGGCATTAGCCAAATAGCGCTTACTAGATGTCATACTTCCAAACACAAAATTATTGTGCCAACAATTCAAGTAGGTGTTAATGGACTGGTACAAGCTTAAAAATGCATCACAAGTTCATCTCCATATATTTTCTTGCAAACCCTAGACTGTGTTCTTCTCATAACATTGTTACAGGCTGTATACTCAGAATTTACAATCAAGCAACTTCTTTCTATCTTAACTTTATGATTTCACCCTAAATCCATTGAAACATGAAATAACATATATAGGAGGACATCCTCACCAAAAATCAAAGAGTTCCATTGGAAAACAAAGGAGAAATACAAATTATTTCATTCACTATTTACCCTAGTCTAAGTTTAAATAGTTTTTACCAAAAACACAATATCTTCTTCAAATGAAAGTTAATCTACATGAAACTTGTAAGGAAAAGAAAGTGATTGATTCTTCTACCATTTACAAAAAATTTCACAAGAATTGGTGCATGTACAGTTTCGTACGAGGTATGGAAACACCAAATTTATGTAGAAAGTGCCTGAAAATAGTGATATTATTCATTCAATTTCAATTCCACAACCATCCACGCCTTCAAAATGATTTACAAGGCCTTTATAAAGGAATTTCAACTGCCTTTTAACCTTCTAACTACTTCCTAATGCCTAGAACTAACAATGACCCTTCAACTTCTTAATGCAACTTTTACATAATTTTGCAATTCTGTCAATATTTGTTGACAACTTTTTCATTTCTTGTAATTTGCCACAAAACAAATAAACTTGAACCCTCTAGATGACCTTTAATGACCTATAAATATACAAGGTGACTTTTTTAATCTCATTACAAAGTAAAGATATCAAATTTTCTCAATTTTTCCAAAATAGGAACATGCTTTTGTAAAGGTGCTCCTGCACCAAACTCTTGGCCAATTAAAGAATCCAAGTCCACTTGGATTTGATGTTGTCAATAGGTCTTCAATTCTCTGTATGCTCTGCCACCTTAAACTGCTTCTTATCACCTTCATCTTTACTTTAGGTTTAAAATTTTCCATGCAAATTAGTTCTATGTCTTGCTCAACAACTGAAATTAGATTCATTACTCCTTGTTGCATCTCAATATCATGCTTCTCCTTTTGTCCCTTAACCTGCAAGTTGTTTTGTGTCCAAAAAATTAGTACAACAAAGAAACAATATATTGATTCTAACACATTACCTCCACCATTCCTCAATTCCTTATAGACCTCTAAGGCCAACTCATCCATAATCATTCCTTTAATCAACTCAATGGCTTCAACCTTTGAAATAAGGTCCTTTGTCTCTATTACTCCTTCACCTTCTTGCTTTGGAATGTCTACAACACTTTTACCTTCATCATCTAAGAACTCTTCTTCAACATCCTCAAAGATTTCTTCCTCTTTTATCTTCTTGTGCCTTCTTCTTTTGACTATCTTTTGTATGGGCCATGGAATTCTCTTCTTGTTTACCTTCAAGTGCCAACTTGTTCATTGCTTCATCATCTGCTCCATCTTCATCATAGACTCCTGGAACTCTTTCTCAAACCTCTTCATCTCTTGCTTCAACTCAACAATCTCTCTATCAAACTTTTCTTGTCTCTTCTTCTTCTTTCCCTCTTCCTCTTCTTGCAAATGCCTTCTTAGTATCTCCATCTCTTCTAGATGGTCTCAACAAGTCTCTCCTTGCTCCACAACTCTCAACTTTCCTCAACTTTCTCTCAGCCTTCTCTATGGTAGCAACCAGGTTCTCACATAACCTGCAACCAACCACAACTACAACTCACTAGCCCAAATCTTTCCCAGGCTATGATACAAATTTGATGCAGTATAGAGGGAAGAAACACACTTTCTCAAACTCAATAGACCAGACTCATATACTTTATTTGCTACTCATTTCCAATTCACCTTTCCTTCACAAAAACTCAATTCAAGTACTCAAAAGTGAAAGTAAGAGTTCCAAATCTCAAAATAACCTTCAATACACTTTAGCAACCTCAATTCAATCAAAACAAACAATTACAAGTCCGCCCCTTTCAAATTTCATCAATTCATTGACTGTCCTTCTTGTGCAATTATGGCACTTATGAGCCTCCAACATCAAACTTTGCTTACCAAGACACCAATGATTGTTTTAATGCTTGGGATCACTTTTGTAGGATTATATCAACATGATCAAACTCTTTTTACATCCTATATACCCACCTTAAATGATCTAATAAATAAGTCTTCAATTTAACTATTAATATGCTTGTAGCCATGCCCTATAGAACTAACATAAATTATCTTTTAATACATACACCTTCAATGGACTGTGTTCTTATTTTTATATACCTTTTTACATGGATTAGAACATATCAAAATATTGACATCTACCATTTTGAGAAATGATATGAAAACCAGACTGTATACGCCCAAAACAGGGCTAATTAGGCATTAGCCAAATAGGGCTTATTAGATGTCATACTTCCAAACAAAAAATTATTGTCCCAACACTTCAAGCAGGTGTTAATGGACTGATACAAGCTTAAAAATGCATCACAAGTTCATTCCCATATATTTTCTTGCAAACCCTAGACTGTGTTCTTCTCATAACCTTGTTACAAGTTGTATACTCAGAATTTACAATCAAGAAACTTCATTCTTTCTATCTTAACTTTATGATTTCACCCTAAATCCATTGAAACATGAAAGAACATATATATGAGGACATCCTCACCAAAAATCAGAGAGTTCCATTGGAAAACAAAGGAGAAATACAAATTATTTCATTCATTGTCTACCCTAGTCTAAGTTTAAATAGTTTTTACAAAAAACACAATATCTTCTTCAAATGAAAGTTAATCTGCATGAAACTTGTAAGGAAAGGAAGGTGATTGATTCTTCTACCATTTACAAACAATTTCACAAGAATTGGTGCCTTTACAGTTCCGTACAAGGTATGGAAACACCAAATTTATGTAGAAAGTTCCTAAAAACATTGATATTATTCATTCAATTTCAATTCCACAACCACCCACGCCTTCAAAATGATTTACAAGGCCTTTATAAAGGAAATTCAACTGTCTTTTAACCTTCTAACTACTTCCTAATTCCTAGAAATAACAATGACCCTTCAACTTCTTAATGCAACTTTTACATAATTTTGCAATTCTGTCAATATTTGTTGACAACTTTTGCATTTTTTGTAATTTGCCACAAAACAAATAAAGTTGAACCCTCCAAATGACCTTTAATGACCTATAAATATACAAGGTGAATCTTTTAATCTCATTACAAAGTAAAGATATCAAATTTTCTCAAATTTTCCAAAATAGGAACATGGTTTTGCAAAGGTGCTCCTGCACCACCTTCTTAGGTTTTCAACGTAAATCTGGTGTTCTATTGTGCATGGTGTTAAATGATGTGTTGTTTTTTCACTTGTTTACTTTCATGCTAAATCTAATTAAGGGTTTAAGGACTAATAAAGATCTGAATGCTAATGAGGGTTTTGATGTTTTAATGTACAACTAATTCACCCCCCCTCTCAGTTGTCCTGTGCATATAACACACTCAATGCTAAGTTTTCCTTAAAACTTTAATTATTTGAGTTAAAAATGAAAGATGGAATCACAATGTCAAATCACATAAGTAATCTGAGGTCTCTCATTAGGAAACTATCAAAATTCAAAGCTCCAGTTAATGATGATGATTCTAAAGTTATCTTGTTAAATAGTCTACCTTCAAAATACAATAATGTTATTTTAACACTCAGTCAAATAACTTCACAAACATTAGAAGATATGGTTTTAGCTTTTTTAGCAGAAGAAAAGAGAATAAATGCAAAAGATACATAAGTTGATTATCAACAAGATAATGCATTATATTCTTGAAGTCATCATAAAAGGTCAGGTACAAACAATGGGGAAATTAAATGTTTTTATTGTAAGAAAAAATGTTCTAGAGCTTGGTCTTGTAGAAATTGAGCCAGAGATGTTCTTAAAGGAAATCTTACAGATAAAAAAATGAAGGTAACTTAGTTTGTATTGCGGAGGAGGACGAAGATTCATCGAATGATCATTTTTTTGATAATACTCATAATGGATTAGTACTTTGAGCCATCACATTGGAGGTTGGTGGCACCAAAGGATGGTGAAATTTCCATCATTTCAAGTTAGCTTCTCACTTTGAGATGGTGTTTTGCATGATCATTTTTGCTTTTTTTCTTGTTTTCCTTGTTGATGCTAATGGATTTTAAGATTACATATATTGTGAACTTTGATTTTTGGAAACAAGTAAGGGATTTGGTGTTGAACTCAATATGGATTGTTTTCCAATGAGTTTACGAGATTATGATCAAGAATTATACCCTTCTAAGGGTTATCAAACAACTTTATGGAGCCCTATGTTTGCAGAGCTCAATATGGATTGTTGTAAAATAATTTGAGAATTAGTGATTTGGGATTTCAAGAAAATGGTGATCCAAGAACTCGAGAAGTTAGCTCAAAGCTACACCTTTATGAGAGTTAAAAGGCAGCTTGATGGAGCTCCACTTGATTTGAGATTTGTTTCTTCAAAGGAAGATCTTCTCAAGAATGCATATCTATTTTATAATCAACAAGTTTTGTTATGTAAGCCTTGAGGAGGGGTCCTTTAGCAAGGTGAATTAGACCTTTCAGGGGTACATTTGTAGGAACAATGTAATAAGGGGGGAATGTTAGCATTATTACATTGCGGCAGGTTTATACAGTTAACTGAACCGCTCGTATATAGTTAAGTGAACTGCTCGCTAGCCACTCACCTTCTTTGTTTGTATAAATGCATTGCTATGCATCAATACTATATCAAGTCTTATAATCTTCAAAATATATCTATTATTTTTTAATATGACATTCATAAGTTCTCACGTGTTCATGTAATGGTCCATCTTGACAAACATTGATCATTTGTTGATTTATATATGGATGAATTATTAGTCCCTGCCTTATAGGTGGGAGACTAATGTTTTCAACTGAATGTTGCCTATGAAAATGGTGCATTGGAAATCGTGCTAGTAAAATATATACGTCCTTATGCTAATGTTTTGGGGATTAATTTATTAAAAGCAAATTATTGATTTTTTTTGCAATTTTCTCATTGGCTGCTGGTATTTTCATCGTGGTTTGTCATTTTGTAATTTATTTAATTATTGTAACGAACTTTGCTATTGGAAATATTTCATGACTTTGTAATGTTTTTTGGTATAATTGTGTCTTTGCACCCACTGTTTTTGGTGACGTGTGGCATTTTAAGTAGTACATTTGCATTTACTATTTGTAAATTTTCATTTATTGTGAGTAGACTGAAGTGCAAGCATCATTAGTGGCGTATGGTGTGAAGTTTTAAGTCTGTCGATCAAAGGATTATTTTGAGGCTGAAATTTGTGTTTGTTGAGAGGGTTATCTTTTACAGTGTTGTTTTATAGTTTTTTACATCTCTGCATTTTATGGGTCAATGTCTATTGTTTGTTGTTCACTGCATTTTATGGGTTAATGTCTTTTTCTTCCATCTTAATGCTTAGCCAATAGAGTCAAAAGCTGATTCATTTTTGTAAATCTGGGTTTTTCTTGCATTTTAACATTTCCAATATTTGTTTCTGTCAGGTTTGACAGAGGCAGGATACATAGCCTGACAAGTGGTGTAGCAAGAGTGTGTGCGCATTTTGTACTGCCAATGTCTGAAAAACATGCTCAACTGGGTTATTCACAAGCCATTATTTTATGAGTATGTAAGAAATAATGATGCCATAATTCTTTCTCATTGTACACATTTTTGAAAAAAATCAAATAATGACCAATTCTAAAAAAAATAATTGCATCATTATTGTTCATAGTCTTAAAATGATTAAGTGATCGGTTTTGATTCATACTGTTTTCGTGCAATGTGTGATTGGAAAGATTAAAATGTGTATCTTTCTACTCACTTTGGATGGAGGTCAATCATTTTAAAAAACCCAAGTGTGATAAGTCCACTAAAATTTAAAATTGGTTCAATCTTATTCTCTTAAAAAAATTGTGTTCCTTTGGCTTCTATGCCAGATTAAATTTTGTTTGTAGGGTAGCCTTTAACTAAGATGCCAAAACAAAAGCTTATTTTATTAGTTGAAGTTGCGTGGAACCAAGAATTGCACAATTTCTAGGTACATTGTTGGGATCAATGATATCTAATGATCAGACTATTAATTTTTGAATAAATTTTTTTTGGGCATCTGTGGCGCACAATTTGTAAAGCAAAATCCTTGTTGCAAGGTAACCTTTAGCTTAGATGCCATGGTAAATTATTTTCTCAGGGTAACCTTTATATTAGATGCCACAACTAAATCTTGATGGGTATTTTTCATCAAAATTGTTTGGAACCAAGGCTTCCACAAAGTATAACTGCATTGTTCTAGTCAATGATCTCAAATAATAATTTTTTATTACATTTTATGTGCATATTGCACAATTAGGAAAGGAAAGTTCTCGTTTTGAGCTAATCTTTAGTTTAGATGTCACATTAAATTCTATTTTTAGGAAACCTTACCTGAGATGCCATGAATGAGGGGTACTTTCTGTAGATGTCTTGTGGAACTTGGACTTCACAAATTTTAACTGCACTGTTATGACCAGCAAGACCAACGAGCAGATGGCCAATTTTTAATTCCATTTTTTTGTGTGTACTACACAAATAGAAAAGAATTATAATGCATATTCTATTATTTTGTTAGTCATTTTAGATGGTGAAAAACTATATGAAAAGAGACCTTAGCTTTTCTAGGCTTCGATGAGAAATTTGAATTGCTTTAATTTTATATATTAATTGTTAAATCCCCTTGAAGGGAAACCTTTGCTTAGATGCAATGATCAAGGATATGGTGTTTTGCTTAATTTCAACACTTCACTTGTCAAACATTTCTCCTCATGATTTGAACCCAGGGTTGTTTTGTGAAAAATATTCAATCTGTTTCAAAATAAAAATGAAGACAACAGTTGATTCAAGAAATATGTATCATAATATAAAAAATGCTAGATTAAGAGCTCTACAATTTCGAGTAGGCTAGGGGTCCAATCAAAGGGTAATATAAGATGTAGGTTATTTAAAATGATGGGTCAAGATCCATGAAGGATGAGTCCATAGTCATCCTTCAATAATTTTTTTGATGTAATTCTGAGCACTATTGGTCAAGGTTACAAGATACACGACCCACATCCAATGGTATGTGTACTAGCATACTTGATACAGATATAGGTATGGCATGTCCCAGATATTGCTTGGAAACCGTGCCTTCATGTACCCAGAATTAGGTTAATTTTAGAGTTGTGCCAAATACATCTGGATATGGTGTTCTAAAAATTTATATCATTTCCAAGTAAAAGCATATTATTAACTGTTCTTATCTGAATTGACACCCATATATGTGTCTTAACATTTGAAACATTTACATTTCTTACTATTGTTTTTTTTTATAGGTAAAAATATTTGTATTGATTTATGAAAAAATGATTTTACATTGTTTGCACCATCTTCTTGCATAAACACAAAAAACCTGATCCAAAACCATGCACAGACCACCCCAAACCAGTGTCTTTCATCTCGACAAATCATATCTAAAACCCAACCCACCCCCAACCAAAAGACACCCCAAACCCAAACTAGACATATTGTGCACCACCACCCCTGCAAAACCAAAAAATCCTTACAAAAAACCAAAACCAGACCACAAACAACAACTAACCAATTGACATCACACCATTAGCAAGCAGAAACTCTCAAAAAATCCTGTGCTAGTCCACGCCACCTGACGGTTCCAGGTACAGGTAGTGTTTCAGGAAAATTAAGCCACACCATGCCCACTCTCGATGCCTCAATAGAGCTTCACCCTTAATATCCAAAAGGAAGGGATAGCGTTTTACCCGCACCCCTAGTATCAAGGCTCGATGCAAATCTTTGGGTCGAGGAAGCCCCACTCCCAATTCATAAATAATCACCACGTCCATGGTGCCCTCCAACAGATTCTCCCAAACTAGTTTATAGACAATCAACAATACCATTGCTTTTGGAACCTCCAAATCCAAAAGCGCTACAAGGAAACAGGCTGCAATGTCAACATTTTTCCTCCAACGTTCCATCGTTATCATAAAATCCTCTCCCAACAACAATTCATTAGCCCCCAACACTAGCTCGTCCCAAACCTTAAACACTGATTCCAGGCGCCCATAGTTGATTTTTCCAAAGAAAGCCCACAACTTCCTTGAAGACTGAAGGCACAAAGGTGTTTCCATCATCTTTGATAGTGAGAATGAGAGGCACCGACATTTAAAATGGTGATCACACCACCCATAATTTGTGTGACTATCCCATTGGCACAACATCCACTGTCCCATGGCTTCCTTCAAGGCTGTTCTCTAGACAGACCATTAATGTTGAAACCATCAGCCTCCTCACATTCTATCAACAACATCCTCACATAAATGCCTACTGCCACTAGTCGTCTTGACTGTGCCAACCAAGCATATGTCGTCACCACGTACCCTCCAATGGCACCAAACCCGATCCCATCCGCTTGGCAGCCACAAAACATTTCTTACTATTGTTGACCCTCAAGCTTCAAGTGCAATAGCATGATAGAAAACAAGATTGAATAGCCTCAAGTTAGAGACTTAAATAATTTTTATTGGTAATGTTCATTGAAATGGATGGTTCCACCATTGCATAACATTGTTATGGGCTCAATTTTTAATTTTCAACTGTTGTAAAAGCTAGAGTAGAAACTCTAGGTTTGTGAAATATTGAATCTAGTCTATAAAAAAAATATTCCTTTTATAGCATGAGAATGTTGTAGTTTTATGAAAGATCTATTTTCTTAAAAATGCAAAATAAATAGAACTATTGAAACATCCATTCAAGAAATACATAGAAGAGAAGAGACCTTGAAAATAAGGTGTTAGTGTTAACTGAGGCAAAAAATGTGTCCATGCAAAGTATGGTCTTTGTGCTTGGCCATGACACAATCACAATAGATTCTTTTTGAAGGCTTCACAACTCCTAGTCAAGGGAAAATAATCTCAAAAGCCTCTATCCCACTGATGTGATATAGGAGCATCCGCGATGTAAGAGCAATCTTGCATCACCCAAAAAAAAATGTTGTTTCTTTTCAATAAGGGCTAAATTTGGCATGGTTACTATTTTAGTAAGTTTGCATTTATGCACAGTTGGACACGAAATCTTACATAGACCTCCAGAATGGTAAATTGAAGCCAATGGAAAAGAAATCACTTCAATACCATTTGTCATTGAGAGATATTAAAATTTTAATTTTCGAAAATCCTAGTAAAATCTCTATAGTCAATTTTGAGGCACTTAGAGGCTCCCAATGGGTTTGAAAATTGGTGGAAAACAAAAGTAGTTGGCCTTTAGGCTCTATTTTTTGGCGGAATATTTCTCGAGAGCTTTTCAAAAAGGTATTATAATAGAAAATTCGATGGTCGGATCAAAATTTATGACTCCACGAAGTTGTACTACCAAAATTAATAAAATTTTAAAATATCTTCTTGAGGAAGTTACACTTTCCAGAAGATTCTAAGGCACTTACACTTTCCACAAGATTCTATGGCGGTTACACCTTCCAAATAAAAGGATGTAAAGAGGGACTACAGAGGGGAGGCGAGAGTAGCGTAGATGGTGGCTCCGATTTGCAGATTTGTAGATTTATGTAATCAGAAAGCCCATGTGATGGAAAATATAACTTTGTAATTTCATTTTCATTTTAGTGATAATAGAAAATATTTGCTTTCCTTCTTGCATTTTGTTTGTGCCATTATCTGTTATTTTTGTGAGTTTTAGATTGTAAGGGGAGTACCCGTCATCATGATGCCAGTGGAATATACTCCATCACTTACATTCTCTAAATATTAAACTCAATATCAATCCCATACAAAGACAAGAAACTTGAATAAAAATGTGTAATATCTTCATAGTTGTTAATGGCAAATGTTATAGCTTGTCTTTGAAAGGGCCTGAAATCCTAATTATTTATGTTTGATAGGACACATTTTCACAATGATAGTGGCTCCAAAAGCTTTTCAAGCTCCACTTGACTCTTCCAAGCATGAAAGATGATTAAATTCCCATGTTGTCAATTTGTTATATGACAAGATGTCACCATGTTGAAGATCCAAAAAGATTGATTGAGTAAAAATGAACTATTCACCCATAGGATGCTGTGTTTATATGGCATATTTTTTAGTGCCTTCTCAGATAGATTAAGTGAACATTAGACATCCACTATAAGCATATAAATGTACAAATAAAAGAGTATTATATTATGGGACGCAAAATGCATGCTAGGACATCATGAATTTTACTTTAATTTAGACACAAAAATGGGGGAATAAGTTTTAATAATCACTTGGTCTTCAATTCTAAAAGTAAGCCTTGCATGACCTGGATAATTGATACAATACAGAAGTAGTAAAATACAAATTTTTTAATTCTTAAACCATTCAACTACAAATTGTAATGATTGGTACAGTTAGTTCTATTGTTTATTGTGGTAATTCAGTTGCTTAATTGCCTATCATGTAGTTTTCACTTTTCATGATATGCCTAAAGGTGTTGGGAAGAAGGTTTTGTAGGATGCCATGAATGAATTAGGATATAAAATTAGAACTACCTCCTAAGATGCCAAAAGAAAATTCTGACACCAAGTGCAGAACCACTCAGAAGAATCACAACATGTTCAATTAAATGCTAAGCTTTCAATGTGGCAAAGGCAACATAAGGTGAACAATTTTTGTTGGATATGTGTTCTATACTTTGCAAGTTTTACATCCCTTATTGGCTATTTTTTGGTCCATACTTTTATACCAATTGTATTGTAATACCGCTTAGCAGTTTCCTATAGTGATGTGTCTATAAATAATCACACATAGATTATGGTTAAGTACAAGCAAGAAATATCTTATTGTATTGTGAATGGTTGAGTTAATACAATAGGTGTTGTTTTTTCTTGGTTTTTTCCTGAAAGGGTTTTCCAGGGTCAATAAAATCATGCTATATTATGAGTGTGTCATTGTTTTGCTTCTATTGCATTTAAGGTGATGCTTGCTTCTCCTGGATTGGTTTATTAGTATTATTTCTTTCAATTTCAAAGGGATGATGAGATTCTAATTATGGATGTTGGACCACCCCAATAATCCATTGTGGCATAAAAACAATTGTAATGAGGAAAAGTTTTCAAGTTCAATTGCAAGCAACATAATAACTTAATCCCCAAATCAACAATAGAGCACAATGAAAACAAGGAGCATAAAAAGAATGAAACAACATCACCTAGTCTTCAAGCCTCCATTGATTCACCTCCATTGGCCTTCTCCATTTTGCTGAAAATGGTATACTTGCCCTCAGAATTGAAGTGCAACTATAACTTATGCTAAAGACAAGCAAAATATTGAAGTAATGTGTATGCTTAAGCACTCAAAAGCTCTCAAGCATGTGTATAACTCTTGTGTTGTGTAAAATGACTTGAAAGAGGGCCTTTTAAAGAATTCCAAATTGAGAATGGATGGCCAGGATTAAAATTTGGTGAAGCCCTAAGATCAAAGGCCAAGAATCAATGCCATAAGGAGGATTAGGGTTAGGGCAACATTAGGTCAAAATTAGGGCAATCCTTGAAATGAAGGGTTGAGATTTAGTTGGAGACAATCAAGTCAATGGTGGAGAAAAATAGGTAGTTGGAATAATATAAATTATTTAATTTATGGAGGAATGTTGACTTATGAATTAAATAATGGTTTAATTCATAAATGGGAATGAGACAAAAGACAATATTTATAATTATTTTAATTATTTATTTGGTGGGATGGAATGTGGGATAAATAAATAAGTTTATTTGATTCAAGGATAAATGATAATGTTATGGAAGAAATAAGGATTGATCAGTGACAAATTTAAATAAATAAATGCAATTTATTTATTTAAATAATCATGGAGGAATTGACATGATTAGATAAATGAATTATGTGAGGGAGAAGTGTGGTCATCATAGAAAATATGGTTTACAAGTTGAGGCCATTTTTATGTGTCTACATTTTGCCCCTCCTTGACATGATGCAGTTTATTGCATTGTGCCAAAGAACAAGTCAAAAATGTGCCCTAGTTTGAAAGTGAGGAGAGGAAGGATGGCGAGGAGGTATTGGTATGCCCCCTCGAGAGGAAAGGCGGGTTGAAAGAACATGATTGTGCTCTCGAAATGGATGAGAAGACTAGAGGATGGAGGAATAGAAGAAATGTTAGCATGGAAATCATGGATGTGAGGATGAAAAAGGAATACTTCAATATTTTTCCAAATAACATCATAGGCGTTGCATAATCATCATTGGGCGGTAAAATGTGACAAATGGACAACAAACACCATGATATGACATAGACCAAGGTGTGCAAGGTCGTCCACTTGCGAAAAACAGACAGCCACAAACAAGAAATGTCCTAACTCATACTAAAGGCCAAGTTGCCCCAATCTTTTTGTCAAGACACACCAAAGACAACAATCAAGGAAAATTAGGCCATGAGACATAATTGCACCTCTAAATCCTTCATTGGACATCCTTGAGGTAGCTAGTAACATGACCAAGAGATAAAACAATAAAAAGATAAAACAAAATAGACTAGCAAAATCAATAGCCATTCAATATGCTTGCCAAGATTTGTGTGTCGAAGGTTGATTGCGTGATAGTTTGACAATTTGACGATTTGACAGGGACTATGTGACGAAGCCTGTCGTCAGGAAGGACACATCCTAAAAAGGAAAATGACATTTTAACATCCTGAAAAGGCCACTGACTATGTGACGAAGCCTGTCGTCAGGAAGGACACATCCTGAAAAGGCCAATGACTATGTGATGAAGCCTATCATCAGGAAAGACACATCCTGAAAAGGAAAATGACGTTTTGACGGGGTCCAATTCCAAGAAGGACACATCTTGAAGGGGACCATAAAGTGTCTAGGTTGACATTGTGTTGGAAATTTGACAGATGTTTGGCTTGATGACTAACTGGGCTATGTTGTCTGTTGGTTCGTGATTTGAATGTTGATGTTCAAATGATTGTTTGGTTCTAAGTGTGGCTATGTCTGACTTATTTTTCAAAAATGGGAAATCCTAAAGGACTAACCTAGGTGGCCTTGGGGGCTCATCGATAGATGGCCTTGCCTACATCGTGCACTTAGAGACCTCGTAGTTCGATAGGGATGGACGAACATATTGAAGATGAATTGACATGTTTTGACTTGACCTGAGAAAACCCTAAGGGACTGAACCTAGGGGGCCTCAGGGGCACATCGACCGATGGCCTTGCCTATGTAGCAAATGCGCAGAGACCTCGTAGTTCAACAAATGACAAAGAATAACACGACTGACATGACTAACTTTGACTCTGTTTTTGGGATTTGTGATGTTATTTGGATGTTTTTGTGCTTTCTTCAGGACGTTTTTCAATTTTTAGGTTTTTTTTTTTTTTTAGGACTTTTTATGATTTTTATGATTTTTTCAGGACTTTTTCGATTGTCAAGACCATGTACGATACCCATTGCAGTCTCATGATAAAATATTGCCCCTAGTCAAGTTGATGGAAAGGACATAACTGGTATGGACAATAGGCGGTACGCAAGACTTCGATGTCAACCACTGTCGGCCGTGGAAAGAAACGTCATGATGTCAGCGTAAAACATTGTGATGAATGTCAGAAAATTGGATGTTTATTATGGAATAAGGTAGATAAAGTGACAGTAGATGTCAAAGCAATGACTGACTACACATGGTGCCTGCTTGCCAGGTTTTCACCATGGTACTTATCCAAAGCATCTATTTACCATGTTTTCACTATTGGATGAATTATTTCTCTTTATTTTTGTCATTTTTTTTTTTTTTGGTGTCACCAGGATGCCTGTTTGCCAGGTTTTCATCCAAGTGACGATATTTTTGTATTTTTCATTTTTTTTGTATTTTTAATGGTTGTCGGCTAGACTTTATGATGCTATGTATAGAACTTGTGTAAATGCAGACTGTTGATTGGCTCTGTCAATTGTTCACCATCTAGAGTAGCCAACTGATATGCGCCAAAACCAAATGATGCAGTGATGATGTATGGACCCAACCAATTGGGCTCAAACTTTCCTGGTTTTTCTCTGTCAGACTGATTCTTAGGATTCTGCATGAGAACCAAGTCACCAATGTCAAATTTTTGAGTCATCACTCTTTTGTTGTAGCTTCTGCAAAGACGATTTTGATATGCCTGTAAGTGGTTCAAGGCATTATGTCTGCGTTTGTCTAGCATTTCTAATTCATGTAGTCGTGACTGTCGATATTCTTCATCAGTGATTAGACCTTTCATAGAGAATCATAGGGATGGAATTTCAACCTCTATGGGCAAGATGGCTTTGGCTCCAAAGACGAGGGCAAATGGAGTGGCTCCAGTGGGAGTACGAATGCTAGTACGTTATGCCCACAAAGCAGGATTGAGTTGTATGTGTTAGTCATGACCAGTGTCATTGACAGTCTTCTTAAGAAGTTTGATGATCGTTTTATTAGACGCCTCAGCTTGACCATTTCCTTGTGGATAGTAAGGTGTGGAGAAGTGGTGTCGGATATGGAAGCGTTCACAAAGTTCACGTACATCCTTATTTTTGAAGGGACGACTTTATCTATGATGATGGATTGTGGAATACCATATCGATAGATGATATAGTTGAGGATAAACTTGGAAACTTGTTTTCTAGTAATGTAAGTGAGTGGGATGGCTTCAATCCACTTAGTAAAGTACTCAGTGGTGGTAATGATGAATTTGTGGCCATTGGACGAGGTAGGATGGATCTTGCCCACGAGGTCGAGTCCCCATTGTGTGAAGGGCCAAGGAGAAGTAATCGGCCGAAGTTCCTGTGCTGGTGCATGAATCAAGTCACTGTGTATCTGACATTGGCGACACATTTTGACAAATTCAAGTGCATCTTTCTCAATGGTCGGCCAATAATACCCAAGTCTCGTTATCTTTTTGGCTAAAGTAGGACCACTCGAATGGGATCCACATATACCCTCATGTACCTCTCGCAAGGTTGTTCATGCTTCGTTAGTGTCGAGACATCGAAGAAGGGAGTTATCAAAGCTACGAAGGTAAAGGGTGTCACTAAGGATGGTGTATCTGGCGGCCTTTCAGATAAAGGATTTTCGTTGGTTATTGGACAGGTTGGGGGGAAGGGTTTGGGACTTGAGGTAGTCATAAATGTCTTGATACCATGGAGAATTGGGACCAACAAGCTCGCAAACCATCTCTGATTCTGGTATGTCATATGCAGGAACCAAAAGCTATTCTACCAAGAATTCAAATTGAGGCACATTACTAGGAATGTCCAGGAGAGAGCCAATTGTGGCCATTGTGTCTGCTGCCTTATTTTGTGTTCTTGGAACTTGCTCAAAAGTCACCATGTGAAAATATGTTTGAAAGCTGTCAACCATTCGTTTGTAAGGCATTAATTTCTCGTCCTTAGTGTCATAGTCATCGTTGACTTGGTTAATGACCAATTGAGAATCGCTATAGACATGAAGTGTTCTAATTTTCCATTTGATGGCCATTCTGAGTCCTGTGGCAAGTGCCTCATATTCTGCCACATTATTTGTACATGGAAAAGCAATGCAGAAGGACTTAGGAATGGAGTCTCCTTGAGGGGTGATAAACAATATTCCTGCCCCCGAGCCATGATTAGTATGAGATCCATCAAAATATAGCCTCCAAGGTGACTTAGGTTTTATATGAAATATTGACTCATCTAGAAAGTCTGCTACTAGTGGATGATCACCCTGTATAGGTGCATCTGCCAGTTGGTCTGCTATCACTTGTCCCTTTATCGCCTTTCTTTCAACATATTGAATATCATACTCACTCAAGATCATTACCCATTTTTCCAGGTGACTGGTCAATGCTACGCGACTTAGGAGATATTTTAGGGGATTAATCTTCGCCACTAAGTGTGTCTGGTGATTGAACATGTAGTGTCTTAATTTTTGAGCCGCAAAGACAACTGCTAGGCAAGCACGTTCGATGGCTGTGTAATTTAGCTCATATCCAACTAGTGTCCTACTGATGTGGTATATGGCCCTTTCCTTTTCTTCATGGTTGTTTTGTGCCAGTAATGCCTCCGGTGCTGAAGTTGTTGTAGAAATGTATAGAATCAAAGGTTTCCCTTCGATTGGTGGCATTAAAACAGGTGGTGACAATAGATAATCTTTTATTTGTTGGAAGGCCTCCTGACATTTATCTGTCCACACAAAAGGGATACTTTTGCGCAAAAGATATTGAAATGGGTGACACTTGTCTACCAATTGTGCTATGAAGCATTAGATGGATTGTAACCCACCTTGCAATGTCCTGAGTTCACTTATCCCTTTTGGAGGAGGCATGTCTAATATGGCTTTCACCTTGGCAGGATCGACCTCAATGCCTCTACGAGAAACAATGTACCCCAAAAGTTTACCTGATGTTATGCCAAAGATACATTTCTTTGGATTCAAGCGGACCTTGTATTCTTCTAGTCTCTTGAAAATTTTGTCTAACACCTTCAAGTGGTCTTTTCGTGTCAAGGATTTTGCCAGAAGGTCGTCTACATAATCTTCCATTATCTTGTGCATCATGTCATGGAATATGGTTGTCATGGTTCTTTGATACGTGGCACCTGCATTCTTAAGACCAAAAGGCATGACGTTCCAATAGTATGTGCCCCACGGACATATGAAGGTTGTTTTGTGTTGATCTTCAAGGGCAATACGAATCTGATTATAACCGGAAAAACTGTCCATGAGGGATAACATCTCATATCCTGCCGTAAGGTCCACTACGATATCGATGTTTGGCAAGGGAAAGTCATCCTTTGGACAAGCTTTATTCAGGTCCCGAAAATCTGTGCAGATGCAGATTTGACCATTTAGCTTTGTGACTGGTACAAGATTTGATATCCATTCGGCATAGTCTATGGACCATATGAATCCCATGTTTAACAATTTCTTAAGTTCTATTTTGACTAACAAGGCGATTTGTGGGTGCATCTTTCGCAGCTTCTGTTTCACTGGCTTGGCATCTGGAAATGATGGCAAATGGTGCAGGACAAGTTCTGGATCCAACCTAGGCATATCGGCATAAGACCATGCAAAGTTGACCTTATGCTCTGAAAAGAATTTGTGGAACTCAGGTTTCTCTTCCTCTGTCAAAGATGTCACGAAGAGGACCATCTTAGGATCTTCTGCTGTCGATATGTTTACTTCCATAGTGTCCTCTATGAGCATGGCTAATTTTTCCTGAGTTACGGGGAGAAAGTCTAGTCCTCCATCCTTAGGTGCCTCAGAGAGGTTTTCACCTTCAGATATGTCCTTTATTATTACTTTTTATCGTCAGAAGGTGCCTTTTTGTTTTCACCTAAAGACGTGTCATTTTTTGCTTTATTTTTATTTTTCATTTTGCGACTAGAGGACGGAGCAGTCTCCCCAAAGTAAGCGGCACAATCTAGGTTAATGGAAAATCCAGCCTTGTGGTCTCCACTTGGTATAACCTCACACAGTCCCATGAATTCTGCAATGGCCTCATCATTTTGAAATATGTCCATAACTGGCGGGCCTTGTTGATCCCAATCGATTAGTTGTGGGTAGACTAAGGAAATACCATCATCAGTATTGGTGAATGGTGGGTAGGATGCAGAAAGCATGCCGACAGATTCAGAGAGGTTAAAGATAAAATTGTCATCGTCGGGCTCTATATCCGATTCTATCCAGTACTCTGTCTCGCTTGATTCACACTCATCAGCAAAGTAAGGAACAAAGGGAGTGGAGGCAGGGTTAGTAGTGTCATGTGGCAATTCAAATGAATCTAAATGATGGTCATTAGGTTCAACAGGGTAGACAAGTATATCAGGATTATGGTCAACGGGAGTAGAAAAGGATCCAAACTTGGTGTTGTTTGGTGTTGTGTCAATTTTGAACATTGTCCAGAATCTCTCTTCAAATGTAGGCTCTCCTGGTTCGCAAAACAAGTCATCAAGGCAACAGTCACTTAGGGATCGTTGGGAGCCAAATTCCCATTCATGGGAGTCAGTTTTGGAAAGGGGATGTTCAATTGTCTCGACACAGTCTGAAGCAGTTACTCTCTCGCTAGAAAGCACATTGGTACTATGATCGCCAGATTCTCGTGGTCCTAACCCTAACCCAAGACGTTTAGGTCTTCCTTTAGGTGCTAGAGGTTCTCGCCTTCCTGTCTTGTGCTTGCCGAGGCCACTAATTCCATCGTAGCCTTTTGCCTTTATCATGTCATATCCTTTACCATACATTTTTACTGGCAAGGGAGTTGGATCCTCTGGTTCTCTATAAATCCAAGATAGCACATTGTCAGTGTCCTCTTGACTCATTTCACCTCACTTTATGAATACTGTTTTTGGAGGGACTCTAAAAATTTCTTTTGACTCTAACATGAATCAAGGCTTGCCATAGACCTGGGGAGACTTGGGCATCGCCGTTATGCAATAGGCCGTATTCAACTTATACTCTCCACACCCTTGGTCCTCGATCTTAATACTTGCGTCGATGCTTGGGGTGATGGATGAAGTGGTAGATGTCATGGATGTGGTCATGGTTGTCGTAGAAGCAGAAGTGGATGTTGTGGCAATGGATGTGGATGTGGGAGGCTTTGTAAGTGTTGATTTAGAGGATAAAGATGTCGAAGCTTTATTGTTGATAGGCACTTGGCGCTCCGAGATACCTCTCAAATTGGTACAATATTGAAATGGGTCAGGGTCTCCATATATGGTAATCTTAGTGCCTTCAAAGGGAAACTTAAAACACTGGTGATATGTGGAAGGGACAACTTTCAAGGCATGAATCCAAGGTCGACCAAGTAAAATATTGTATGGAAGTTCTATATCCAGGACTTGACAAGTGGTGTCCACAATGACTGGGCCGATACGAATTGGAAGTGTAATTACGCCCCGAGAGGAACATTCTTCATCATCATATGCCTTGATAACAATGCTCTTTGCAACATCTACACAAGCATCAGAAAATCCTAGGGCCTTAACCAATTTTAAGGAGCATATGTTTAGTCCTGCTCTGCCATCTACTAACACTCGTCTGACCTTATGCTTATGGATAAAAACTTCAATGTGAAGGGCATCATTATGATTGGATTTGGATGATGAGTAGTCTTGGTCTGAAAATGTTATATGGTGGGGAGCGGTAGGATATCCCACCATGGCCTCAAATTGATTGACATCAATGTCTTGGGGAATGGAAGACTCTTGTAATGTTTTGTCTAGTATAGCCTTATGCACTGGAGAAATGCGTAGCAACTCAAGTATAGAAATCTGTGCAGGTGTCTTCCCAAGTTGGTCAATAAGGTTAAAATTTCCTTTAGGCTAGGACTGTTTGGTTAATGGACGAGACTGTGATTGTTGGGTAGACGGGCCAACTATTGTTATCTTTGATTGTCCAGGAGGAGGAGGGCCGACTATGGTGACTTTTCCCCCACGGGTAGTGACATTGCATTCAGGGGCCTTTCTAATAGTAACTGTGTTGACATGTTCAACAATTGTTCTAATATGATTTATGATAGGTCCACTAGAATAGTCATATGCAATATGGGCTTGGTTGGCTCGATTATTGTTATTGGCTTTTGATATGGAAGGGTTACTAGAACCATGGTCTTCCAATGGGTTCTTGTGTATGGTATGGTCTAAATTAGATGTAAATTGTGGTCCTCCTATCTCAATGGTACGATTCTCGATAAGGTCTTGTACCAGATTTTTTAGTTGTCGACAAGAGGAGGTTTTATGTCCTTTTGCTTGATGATAATCACAAAACGCGTTGTCATCCCACCAAAATGGTTTAAACTACCCTGGGTCATATGGTTTTGGGTCCTCAAGTGTTATGACACCATTTTGAAGGAGTTTCTTGAGGACTTCTTCAATGGGTTCACCTAAGGGGGTGTATGTGCGACTCCTGGGGAACTGTCTAGGTTGTCGGGGCTGCCTTTGATTTTGGTTATTCTGATTACCTTGGTTATTTTGATTTGTCTGTACAACATTGGCAGCATGTGGTCATCTATGTATTTTGTGGTTGAGCCCCTTTAAGGGTAAGCACAAGACCCATTGCATTGACAGCCTTGGCATCTACAACGCCATCATTGGTGACATGTTTATTCTTAACCTAGTATTTGTTCTTGTCAATGGGTGGACTTGGATTTGTGTTTTTAGGACCATATTTCAATCTTCCCTAAGCAATAAGGGCTTTCTCAAGTTGGACGCCTCGTTCGACTAGGTCCGCGAAGGTTGTACAACAATGAACTCGCAAGCCATTTCTCAATGGGCCTAGGAGTGTTTGTACAAACATGTCAACCTTCTCTTTTTTAGGTATGTCTATGTGGCAACGAATTGCTAGGCCTCTCCATCGTTGGAAAAATGGGATAAAAGTTTCACCAGCGTCTTCTTGTGTAAGTGTGCATAAGCTAGTGATGGAGGTGTCTGTGTCAATGTTATGGGCATAATTTTTCACAAATTTTTCTACAAGTTCATTCCATGTTTTTATCCCCTTCAAAGTGGAGAACCATTCAAGTGTGGGTCCTGTTAGACTCTTAGAGAAGAGTCTCATCAAGTAAGTGTGTTCATATGCAATGTGCATACAGTTGGTCGTGAATTCTCGAACATGTTCAATAGGATTTGTCTTGCCCTTGTATTTGGTGAAGTTTGGGGCCACATATCCAGGAGGAAATGGTGGCATGTATAAAGTTGTGTCAAAAGGATATGGACATAGGTCATATGAAATTAGTGGAATTTTGTTGGATGTTTGCATGTTTTCCATATGTTTTTGGAGGTCTGCCACTATAGCTGTCAAGGCATCTATTATGGGATTATTGGTCGCATCACATGGAAGTGATGGGTATCCCCTGAGTCCCCATTGATTGTGATAGCATGTTCGAGTTTGAATGTGACATGTGTTGTGGAATGTATGATATGTTTTGGTTTGGTGATTGTTGGTATTGCCAGTTTGGATAAGGAATGTGTTGTTGTGTGTGGATTTGTGATGAATATGTGGGGATGTGTGATCCAGCCATATTTGTCGATATTTGGGGGATCTGGTAACCTTGAATATTTTGGTGCCCAAAGGTATTCATTTGTTGTGTCATTTGAGTTCCTTGTCCATATTGGAAGAATTGTCCATGTGGGATGTTGGTATTTTGTCCTTGTGAGGCATTGATGTTTAGTTGTGACGATGTGTTAACATTTGGTTGGGGACCTCTAATAAGAATACGTCGTTTAGTTCCTCCAAAGGGGTTGAATGAGGTTCCAACATAAGGATTTGATGATGACATCCCTATGGTCATAGATGAAGTTCCAAATATGGGGTTTGAGGAACTTGCCCCCATTGATGTAAATCCAAGGGTAGTTCCAACTGTTTGTGAAGATGTCATTGACATTGTGGGAATGGATTGTGATATTGCTTGTGGCATGGTGGGTGTTCCTCCAATAGATGTTGCATTGATTGAGTTGGAGGTGTTTTGACTTATTTTGCCACTAGATGTAACATTGATGGTGCTTGTAGCAATTTGTGTGGCGACAATAGTGTTATTGTTGGAGGCATTGTTCGTGTTTTGTTGAGGTGTCAAGTTTTGTGTCGTGTTGTCTGGAGACGAAGGTCTTATGGTATTGATGTCAAAGCCTCTTGGTAGTTTTTCCCCTTGGTCTAAAAGCATGGCAAGGTATCTATCAACATTGTTCAAGACCAAGTCCTCTACAAATGAAGCTACGTCAGGATTTTGGGTTGCAGCCTCTAGATCTTCAGCTAATACTTGTCCATTGTGTTCTCTCTATATGAATGGTTCGAATGGATTTCGAGAGGATGTTGGCAGGTTCATGGAAGATGGTATGTTCATGTTGGTAAATGGGTCGTTAAAATTCATGTCTTGGTTCATGTCATAAGTGTTGGTGTGGATGTTGGTGTTGAAGTCTTGTCCAAAGTTTGCCATTTGTCTTTTCTTTCTTTGAAGCCTAGTTTTGACCATAAAAGAGAATTGCTCGAATGAGGATGATGATTATGATAACTAAATGCAAGGATGACACTAGTCTATGTTTTTGGTGTTTTTGTGATAAAGGATGACAATGCAAGGTGATTATGATGTTTTCCTAAGGAAATGATTGATGCAAGATGACAAAGTTGCCAAAGAAAGATGTCAAATGTCAAGGTGACAATGATGGCTAGGATGACAATGTTGATTAATGCAAGGTGATAGAATTGACTAGGTGCAAAATGAGGACTAAGATGATAATGTTGACTAAAAAGGTGACTAATGCAATGTCAAGGTGCAAAATGAGGACTAGGGTGAACACTATTTTTATTTTTTTTTTTTTGGATTTTTAGGCATAAAATATGCAAAGTATGGACTAAGATGAATGCAATGTGGAGAAAGGTGTGCCTAACCACTCTAAGCTTAATCTATGTCTTAATTTTGGTTATCAAAGGACTTGTTAAAGGGACTAAGTGACAAGGTCAAAATGACTAGTGAGTTTTCCTAACTAGACTGTTGAGTTGGAAATTCCAACAAAAAAGACAATGACTGAAAATGAGATTGTTTGACTAAGTCCCAAGATAACCTACTCTTGAAGGCAATGATTTTGCAAAGTGTGATGAGGTGGCCTAATCCAAAGTCTGCAAAGATGAAAACCTAAGGGAAAATCTATGTAGGAAAGGATGATTAGGAAGCCTAGGGAATGCAACTAAAATTAACAAGGTTGAACCTAAAGTAAAAATGCAAGCTAATGGTTGAATGATGAAATTTTTGAGCAATTTCAGTTCTGGTTTCTAACAAAGACTTCTAGAAAAGATGTTGGACAGTAGGCAAAATTGTTGGATTCAAATTCACTTTTGTGATGTTTTGATGAAAAGTCAGAATTGTCTGAAGTTGATTGTTTCGTTTCCAGATTTGGGATTGTTGTGTATACTGTTTGAGAATCCATAAAACACTTAGCAAACACGATGTTTTGAATGTGTAATCAATCACAAAGAAGACAAGCACAATCCTATGGTTAGGCCAGGACAATATCTGCTAGATTCCACTTGGGTTTCCCCAACCACATATCCTTAGTGTGTGAATCCAGAAGCTTGGTTGCACGGGCTCCCCCTTACAGTGCACTCTCTTAGGCCAACCAAGCTTCCAATGCCCATAAAACTCCCATGACACGCTGATCACCTCTACTAAAGACTGTGAAGATGTGGATGCCTTCACAACGACCATTGTTGCGCTAACAGATATAAGGTTTTTGGCTACTACATAAGAGTATTTAGTTCGAGACCCTCGTTCGAGTGGCCATACATGGGGCAAGAGATTAATCACCGATTACATGGCACTCCAGCCTGAAGAGGTTACGCTCAATAGGGTTTATGGGAGTACTACTCTGTCTGTATGACACATCCGCACTCGTACTCCTAGGCTTTCCCTTAGGATTCACATTTGTATACCGGTCAGTTGTAGCTCGACCAAAGAGCTTCGTTGTCGGTCTGAGTCACCTTGGGGTGAGTACTTTTTTCTACCAAGGAAGGCCCAATTTCCTAGAGTCAATAACAGTTTCTCTTGCACCCAGGATCGCACAAGTGCGCAAGGGGAGAGGATACTCCTATTATTGAATCAAATGTTACACAAGTTGAAAGCATTTGTTCATTTTAATAACCAAATTGAAGTGTGAGGCAAACACATCAAAGACTTTGTTTATTTTAATCCAAGTTGATGATATCAACTCAAGCATGCAAGTTCTTTTTAGGCCCACTAATCCTTCTATGTGAAAAAGGCACTCAAGATAAAACAAAACTGAAGCAAGAGCCCTGCAAAGCACGATTAGTAGTTTTGGCTTCCCCTCTTTGACAAGCGAAGGTTTAGTGTTTGAATTTTCAAATCTGATCATCTAAACCTGCAAAAAGGAAGGTCAAAGATTAGCCACAAAATCAAAATTGAACTAGGAAGCAAGATAACATTCATCAAGCTAATTAATAGACCAAAATTAAGCTAGTCTAAAAAAAAAATCTAATTAATCTAAAAATTTAAAAATCTAAAATATTACTCTAATCTAAATTAACAATCTAATAGTAATCTAAAAAAAATCTAAAGCTAATTAAAATTAAAATCTAGTCTAAATCTAATTAAAATCTAATTAAATTAAAAACTAATTAAAAATTAAATTAAAATCTAAAAAAGATCTAAAAACTAATTGAAAATTAAAATCTAATCTAAATTTAATTAAATTAAAATCTAAAAACAAAAATTTAGTTTAATCTAGAGAAATCTAAAATCTAAAAAATTGAAATTAACCCAATGTAAATTAATTAATTCAAAATCTAGAAAAAAAATAAAAAAATCTAAAATCTAAAACTGATCTATTCTCCATTAATTAATCAAAAAAAATGAAACGAATCTAATTCTAAATTAATTAATCAAAATCAAACTATTCTAACTAAACTTAAACTAATTACCACAGTTAAAAATTAGAAACAAATTAATCTAAATTAAAAAAAAACTAACTAAACTTGAAAAAAAAACTAAAAATCTAAATCCACGAATCTAAATCTAACTAAAACTAAAATCTAAATTTCTAAATCTAACAAAAACTAAAATTTAAATTTCTAAAAGCATCTAAATTAATCTTAATCGTAATCTACTATTAAAAGATTAAAATATGAAAAATATAAATATAAATCTACAAATTTAAAACTAAAATCTAAATTAATATTAAGCTTAACCCAATTTAACTATTAAAAGAATAAAATATAAGTTAAAGTAAAATGAAAATCTGTGTTAAACTAAAATAAAAACAGATTTAGAGTTGCAAGAACAGCAGGAGCAGCAAAGCCGTCAATCGCTGGAAGTAGCACACCATTTTGTCCTGGCGAATGAAGGAAAGTGTTGATGCTGGCGCATTTACTGCTGGGTGGCTTTCTTCAAATGCAACAAATCTGAAATTGTGTCTTACCAACAGACTGATCTGACTGCCATGACCAGGCGACCAGTGTGAAGCCAAAAAAGATTGGACTAGCAATAGAAGGTCGGGACAGGGCAATAAAGATATGACTTGACCGCCGATGAAATCAACGACCCCAGAGAAATATAAGAGATTTTCAAAATCTGATAAACACTCTTATCAATATTGCATTAATTTCTCTTTAGACAAAATGTGATAAAATGAGATGGGGAAAAAGATTTGCAACATCTTGTCAAGAAAGACTACTAGCCGCCCCCTCCTAAGACTGTCAAAATTAATGAATGCACTACGTGTGGTCCGCCAACAACCAGCGTTCAACGTAATGAATGCACTTCGTGGGTTCAGCCAACTTGCAGCCGCTCCAGAAGTTATTATCATACCATTATTTGCACTTTGCCGTTTCAGAATTTATGACAATTGACTCGAGCTGCTGACGCGTCGTTCTCAGCTCAATGAATTGTATGAGTTGCTGAGGAAAAGTTATGACACTGGCAATACATTGCAGAATTTTTCAACTTCAACACTTCAAAATCCAAGAACAGACAGCTGATGGGTGTCGACAAGCAGTAGTGGTTGGGGTTGACAAATTTGTTCAAAGCACCCTTAAATATAGTTGTACGATGGCTCTAACCGTAGCAGAGAAAAGTGTGGAAGAGCAGAAACCAGTTGTGCAGGGAAGGCAGCAAACAAGAGCGGTGATGTTTCAAGTTTTAGCTCGCCCAACTGGAGAAGTGAAAAGTCAATACTTGTGAGGAATCTGTTGGAGGCGCATAAAGCAATAGCGCTGGGATAGCAGTAAACACTATTGTTCTGCAGAAGAAACATAGCCTCAAGATTCTACACAAATTGGGTCGTGTTGTTAATGATGCCGATTGAGAAAATATGGACAGATAAGGAAAAGAAAAATTACGACATTCTCTCCTATCATTTATCATTAAATTCAGCAAAGCATCAAGTTTAAGCAAACATCTATGTAAGTGTTGTCTTAATTCAAACAAAATCTGAAAGCATAGACAAGAGATATGAACTGTTTGACAGATGCCTCCAGAGAAATGTCACCTCATGGTCTGTTATGATTCCCAAAAGACACATGGATAGATTTGTTTAAGATGCTTCAAAAACACAACAAATGCCTGAATATTTCGCAACCCATATCTCACTTATTCAATTTCTAACAAATAGATTTGTGATGAATAGTTCACAACCCATATCTCACTACCGAAATGATTGCAAATCTGAAAATAAATACTTTGTGCGAATGCCAAGAGAAGAATAGAGTTACTGGGATTTGAATTAGGATTTATCAAAGCAAAGTGGGTATCAAATCATTTTCGTTGCGCCACATGCAAAAATGGAATGTCAGGGTCACCAAATGTAATGAAGAAAAGTTTTCAAGTTCAATTGCACGCAACATAATAACTTAATCCCCAAATCAACAATAGAGCACAATGAAACAAGAAGCATAAAAAGAATGAAACAACATTACCTAGTCTTCAAGCCTCCACTGATTCATCTCCATCGGCCTTCTCCATCTTGTTGAAAATGGTATACTTGCCCTTAGAATTGAAGTGCAACTATAACCTATGCTAAAGACAAGCAAAATATTGAAGTAATGTGTATGCTTAAGCACTCAAAAGCTCTCAAAGATGTTGTGTATAACTCGTGTTGTGTAAAATGACTTGAAAGAGGGCCTTTTAAAGAATTCCAAATTGAGAATGGATGGCCAAGATTAAAATTTGGTGAAGCCCTAAGATTAAAGACCAAGAATCAATGTCATAAGGAGGATTAGAGTTAGGGCAACATTAGGTCAAAATTAGGGCAATCCTTGAAATGAAGGGTTGAGATTTAGTTGGAGACAATCAAGTGAATGGTGGAGAAAAATAGGTAGTTGGAATAATATAAATTATTTAATTTATGGAAGAATGTTGACTTATGAATTAAATAATGGTTTAATTCATAACTGGGAATGAGACAAAAGACAATATTTATAATTTACGCCGAAAGCGTATCCACTATGAAGTAGAGCAAGCTAATTTACGAAATCCACGATGAGGAAAACGCTGGAGACGAATGAATGTTTGTCTACCATTTGATATTCCGCCCACCTTTTCACGCCATCACCGTTTCTCACGCCGCCCGCTTTACTTTCTCGCCGCTATTAATGCACCTTCATTAGTGCGCCGTCCGTATCAATGCAAAACGATAAAGTGAATCTAACATTTTTTGGCTGTTTTTTGCCGTTTTTGGCTGCTTTCCCGTCGCTATTGGTTGCCGGTCCTTCAAACTCTTTCTCGTCGGTATTGAGAGTGATCAACCTAGAATATCTAATGAACGGCTCCGTCTTCCCAGGAGACGATCAAAGTGATCATAGCTGTTGAATTGTTTCGCCCAGTTTTTCCTCGTTTTTGTTGCAGTCATTAAGTTCTCGCCCGTATGAATACTTGATTGGAAAGCCTTATCATATCAAACTGCAAGTTGCGCCGTAATAGTAGTGAGTTAGTTGTCAATACAAGACGGCGACTGCAGGAAATTTCGTACGGTGCTTTAAAAAAATTATTCAGATTTGACACGCCTTTAAAATCCCTGCCCAAGGTTTTAGCTTGACACATCTACGAGCATTTTCAATATTTTATCACCATTAGATAACGTGGCTACTTGGCGTTTTAAATGAAAGCATCAGTACGAGTTGGTGAACGAGTAATGATGCATTTACTCACAATTGTTTGAATTTACTCGCCTTTCGGCATCAGAGTTGGAAACGACGAATACTGGAGCTTCACGGCATGGCAAACACTCGTCATTTTGGGAATATGAGTAGCATTGTTGCTGATTTCATTTCAATGCTGGAAGACTTGGGAATGTAAGCATTGGTTGTGTACTCCTTCAACGGCAAAGCAGATTCTCTCTCGCCGAATGGCGTTTGCATATATTTAGAAATACCCACATGTAAAAGACTGGGTTTGGTGGCCCTGCTACTTTTACATTTCACCGCTTTCTTTTTTATTTCTTTTCAATAAGTTTGAAATCACTTCAATTTTTAACCTTAAGTTTAATGGTTAAGTTTTAGTGAAAAGATAAGGATGCTATTTATGGCGTACATAATTGTTCGGAGTGCATGTAGCCAATTTTATCACGACATCCCAGTTAACTTAATGACACGAACTCTAAAGATGACCATTAACTGTTGAACTGGATTATATTTAAGATCTTTGTAATGAAGTTTTTAATGGCTATGGGGATGGAAATGAGAGTCGTAACAGTTTTGTGGAGCATCTATGCCATATATCAGTGCTTGGCAGATGTGGGCATAGCTAGATCTTATAATCCTTATGTTCGTTAGTAATATGCTATTCTGCACTTCCCTATTGTATTTAGAATCAAAGGCTTTATTTTTTAATAAATAACAGATGATAGAGCCCTTTGCCGAGGTGAACTATTTCAATATATTGCAAGGAGAGAGCATCTGTATGCTAATTTCTGGCCATAAAATTTACTTTGGCAACGACTGTTTGAAAACTCAGCTATGTTGGGGCCAAGGTAAAATTGGCACTTGCAGTTCAGTAACTATTCTTCCTATTATTGTTTTCAAACTGCTAACATTTTATCAATGGCGGGTTATAGATGCACTAGATATGTGCAATATGAAAGGCTCTACAGTAGAATATAGTACAAATGGTATCCAATGTGCTAAGTTAGATCGGCTTTCTGTATTTTTTAGTGGAAGATTTGATATGCATTTAAAATGGCATTTCCACTTATTATTTATATACATTTTGATCTATTTTCCTGTTTATTTAATATAATTGGCGAAAAAAATTGTTTACAAATGTTTTTGTATTTTGGTTTATGTTTCCTTTATAATTTACCATGTATTTTTGGCCCTTTACAAATCTGTCATGCTTTTTTTGGTTGACATAACTTTATTCTTTAATTTCCCTTTTGAGTTTTGTGCAGATCCTATAATTCATCGAAGGAACACTTGCTTACTTATATTTTTGGTACAATCTTTAATTTGAAAGATGGGTTATGGTGTTAGTAATGGTGTTGTCAGATCTCCTTGGGTTACCTATTTGGCAGTGATAAGCCAACAAAGGTAGCTCCTGCCCATGGACAACTTGTACAAAATGTAGCACCTTTGACCGATGACTCTACAAGGCCTTCTAAACCTTAGGAAACCTTAGGAAGTTTCACCTGCAAAGACTTCAAAGCCTCGGGAAAATGGACCAGAACTTCTTGCAGGAGTGCAACTACATAGCACAAATAATAATAACTATTTTCGAGTAGGACAGAACGGTGGCAGGATCAGTCCTCAACAAAAGTCCAGCCTGCTTCTGGTGGTGGTTCGTCCCTTCACCCTTGGATATTTGTTTGTTGGCCCACCATGTAATCAAAGTGATGGCACATTGGATTTTGTGATTTATGTCAAATTTGTTTTAGATACGTAGGCCAAACTGAAGCTTTTCAGAATTTGACTTATATATTTTATGTAGTTGAATTGGAAACCATTTATTTCTAAATCAGAAACTCATTTGGAAATTGTCATATTTGAATGTAGATCTTTATTATATTATTGTAATTGAATACGTCAACATTATTTTGATATGAAATTTAGTAATGGTCCTTGTTGAATAATTTTAATTGAATGTAACATACTTAAAATTTAAATCCACATTTACATGTGTACACATACACATTGGGTCCTATGCTCAATTCAGATTTTTTTTTTTTGTAGAAAACATTGTAAGTTTGGTTTCTAAATACACATTTAATTGACAGGATTTCACATTGATACAATAGGGACACATTTAAGTTATAATATACTTATCTTTACTTCAAGGCTTGAAAGGACTTTGTGCAAATCTTATCCTAAAGAGGTCACTCTTCCTCTCTATCTCTCCCTCTTTCTATCCTTATCCCTTCCTCTCTTTATTGCAAACATAACATGATCCTATTGGTAATGGAGCCCAATTATCTTCCTCATTCAGAGGTTTTGTTTTAGTCATGTTTGGATCCCTATAAAAACATACATAGTTGATATATCTCTATCTCTCTCTTTCTCTTCCCATACATCTCTAGCTCTCCCTCTCTCTATCTCCCTATTTATTTATCTCTGATTCTCTCCATTTTTCACTCTCTCCCTCTCCTCTCTCTACATCTCCTTATATCTCTATCTCTATATTCAATCTATCTCACCATCTATATCACTCTATATCTCCCTCTCCCACTTCCTCTATATATCTCTTTCTCTTTGAGCTATCTCCCTCTCCTTCTCTATGTATTTCTCTCCCTCTTTCCCCCCTCTTCTTTTTCTCCCTCTTCTACCTATCTCTCCCCCTCTCCTCCTCTCTTCTTCACTCTCTCCCTCTCCTCCTCTCTCTACATCTCCTTATATCTCTATCTCTATATTCAGTCTATCTCACCATCTATATCACTCTATATCTTAGTGTCCCACTTTCTCTATATATCTCTATCTCTTTGAGCTATCTCCCTCTCCTTCTCTATGTATTTCTCTCCCTCTTTCCCCCCTCTTCTTTTTCTCCCTCTTCAACCTATCTCTCCCCCTCTCCTATCTCTTCATCCTCAACCTATCTCTTTCCCTCTCTCCCCCTCTTCTCTATCTCTCCCTCTACTTATCTCTCTCCCTTTCTCTCCCTCCCTCTCTCTCTACCTCCCCCCTCTCTATCTCTCCCCATCTCTCCCTCCCTATCCCCCTATATATATCTCTATCTCTATCTCTCTCCCCCTTTCTTTTCCCATATATCTTCATCTCTCTCTTTCTCTTCCCATATATCTGTATCTCTCCCTACTCTCTCCATCTCTCCATCTCTATTTATCTATCTCTAATTCTCTCAGTTATATCTCTGTCTCCTCCTTCTCCTTCTCCCTCTCCCTCTCCCTCTCCCTCTCCCTATATCTCTCTATCTATTTGTCTCCCTCTTCCTCTCTCACTCTATCTTCATCTCTACCTCTATTTCCTCCCCCTTTATCTCTAGACATGTCTCCCTCTCTCTATCCATCCATCCATGTCTCCCTTTATCTATTTTACTAATTGTTCGGCGTACCCCATTGCACACCTAAAGTGCAATTGCTAGTTATTTTAATTATTTATTTGGTGGGATGGAATGTGGGATAAATAAATAAGTTTATTTGATTCAAGGATAAATGATAATGTTATGGAAGAAATAAGGATTGATCAGTGACACATTTAAATAAATAAACACAATTTATTTATTTAAATAATCATGGAGGAATGGACATGATTAGATAAATGAATTATGTGAGGGAGAAGTGTGGTTGTCATAGAAAATATGGTTTACAAGTTGAGGCCATTTTTATGTGTCTACAATAAAAATTGATTTAATTTTTTCGTATTCAGCACAAAGAGATTTAGCTCACCGCATTTGTCTTGTAGTCCAATGTGACCAACAAAAGTCCAACTTGTGGCCTAGTTGGCCCATATTTGGGATTCCAGCAAAATAAATGTAATGGAAAATGATTCTACCTAAGACAAACCAATGTGATGTGGGAATTCGCTTTTAGAAAAAATTATTGAAGAAAACCTTTGTTGAGTTTATTTTAAGTGCAAGAATAAATATTTTAGAAGCTTGCTGCAAAAGGCATGTCGTGCTCATCAAATATATAAATTCCAAATTTGTAGCCCATGAGCCTATTGTAAGCATATATTTGTATGATAAAAAGACTTTCAAACATCACATTGGTTTATTTTCCATGTTTAGTGAAACTTGAGATTTTTTGTAATTGTTAAAAAACTCATGGTATTTAAATTAGGTTAAGCACTAAGTGTATCAACAAATCTATGAAATAAAACATTTAAGGTCATGTCGTCTACAACTTGTTGCAATCATTAAGGTATTTCTACGTGTCAAAACAAAGTTGAATCTTGAAAGGATTGATTATAAATTTGGTAGGAAGTTTCCTATAATTAAAATACACAAGTTTCAATCTTATTACATTTAAATTCAAGAATTGAGTCTTAAATTCAACAATTAAGTTTTAATCTTATTATCTTGATTCTCAAATTTATAATGTACCTTTTAATGACATCAAAGTCACCAACACACAAAACATATAGCTATATACACATAAAAAATTATAAAACTATATCAATTGCAAATAAGTGGTCCCAACACTATGAGTCAAAAACATAAGCCATAGCAAAAATCCAAAGCCACATGGTCATGATCAACATCCTAGATTAGAAAGTAACTCCTCTTACATGTCTTTATATATCATAGATTGTGTCATAACAATCAAAATGAATAGTTTCTCAAATCTATGCACTCCATGTGAGTATTTAATTGGAAGGATGTTCTATAACTCCTAGTTTTGATAAATTCAATGTAACTCGCTATTCGATACCTTCCCACACAGTATTCCAAGTATTCCAAAGAATAAATAATCTCCACATCTCATGATGGGCCAAAATTGAAGCCCATGAGCCTATTGTAAGCATAAATTTGTATAAAATCATTTCATCAATTGGTAACGTTTTGTTGCTATTGGAAATATTTCATGGCTTTGTAATGTTCTTTGATATAGTCATGTCTTGGCACCAAGTGTTTTTGTCAATGTGTGGCATTCTAATAAGGAAATTTAGCATTTGTTAGTCCCTAATTTTCATTTATTGTCAATGTACTAAAGTATAGACGTCATTAATGGATTATGGTGTCAAGTTTTAAGACTATCAAGCGAAGGATTATTTGTGTTGTTTATTCATTTGACAGATTATTTGATGATGGTGAAATATTCAATCCAATTCAATTCGATTATCATGAGTATGTAGAACATGCATTCACATCAAGAATCTTGTGCATGAAATCTTAAATTAAAATATTATTAAAGAGTTTATGTTAAAATTAGACATTGTAGAACTTATATCAGAATTAAACATCACCGAGTAAATAGATTTTCATTTGGCCCACAAAGAATTTTGGTTTTAAATATAGTAAAACTAGGTATGTTGGCAAGAATTTAATGGCAGATGGTAAAATAGTAGCATTAATCTTTCTCCTACAAACTTGGAAAACTAGAAGATAAAGGTTTTTTCAATCAATTAGGATATAATCTAGAAAAAATTGGGAAATTAATAAACTTTGAAACATTCATATTACAGGTTAAAAACTACTAGCAATGTTAGGAATCTCTAATTTTTATTTAGAATTTTTGCAGTGGTATACCAATAAAAATAGTAATAGACTTTGAACTTTCTCTTTTAACCCAACAACCCTCTCTTTATATCAATATTATTTCTTAAACTCTGTTTTGGTGTTGTGTAGGGAGCATGTGTGAAGAATGTGTTGGATAGCCTAGTTTTGGCAGTGCAAGTGGATCCAAACAGAAAATTTATTTATGTAGAACAAGCAAGTTAGACTAGAATTCTATATTTTATCTCTCTTTTTCATTTTGAAATGATTTATGACTTAGGTTATGGATAACGCAAGATTGGAATTCGTCTTGTTGATAGAGGAAGGCTCCACATAAACTGTATTGGTGCTCTTTAAAATCCATATCATTGTAAAGTTCTATGGGTTTCCTTCAGATGTATTGAATTCATGTAAATATAATTGAAGTCGACACTATTAAAAAAATTGTTTTATGACATGGATATGCGTTCTTGTTATCAAAATATCTAAAAGCATTATTAAATTTATGTCTTATACAAGATGTTTTAAAAGATTCTAGACTATGTCTACAAAGAAATTGAGCACACATACTTATGCATTTTTCAACACTCATTAGAATGCTTTTTCATTCAAAATAGATAAAATGTAACTTGAATTGTTGTTTTTTGAGCACACTACTTGTGCAAGAACACACTAAGAGACAGTTGTAACTTTCATTGGAAGTTTAGATTTGAAGTTAATAATTACGTATAGAACAACTAGTCACTATTTCCATATAAATATCATATACTACTATCGGAAGAAAAACATATCTATCTGTAATTTCAGTAATGTGTATGAATTTATTGTTGTTTGGTGAATATTTATCAATAAATGAATCTATTTTTTTTCCATCAATGGGAAAAATATAGCCCATAAGGTTTTCTCTGGAAATCATGTTCTTGATGAGCCAAGGAGATAAAAATCCTGAAACTCAACTGATGAATGCTAAAAAATGCCCACTAGATCAATATTCTCTTCATGCTTAATGCAATGAACTGCACTAGACAAGAAAATTCACTCTCTAATTTAGGTTGCATTTATCTTCATATAGTTAATTATCAAGGGATATCAATAGTGTCTGCATTCTAGTTGATATTTTGAGTTGATAATAGATACCATCTTGACAATTGGAAAATTTGATAAAAAATTGAGCCATCCTAAGAGAAACTTCCACTTACACAGTAAATAATTAGCCTTCAGATTTGTATAGCTTATTTTTTGTGGGCCAATTCAATACTATTAGTGTTAGTTGATAAATACTACCCACTCACTCTCTTTTAGATGAAACTACTTCTACTATATTTGGTAGCTTCCTATTGTTGATATATTTTTATCTTTAGTGGTGGTAGGATTTTTTCTAGAGATGGTGGAGGGAGAAAAGTGAGGAAAGATAGAAACAAGTGATGAAGCTAATTGATGGAGGACAACTTGAATTTGTGTAATTTATAGTTTTGTACAGGTCTAAAGATGGCTTTATTTGTATAATCACTGGTAATTTATTGATACCGTCTACTATTTGTACTTCTAGAATGGTGGCTGGTGTATGCATGATAAAGCAACAATACATTATATTGACATGATTGATCAGACAACTCTTGGACATCATTTTATCAAGCAACAATTTAACAAAACTCCACTAGTTGGATGGCAGATTAATCCCTTTGGACATTCTACAGCACTGCAAGCATATTTTTTGGGCGTAGAGGTAAGAACCTTAATTTCTTGACCTATTTCCTTTTGATGTTGAAATATAGAAATGGTTTTGTTTATCAGTGAGGTGCCTATTTAGTCTTATATTATTTCTATTTTCTTTCTGTGATATTATTTACATGTGGGAATGTCGTCAGATTTGAATGGTTTTATCAGTTGATGTCTCTTGTTTAGTCAAAGACTTAACACCATAATTCATAAATGTAGAGTCCTCTATTGACTACCATTAACAATGCAACTAATATTTTGTATTCCACGCATGCATGCCAACTACACTTCAATCTATTAAATTAAAATTAGGTCTACATAAGTGCAAAATCTTTCGGTGTAAAATCTATAATATTTCATCAATACACAATGTTTTTTTGTTGGGGACATCCAATTCTTCAATGAGATTAGATTCATAATTTTCTATCTTTTATCTTCATTTCACTGATTAATTTTAAAATTAAACAACTTTAATTCAGGATCTTCTTCTTCTACAAGTATTGATCTTTCATAGGTAGGCACACAACAAGGTCCTAGCCTTGCTGGCCTGCCAAAAGCACTTGAAATGACATTCATAAGATTTTATTCATCTCACCTCTCTTTCATACTTAAGGATTTATTTTTCTAATATTTTCATGGTTTTTCCTTTTAACTGTTTCTTCACACAACTAATTCCTACTTTCAATTTCTAAATGCAGCTATCTAAACCAATGAAATTTGAAAGACAACTTAGTTACCACTCATTGATGCTATAGTACCACCTTCCAAAATCATGAATGTAGTTTGCTAGTAGGCATTGCACATTGCATAGATTCCCCTATTGCTTCGTATCCTGTTATACACATCACATATCCATGTTGCTATGATTGCAATTAAATTGTTATTTCCACATCCATGAGTTTGACTGATTCAATGCACACAAAACTATTTGAAATTCTACAAATTTTAGATATTTCATAATTCATTGTCATTTGTGAAATATCATATTTTTTATTTAGACACTTGAGAAATTTTTATAATTTCATCCTATATCATGCTATGATATATTATTTCATGGTTACTATTATTTGTGTCTTTGCATATGACCTAAATTAATGTACATTGGTGCTTCACTTCTTTATTCTTCTAGTGTTAAATACCTTAAGCAATCCTTCAAATAATAGCATTATATTACACTCATTACCCATTTATTTGTGTTAGATTTGGTTGTGAAATGATCCGGTGGACATTTTTTAGAAAAATTGAACTGTCTCGTTTTTCTCCAAAATCTACACCATTAGAAAGAGCTCAGCGTCTTGATTCCAACGCAACTTGAATGGAGCGAAAAGGAGTCCGTTTGCACGAGTTATGGCCGGTCAAACCTTCGGTCAAACTAGGATCAGGGGCGTCTAGGAAGCGGAAAAAATGGCATCGTCAAAAATCTTCGAAGTCAGCGTCATCGCGAAGAGCTTGTCGGGACGATTCCGACAACGTTCGTTTCGTCAAAATCCGACATCGGAGGCTCAAGATACAGCTGGTCAAAGTTTCAAGTTTGACTTGTGGACTGAAGGTACAGTGATGACGTCAGCATCCGTACAGCTGACGTCAGCACGTGGTATGGATTCTGATGTGGACAAATCAGAGTGTGACATGTGGCATTTGTACGGACCAATCAAGATTGGACACGTGGCATCCGTACGCCACGTCACCAACACAGTCAGCGTACGGGTCTGCACAGTCAGCATCCCACGTCATCGTCTGCATCAGCACAGTCATCAGCCACGTCAGCGTCCAGTCAGCGTACAGTCAGCGATGATGTGTCTCTAGCAGCGAATCATTTTGTGCCACGTGGCAGTCTCTCTGTGCGACACGTGTCTCCTTATCCGCCGTCGACATCCACGTCATTTGCCACGTCAGTCCTCGTCATCGATCTTCGGCTAATCAGTTTTTGCCACGTGGCAGCTCCTAGCAATGCCACGTGGCCTTCCGTCTTCCATCCTCCAGCGGTTGTAGTTGGTAAGTTTGTTTTAAAAGAAAAGCTTTTGGTTGGACGGATTCGAACTCCCGACCGCCCACCTCCGAAACGCCCGGACAATCGTTGCGCGACGGCTGGCACGCTCAACTAAATTGGGATACGGGTTTGTTTTATAAGTTAAAAGAAATCTCATTTCGTTTAAAAATTTGTGGCCGGCGGGAGTTGAACCCGCGCCGGCCGGGTTCTAAAATTAAGGGCCACCACTACGCCATCGAGCCTGTTTAAAATATTGTTGGCCCTGGTTCGTTTTGTTAATTTGTTTACCCGAATGCCTTATAAAATAAAAACAAACCCTTCTATAAGATAAAATTAAAACCAACTATAATCCTTTTTAAGGATTAAATCCAAACCCCTAAAACAATATTAGCCCGAAAATGAATAATTGAAGGGCTTGGCATAATTATAGGGGATTATTATGAAGAAATGGGGAGGATTTTTCAAATATTTTTACTATGTAAGGGGATTTGGTGTTTGAAAATGTAAAATTGGGAGATTTGGAAAATATTTGTAAATCAATTGGTTAAAGGCCAAATTGAGGAAATTTTATGTATTTAAAGGGGGCTTGAGGTGAGAGTTGTATCAAGTTTTCTTTCAGGTGATGAATTCCTGATGCTGAAGTGACGGAAGAGGGGTCTTGTTGAAGAGTTTTCAAATCATTCTTGCATATCAGAGCATCGTTATGCTGCCAAATTGCTTGAAGAATGGTGGTGCTATTGTAATCGATTTTGGAGTTAATCGGATCGGTCTCTCTATTGGAGTGGACCCGGAGACGTAGTCACATTCTGTGACGAACTCCGTTATCAAGCGTTGTTTGCACTTCTCTTCTTCTCTCTCTTTCTGTCTCTCATTTCTTTTCTTACTGTTATAATCACCTTGTTATTACGTTCTTTATGTTATTTCCTTAAGTTAATTTTGTTTTAATTAACTTGAAATAATCATTGTAAAAGCATTGTAAAAGTTAAAGCATTTTTACTGCAATCTAGTCTAGATCCTACACAGATCATGAAACCACCCAAGATCAAAGTGACTGAAGGAAAGCAAGACAAGAACCCAGAGATGAATAAAATCAACACTCTCCTAACACTGAACTAGCACTTCTGAATAAGTGAACTAGTGAACTTAGCATAGGGAGAGGTGAGGATTGATTATATATAAAAATAGAGGAAAATAAAACCAAGAGGAATAATAACTCCCTTTACCCATAATAGGTGGGAGGTTTTACCTACTTGGTAAATGCCAAATACATGGTTATTCCTACTCAGGTAAAGACAAAAAATGGTTATGGGGAGGTGGCAAATAAGTCCAAAAGAGGGTGTGACATTCAACTACCCAAAAGTGGGTGTGAGTGACACATGTGAATGATGGATTTATGCCACATGTCCTCATCCTAACCATTCTAATATAACCTAATCAAGCTTACTAATGTGTAGGAAAGATAAATAAATAAAAGCATACACTAACACCCCCCTTAAACATAGGTTAGGTGGGTGAAAAGACACAAAAATGGGTCCTAATTACTAGGCCATGTTAGGTACCCATGTACAAAATGATCGCTCACAACTGGAGAAAAGGAGCAAACCTAGTGGGACAAAACTCCTCCCCAAAAGGGAGAAAAAATTCAATTTTCCCAACATAAGAAGAATTCCATGCAAGGAATAAGTCCCCTCCAAAATAGAAAGGAGAAGAAAGACTATGTAGCCTTCCCTCAAGTAGTCAACTGTACCAATGGTTGATGCTTGAAACTGGATGTAGAAAATAGTCCACGTTCCCTGAACAACATTCCTCCCCTTAGGAAGAAACAAAACCAATGGTGTATGAAGAACATCTTCCCATTCTTGAAATGAGTATAAGGGAAGAAAGTACAAAATGTATGAAGTCTCTGAAAACTGCTCATGTGTCTCCATGTCGATGTCGAAAGTTTCCACCACCAAATTAGGTGTTCTAGGTCACATAGATGAAGATGACAATCCAAAACCTAGTAGAGATGCATGTAGAACAAAATCCAAAGACTCAACTATCTCCTCTAAAGAAAAAAATGCCTCCTCCAAATGCTGCTCAAAAGTATCCACAATCATGTCAAACTGTGATGAATGGTCATGTGGAGAATGAACAAGATGATCCAAAGGTTCCTCCATAACAATTGAAGAAGAATCAACTTCATCAAAGAGAAGATGAATGTCATGAAGAGTGTCTCCCAAATCTGAAATATGAGACTTTATAAACAAACCTGCAATGTCTGCCAAGTAGTCATCCCAAGTAGCTATGTATGGAAGATAATGTACATCTCGTTGCATTGAATCACAAGTAACCAAGGATGTAGCAACACAAGTATCCTAAGAAGCAATAGTAGATGGAGGAGAAGGAATGAAAGGCTCAATAACTGGATCTGATATGAGAATACCAAGATTCAAGTAGCCAAAATTCTCCTCAAAATCAAAACTTACACTAGGAGTGTGATCAACAGCTAAAGGATCATAATCATCATTAGGTGCAAAGTCCGATAAGGTATACAACCAAGATGCATGATCAACCATCCCAGTAGCAATGATCTCCCTACTCTCCAAGTCTCTAATGATAACTGAATCAGGTGTGAATTCCACAGTCTTCCCTGCTCCACCATGAGTGATCTGATAGATGGAAAGAAGATTGTTTGAAAGATGAGGTACATAAAAAACATCATTGAAGGTTCCATCCCCAATAGCAATAGATCCTTTCCCAATTACATTCATGTAAGTATTTTTTCCCATCAGAATAGGTGGCATAACACAAGGCTAAAAAGAAGAGAACACAGACTGTGAAGAAACCATATGATGAGAAAGATCAAAAGAAGATAACACATACTGTGAAGAAGCCATATGATGATAAGCATATTTATTCCCTTAGGTAGCGACTCTAGCTCCTTCAGAGGTCTTGTTGATAACATGTAATATAAGTATATTGGAAGACTAAATCCTATAACCACAAATACTATACAAACAATAGGACTCTTCCCAACTATTAACTTGTCTCATGTATGTGTTTGAAGGGAATGTTATTAAACTTTTAATGTCCACATATCTCTTATAAATATTCATTTTAATTTATGAGTTGACTACAGTCAATATTATAGGTTTGTTTTGTTGGCAACACAAGGGAAAACAACTGAGAGGGGGGGATGAATTAGTTGTCACATAAATTATACTTATTAAACTTATTCTTAGATCTAATAAATAAACATGAAAGCATAAACCATCACCACATCAGAAACACACATAACACCAAGATTTTTTATGTGAAAACTCTGTTAGGGGAAAAACCACGGTGGAGGTTAATCCACAAGATTATACTCTGTTAAAAGTATAAAAGAATTATAAATGGGAATGCACATGGATTCAGGCACACTGCCTAGAGCTCACTGCTCAAATACAAAAGACTTACTACCCAAAGGAAGACTCACTATCTTACATAAACATTCGGATTACATCCAAAATTTTTTGAACTGAGAAAATAACATCTGCTAATGCCTGATTACAATTCCGGTTAAGCACATAAACTCTTCTACACACTTTTCTTCTGCCTTTGAAAGATTAGAACATTATTCGCACACATCACTCACACATCATGCACACCACTCACACACATACCTTCAAATGGTATAAACAATCGATCATATATATCCGTAACCAAGAATAACATCTTCTACATGTCGACTCAATAATATATAAAATGTGTACAAACTGTTGGCCCAAATAAATAAACAATTTTCAATGCGCACCAAACAATGTCAGACACAACTTAGTAAGGACTAAAAATAACATCCTCAAACACAAAACACCTTCAAAAATGAATCCTCGAAGATCCACAACATGCTACAATCACCTTGTCGGCCATGATCATGAAAAACATGAGCTCACAAAATAAAATCACCAATCACGAGCACAACGATCAATGCAGATGTACAAAATAGATAGAGCATGATCTAGAAACATCCACGAGCATCATGAATCACCAAAGAAGCATTCGCAACAACTCAAATTACTAGAATCACACTATCTTCTTTCAGGAACACCAACTAAAGCAATAAAACAACTGTCAAAACACAAATACTCATAACTCGATCAAATCTTCATGCGGATCACTGAAAATTAATGTAGATAAACTAGATATACTTGTCAACAAACCCTTTATTCCACAACCTCTGATCATCAACATACTAAGCTAGCCATCATGTTGAACTTCACTGCATCACTGACAACCTGCAACTTATTTTATTACAATTTTCTCAATATCCTCGACATATATAGCCTTAAAGACATTAATTCCAATAGTGTTGACATCAATGACAACCACATATCAACAATATCCAAAAATCTCCCCCTTTGGTATTGATGGCAATACATGATGTGAAAAACACCATCAACACAAATTTCTCTTAGCACTTTCTCCCCCTTAGATTTTGACTCTTTTCTCCTTAACTCTTTCACAGTTTTTCACATGAATCTTCTCTCCATTTGAGATCAATGAGAAAGATACACATTATCTTTCTCCACACAAGCTCTGAACTGCATTTCTGAAAATTTGACTACTCCCCCTAAGTAGCAGCCACCACAACATTAATTCAAATCATAAGATATGACTATGAAATGCACAGACTGATGCAAGTCAATGCATCTTAATTTTGATTAGGAGGGGTAATCACCCATAGATTACCTCTGAGATACTCAAAAGTATCCTTAGGAAAGGGTTTGGTAAAGATATCTACAATCTGTTCCTTGGTGGGCACATACTCCAATCTGACTTCCTTTTCACTTACCTTCTCTCTCAAAAAGTGAAACTTGATCTAGATATATGCTTGGTTTTTGAATGCAACACCAGACTCTTAGAAATGTTAATTGCACTTGAATTATCACATAGTATAGAAATAGTTTCATCATACACAACTCTGATATCTTTCAACATCTGCTTCATCCACAATACTTGAGTACAATTGTTAGCAACAACAATGTATTATGCCTCTACAATAGATAAGGAAATGGCATTTTTCTTCTTACTTAACCATGAAATCAACTTCTTTCCCAAGAAAAATGCACCACCACTAGTACTTTTTGTGTCATCCACATCTCCTACCCAATCAACATCAGTAAAAGCACTCAAAGTAAGGTCATCTTCTCTAGGATACCATAGGCCAAAATCAATTGTTCCCTTCAAGTACCTAAAAATCCTCTTTACAACTGTCACATGAGATTCCTTAGGATTAGCTTGAAATCTTGCAAGAATGCATACAACATTCATGATATCATGTCTAGTTTGAGTCAAATAGAGCAATCCACCAATCATTGATCTGTATCTAGTATGATTTGCTTTAGGAGAATCACCATCTTGTGCTAACTTACATCCGGTCACCATAGGTGTACCAATTGGCTTTGAATCTTCCATACAAAACTTCTTTAGCAATTCTTTCACATACTTGGATTGATATATAAAGATCCCTTTATCTAGCTGAGTAATTTGCAATCCTAAAAATAATTTTATTTCTCCAATCATAGACATCTCAAACTCACTCTGCATCTCATGAAAAAACTTATGCACAAACTATCATCTGCTCTAAAAATGATATCATCAACAAAGACTTCAACAATCAAATCTTTAGCATGGTCAATATTGAAATACAAATTACTGTCAGCAATACCTTTATTAAATCCAAGCTTCAACAAATACTTATCCAATTTGGCATACCATGCTCTTGGGGCTTGCTTAAGTCCATACAATGCTATCTTCAACCAACAAACCATATCTCCCTGATCAGTCAATTGAAATCCATCGGGTTGCTCAATATACACTTCTTCCAATTCACAATTTAGAAATGTTGACTTGACATCCATCTGATAAACCTTGAAGTTTTTGTAAGCAGCATAAGCAAGAAATAATCTCACAGCTTCAATCCTAGCAACAAGAGCGAAATTTTCTTCAAAGTGAATTCCTTCCATCTGAGAATATCCTTTACACACAAGTCTTGCTTTGTTTCTAACAACTTCACCTTGCTCATTCAATTTGTTCTAAAAGACCCATTTAGTTCCAATTACATTTTTGTCCTTAGGTCTAGGAACAAGAATCCATGTATCATTCTTCTAAATTTGTAGGATTTATTCTTTCATTGCTTCCACCAAATGTTTGTCTTTGCATGCTTCATTGACACTATTAGGCTCAATCTTTGAGATCAAACAATATTCTTCTGCAATTCTTCTCCTAGTTTGAACACCTTTGTTCTTATCACCTATAATCTGATCTTTTGAATGATTTAGTATTACATACCTTGGAGTTTTAGGGTATTCTTGAACTTCAGGCTCTTATGATCTCACTTATGCACTTTCACTAGTTCCTTCCTCTTGATTTTCCTGATTCACCAGAATGATTTGAACTTGATTTGGAGTCTGAACTTTCTTTCCTAAATATCTGAACTGTCATTCTAATCATATCAATCATATCCACAGGTTCTAGATGATCTAACTATGTCTTCATCAACCTTGACATTATCACTTTCAATTACTTTCCTTAATATCTTATTGTAGCACTGGTAGGCTTTACTTTTAGTAGAATAACCAAGAAATATTCCTTCATCACTTCTAGCATCAAACTTTCCTATATCTTCATCTCTTTTGATATAGCATTTACTCCCAAAGATTTTGAAGTATCTAACAGTAGGCTTATGACCAAACCATAGCTCATAAGGAGTCTTATCAGTATCACCTTTAACATGTACCCGGTTGAGAGTGTAAACGACAATACTCACATCTTCTCTCCAGTAGATATGCAAAACATTTCCTTCCAACATCATAGTCCTAGCAGCTTCTTGAATTGTCATGTTCTTCCTTTCCACAACTCCATTTTGTTGAGGGGTCTACGAGGCAGATAATTGTCTCTTTATCCCATGTTCTTCACAAAAAGAATTAAACTCACCAGAAGTGAATTCACCACCTTTATCTGATCTCAAACATTTAATCTTCAAACCTATCTCTGTCTCAACCATAGCCTTAAAAATCTTGAATTTCTCTAGAGCTTCATATTTTTCCCTCAAGAAAGTAACCCACATCATTCTAGAATAATCATCAATAAGTAACATGAAATACCTATCTCCTTGTAAAATTTTGATTCTAGAAGGACCACACAAGTTAGTATGCACAAGCTCCAACACTTCATTTGAACAATGTTGTTTGCTCCTGAATGAAACTCTAGTTTGCTTCACTAATTGACATTCCTTGCATATAGTATTAGTAGGTTTTATCAACTTAGGAAGATCTCTTACTGCCTGAGTAGAAATTATCTTGATAATATTGTCAAATTTTACATGACACATTCTCCTATGCTACAACCAACTTTCATCAACTTGAGAAATCAAACAAATTTTACTAGCAGCATTTAGGTGAAGATATTACCTTTTGTTTTTGTACTAGATGCAATCACATTTCCGGAACTCCCCAATATTCTACACTTTCCATCTTTGAATTGAAGATTATATCCATTGTCAACCATCTGTCCAACACTTAAGAGATTATGCTTCAAACCTTCCACATATAGAACATCATCAATATTATTCTTACCATCAAGATAAATGGATCCTCTTCCACAAATTACACCAATTTTGTAATTACCAAATCTTACAACACCACCATCATACTTTTCCAAGCTCACAAATTTACTTTTATCACCTATCATGTGATGAGAGCATCTATTGTCAATCACCCATTCATCTTTTTCTTCAATTCTGGCAACTAGAGCTTTCTCCACATTTGCACAACTAGTAGATTCAGTAGGTACTGGATCATTTTTCTTGATAGCAATAAACACCCATTCATCTTCACTCAAATTCCCTTTATCGGATTCATCAATTGTCACACCTTCATTAGCAGCAAAATAACACTTTCTTTGGAATCTAGGCTTGTTAGGTCTTGGCTTAGGAACTCTTTCCAGACACCTTGAGGAAAAATGACCTATCTTATTGCAAGAAAAAACATTTAAAATAAAATTTCCCTTTATACTTACCTTCTCCTCTAGCTTCCCTCTTGACAATAAGTGCTTCAAGCTCATCTAGTTTTCTCTCTTCTTCTTCAATCTCTCTCATTTCCTACTCATACTTGGACATTTTTCTAGAAGAAATTTCTCCTGGATTATATCTCTGCTTATCTTTTACGGAGATAGTAGCTTTGAATGCAGATTCTATCTTAGGAAGAGAATCGCCAAACTCACTTAACTCAAAAGCAGTAAGCTTACCAATCAACATGTCTCTGGTTACATTTGTCATAGTCTGAATCTCCTCAATAGCAAGATTTTAGGATTTGTATGTAGCAAGAAAGGATCTGAGCACTTTAGCAGCAATCTCTGATTCTTCCAATGTTCCACTAGCACATCTGATACTACACACAATTTCATTCACTCTCTGCATAAAAGAAGTGATGTTCTCATCTTCACCCATTCTCAACGTTTCATATTTCCCTTTCAGGCTTTGCAGCTTAGCAATCTTCACATGGGCATCACCTTCATATAAAGTTTCCAACTTCTCCTAGATCTCATAAGCAGTCTTCAGATCCATTACATTTGTCATGTCAGAATCAATTAGAGCACTCAACAATGCTTCCTTAGCCCTGATATTGTACTCAACTTCCTTAATCTCACCTACAGTAGAAGGACCATTATGTGGGATGATATACCTATTCTTTGTAATTGTCTAATAAGGTTCACCAATGCATCTCAGATGAAATTGCATTCGAGTCTTCCATAGAGAATAATTAGGTTCATCAAATCTCATACTATCCTTCTTATATGTCGCCATCCCGGATCACCTCAAGCTATTAAACTTCTTCTGAGGAACCTGCTTTGATACCAATTGTTGGAAACACAAGGGTAGACAACTGAGAGGGGGGGTGAATGAGTTGTCATAGAAATTATACTTATTAAACTTACTCTCAGATTTGATAAATAAACATGAAAGCATAAACCATCACCACATTAGAAGCACATATAACACCAATATTTTTTATGTGGAAACCCTGTTAGGGGAAAAACCACAGTGGAGGTTAGTCCACAAGATTATACTCTAGTAAAAGTATAAAATAATTATACATAGGAATACACATGCATTCAGGCACACTGCCTAGGCTTACTGCCCAAAGGAAGACTCATTGTCTTACAGAAACATTCAGATTACATCCAAAAAAATTTGAACTGAGAAAATAGCATCTGCTAATGCTTGATTACAGTTCCGGTTAAGCACATAAACTCTTCTACACACTTTTCTTCTGCCTTCAAAAGATTAGAACATTATTTGCACACATCACTCGCACATCACGCACACCACTCGCACACATACCTTCAAATGTTATAAAGAATTGATCATATATATCTGCAACCAAGAATAACATCTTCTACATGTTGACTCAACAAAATATAAAATGTGTACAAATTGTCGGCCCAAATCAATAAACAATTTTCAATGCGCACCAAAAAATGTCGGCCACAACATAGTAAGGACCCAAAATGACATCCTCTAACACAAAACACCTTAAAAAATGAATCCTCGAAGATCCACAACACGCTACAATCACCCTGTCGGCCATGATCATGAAAAACATGAACTCACAAAAGAAAATCACCAATCGCGAGCACAACGATCAATGCATACGTACAACACAGATAGAGCACGATCTAGAAACATCCAAAAACATCATGAATTACCACAGAAGCATCCACAAAAACTCAAATTACTAGAATCACATTATCTTCTTTCAGGAACACCAACTAAAGCAACATAACAATTGTTAGAACACATACTCATAACTCGATCAAATCTTCATGCGAATCACTGAAACTTAATGTGGATAAAATATATATACCTTTCAACAAACCTTTTAATCCAAAACCTCTTATCATCAACATACTGAGCTAGCCATCATGCTGAACTTCACTACATCATTGACAACTTGCAACTTATTTTATTACAATTTTCTCAATATCCTCGACATATACTATTGGCAAGAGATACTGCATGTGCTTTATGGTGTTATCATTGATGGAAACCCTTGTCAACTAGTCGATCCACACATTGCATTTTTCTCATACTGGAAGACAAATTGAAGGTTAGTGGTTATATGTTAAGTTAGAACAGTGCATCTAGTAACTTTGTGTTCTTCAATTCATATGCAGATTTTCTGTTGCTATTTTTTGTTGTGGATCTCAAGGGAGTATTTCTCAATGCATAATCTGTGTTATCTAAAAATTTTGGTGCCTCGTATCGATTTGGGTGAAAGCTAGTAGGTTCGGTTGTCTAATTTTCTGTTCGTCAGTGTTTGAAGGCTGACCTAGTGAATATGATGTGTCGTGGATATATGAGGAGTTATTATTTAAATATTTTTGTGGTTGAGCATCTTGATTTGGGTCTTCACTATGTTGTGGTCGACTCTTGTGGATTCACATTGAATGTTTTGATGATTTAAAGCTGATAATTCATGAATATTACTTGTTTTGTTGAAGTTAACCTAAAGCATTCAAATCTCTTGTAGAAAATATATATAAGTGATCGATTGTATCATTTTATTGTGTGTTTGATGTGAGTTGATGTATGTTGCGAATATCAGAAGATCAGGAAAGTGATTAAGCACAGTTTCACTTGCGCATTAAGGATTTTTGTAAAGCAAATTAAGGTAGAGTAGAGCAAAGAGTAGAATTAGTCTGAAGGAGTAGAATCTGATTGTTGAGCCTAATCAGAACTATAATCAAGAATTTGTAGATGCTACTTTCTTAGTTCAAATTGTTGGAAGTATTCCAAACTTTTGTAAGGCAGTGAGCCTTTCTTATTTTGAGCAGTGACCTCTAGGCAATGTGCCTGAATGCAAGTGCATTCCCATTTTGTAATTATTCCTTTTGAGTATAATCATACTATATTATGGATTGGCCATCCACCGTGGTTTTTCCCCTAACAGGGTTTCCACGTAAAAATCCTTGTCTTATGGTGTTGTGGTTGCTTACTTTATGTTTATGTATATTTCTTTTGGTTGAATATTATCAATACTTTGTTGATCAGATTAATAAAGCTAAAAATTGCACAACACTGATTCACCCCCCCTCTCAGTGTTGCTTGATTCCAACAATTGGTATCAGAGCTTTGGTCCTCAGAAGAATTTTAACAGCTTGGGGAAGATCTTGGAAAGTGTTTTAATGGATTCAAGCTGTCTTCAACAACTTATGGTGGCCCTAGATGATCTTGATTAGTCAAAAATGATGTTCGGGAATTGAAAGAAAATCTTCTGATTGCTGAGAGATTCATTGAGTCATTGAAAGATAAAATCAATAAGTCCAGGGAGAAGAGAAGGGAAATTTGTGATCAAATCAAGTACGATGACAGTAAGCACATTAAAGATGAACAACTGAGTTAGGCCCTGAAGGAAAAGACAAAAGAATGTGAAATTTTTTCTAGAGAAAATATAGTTCTGAAGAATGAGATGGAATCTATTATGGTAAGAATTACTAAGGAGATTGAAGATAGAAAGAAGAATGAAGAAAAGCTTGCCCAATCCCTGAAAGAGAAATATGAAGAATGCAACCGAATTACTGATGGATTCATTTAGTTGGAACAAGAGTTATAACAAACCAAACACAATGAGGAAGAACTTGAAAAGCACATTTTTGATCTTAGAGATGAACTTGCTACTGTAAATGAGTACAAGGAGAAGTTCAAGGTTAGCTCAGCTAAGCTTGATGAATTGATTAAAGGTCAGAGGACTGATGGTGACAAGTGAGGTCTTGGATATGACGAAGGTGAAAGCTCTGGATTTGGACAAAGGAATTATGGACAAAGGAGATTCATACAAGGAAATTAGATGAACAACACTGGAAGGTATCCGGTAAGACAACCTAATGCTTAGAGGTTCAATGGTTATTGTTTTACTTGTAATAAATTTGGTCATATTGTAGCTCAATGTAGAAGTATAATGAATTCAAATGGTCCATCATTCTCTGGTCAGTACTTGTATGGTCAGAAGTCGAATGAATGCAAAAATATGGTGAACAAATTTCATAGAGATGTCAGATGTTATACATGCAATAGATTTGGCCATATTGCTAATCAATGTAGATTGAGAGAAAATTAGTGAACAACTGGTTTGGATAAAGAAATGTGGTGTGCTACAATTGTAACAAAACTGGTCATATTGCTAGATTCTGCAAAGGTGGTGCAGTAAATCAAAGAAGAAACATGCAAAAGGATGTAAAAGGAAAAGGGAAGGCTACTACAGATCAGATCAGAAATTAGACAAAGAAAAATTGGGTAAAGAAGAGTCCCCTTATTGCAGGAAATGAGGCAGCACCAAAATCAACTTCTGGTAATTCCTCTGGGAATTAGATTTTAGGCTTTTAGCCTAGGGGGATTTGTCAAGAAAATATTTCAAACCCCCTGCTGGTGATTGACACTGAGATGTGGATTAGTTCAGTAATTACATTGGTGATCTAAAAATGCTGTTGAAAAATTGGAGAGAGTATTTATACAGAATTAAAAGTCTGCAAAAGAGTTATCTTTCATAGTGTATGAAAACAGGTTATCCGGATGAGTTAGGGAAAAATCATTTATTACGTTGAAAAGTTAGGTATGCGAGTGATGAAAAGGTACTTCTATCTTTCATTTGTTACTTTGCATCTTGAGAAGAAGAAGTTTTTGAGCTCTGGAGTGAACTTTGGTGAAATTTGGGAGAATTAAAGTGTGAAGGTGATTCGAATCTCAAACCCTACTCCGACAAAAAGGTATTTATCGGGAAATCTTGTAAACTTGTGAATTTTTTGAAATGGCTACTCCATTGGTGGTTGAAGTAAAGGATAGGCCCCATCCAAAATTTAAATGGTACCCTTTCAAGTCTATTGAGACCGAGCCCTTAGGTGCATTTTCGTCTGTGCCGTATAGAGTTTTACACATTGAAGATATTAGGGCATATGTTCATGCTAATATTGAGGAGCTAGGAAGCTCATAGTTGTTGAACCTATATTCCAAACACATTGTTGGAGAAGATTTCCATGTCAAGCCCAAATTCAAAATCCTAGAGGAGAAGAAATTCACGCAGCTTGTGAAATTACTCGTGTTCGATGAAAGCGAATGGGTTTGATATATCTTGAGTCGAGTCCATGGAAAATTTATGTGGTTGAATCAACCATTCAAGATAACAAAAGAAGCTATAAGAGTTGTTACAGGTCTAAATTCTTCCAGTGGTTTTCCTATTTTGAAGTCGGTAAAGAATTAGACAGTCACATATGCAACTGGTTCGACATTTGACAGAAGAGCAATGACAATTGTTAACATCACCGATGTGGATGTCAAATTTTCCTTGATTGTCATTGGTTATAAGATATATCACTCTAGTAGGGAAAATTCTGTATCCGGTACTACCATATATGCATCTTATTAGATGGTTAGGGAGAATGCAGAGTATGACTTGTGCGAATTTCTTTGAAGTCAGCTTATGGAGAATCTTGCGAAGATAAAGAAAGACAAGAAGAATTCTTTTAAATACAATAATTTGCTACTATGTGTATTCTTTTATTTCATGAATGAAGTTCTGGGAGTTGGGAAAGTGATCTAGAAAAGAGGCAATAAGCCTGTTGGTGTTCAAATTAGAGACATGTTATTCAATTTTGGTGATAGTCAAGCTAGGAAAACTACAATCTGGGGATATCTCAAGAACTTTTAGAATGAAATGAAAGAAAGGGAAAGGATTCATCTTCTATTGTTGAGAAGTACAAGGACACAATTTGTTTTATGGTGGATATTGATCAATGCTTAATGGAAGTAGTTGATCCCAAAACCGTTTGGATTATACCAATAGGATATAAAGTTGAGGAAGGAATCTTGGAGCTATTTGTGCAACATTTGTTGAGTAAACCTTTTGATCCATTTGAGGAAAGGTTTGGAACTTATGCAGAAAAGAGCATGCAAGTCCATGAGCAATTACATAAGCCAAAGATAGTCAGAAGAGTAAGGAAAGAAGTGGAAGTCTTTACAGAAAGTATGTGAATATCTACAGAAGCAGTAAGAGAAGCTAGAAGGAAGAGAGAATAAGTAGATGCTGAAAAAGGGAAAGAACCTAAAATTGAATCTGCTAGTCCGGTAGCATCCTCTGCCCAAACTAGAACAACAAGGAGTTATGTACCCCTATCCGATCATGCAGAGAAGTCAACCCCTATAGAAGCTCAAGACAAGACTTTCGGTAAGAGGAAGAAGAACAAGAGCACAAGAACCTATGAAGTCATCTCACAAGATGAGGAGACTGAGTCAGATGAAGGTGTGAAAGAAATAAAGGCTACCGAAACTTAGTCTACAAAGGTAACCAAGAGAAAATCTTTTGGTGAAGAAGAAAATGGAAAGAAGAAGGAAAAAATTGACAAACCAAGTATGACAGTTGAAGAAGTTGAGAATGTTGTTGTCAAGGATGGAAACCTCAAGCCCCTCTAGAAATAGTATGAAATTTTTGATGAATCAGGACAAAGAATTCATGAGGAGGCAACAATAAAACATCTGAATATTTTCAATAAAGTTCTTGTTGAAATTATGTCTAGTTTACCTAAGAGTTTGCATGAGGTTTTGGAGATGAGAAGAGTAAATGCTAGGATAGAAAAAGAGCATATGAGAAAGAGAATTCTTTCAGACTTATGTCCGAAAATGTCTATTGAGGAGATGAAGTCACTCCTGAACAAAGCCAAGAAGGAATTTAAAAGAAAAACAAGGGTGAACAAACTTATGATTGGTGAAACTGATGTTGTTGTTGATGAAACCAACAAAATCCTGGAAGCATTTATGTCAAAGAACAAGATCAATGTTGAAGATATTATATCTGATCCAGTAAATGAGGTGAATGTAGATACTGAGAATATTCAAAATCCTACTAATGTAGATAATACAAAAGTACCTATGGAGACTAAAGCTCCTAAGGTTGTATTAGCTGAAGGAAAGGAGATGCCAAATGATGAAGTTGAAGCTCCCAAAGGCAATCAAGAAACAATTACTAAAGAACCTGAAGGTGAAGAAAAGAACGCTGAAGTCAAGGAAATTCCAATGGGAGCAAGAGACACTAGAGAGGTAGTGAAGAGATTTTTGGATGAGCAAAAAGAAGATTTTGATCTTGAGTTGGGAGATGCCCCTATTCATTTATCTACTTTTTCCCCAATTTAGAAAATGAAAGTTGCATCATTTGCACAAGCTAAGGCTAGGGAAGAAATTTTGAAATCCAACATTGAGGACAACAAATTGTTGAATCTTGCATCTAGTATTTTGCAGAGGATCATGCCTACTCATGTCAAGGATCAATCTGGTTCCTCCTCTGGTGAGCTGAAGAAACTTATAAATTTAGTAAGTACTCATTTTGAGTCACTTGAGAATTCAGCTTTGGTCAATGTTCAAAAGGAGTTTGATGTCAAAAGATTTAGTAGTTTGAAAGGTATGATAGCTAGAGATAAATATTTGTTAGCTACCTGCGTGAAGAATATTCATAATGCTCTATCTGAAGGTGGAAAATTTTATAAGTCATGCTTGTCTTTGTCAAAACTTAGTGAGGAAAATGAGAAGGTTAAGGATTATAAGAAAGAGTTAGCAGCCTTCTGCTATTTCTGATGGTTTTGATCCTTTAAATATTTTTGTTGGAATGCAAAAAGGTCAAGTTATCTCTTTACTTAACAAAATAAAGAGTTTGAAGCATGAAAATGACATAATTATGGGAAGATCTTGTGAACTCAGAGGTTTAATTGGTCCAAAAATGGAAACTATGTTGAGTGCTTTGAAGGAAGCATAAGATGCTTTGGTGGTGAGTGACCCTACAAATATGGAAACTACTGAGATGCAATATTATTTGCTTTGTGGTCATATAACTATTATGGAGAGTCTTAAGAAATGTTGGGACTCAGGCTTGCACTTGTTGAAAACAAATTTTGCAAACATTTTCAAATTTGTGTAAATTGTTGTACTCATTCAGCCTGAAGTTTTTGTTGAGTTTTTGTATGCAGATTCCCTATCTTTTTCATTGATGTCAAAGGGGGAGAGTAGAACAGTGAAAAATTTATATTCATCTAAGGGGGAGCTCTAGTTTTGAAGATCTTTTTGGAGTCTTGGTTGGCAGTGTATTTTTGTTGGTATTGATTCGACACTTAGTCATTTTTCACTGAGTGTTGTCATCAATGCCAAAGGGGGAGATTGTTGGCAAGAGACACTGCACGTGCTTTATGGTGTTTTCATTGATGGAAACCCTTGTCAGCTAGTCAATTCACACAATGCATTTTTCTCATATCGGCAAACAGATTGAAGGTTAGTGGTTATCTGTTAAGTAAGAACAAAGCATCTAGTAACTTCGTGTTCTTCGATTCATATGAAGAATTTTTGTTACTATTTTATGTTGTGGATCTGAAGGGAGTATTTCTTGATGCATAATTTGTGTTATCTGAAAATATTGGTGCCTCGTATCAATTTGGGTGAAAGCTAGGAGGTTCGGTTGTCTAATTTTCTGTTCGTCAATGTTTGAAGGCCGACCTGGTGAATATGATGTGTTGTGAATATATGAGGATTTATTGTTTAATTTTTTTTGTGGTAGAGCATCTTAATTTGGGTCGTCACTATGTTGTGGCCGACTCTTGTGGATTCACATTGAATGTTTTGATGATTTAAAGCTGACAGTTCATGAATATTACTTGTTTTGTTGAAGCCGACCTAAAGCGTTCAAATCTCTTGTAGTGAATATATATAAGTGATCGATTGTATCATTTTGGTGTGTGTTCAATGTGATTTGATTTATTTTTTGAATATCAGAAGATCAAGAAAGCGATCAAGCGCAGTTTCACTTGCTCATTAAGGATTTTTGTGAAGAAAATTAAGGCAGAGCAGAGCAAAGAACATAATCAGTCTGAAGGAGCTGAATTAGATTGTTGATCCTAACCGGAACTATAATCAAGTATTTTTAGATGCTACTTTCTCAATTCAAATCCTTGGAATTATTCCAAACTTTTGTAAGGCAGTGAGCCTTTCTTATTTTGAGCAGTGACCTCTAGGCAGTGTGTCTGAATGCAAGTGCATTCCCATTTTGTAATTATTCCTTTTGAGTATACTCAGACTATATTGTGGATTGGCCATCGACCATGGTTTTTCCCTAATAGGGTTTCCACATAAAAATCCTTGTGTTATGGTGTTGTGGTTGCTTACTTTATGTTTCTGCATATTTCTTTTGGTTGAATGTTATTAGTACTTTGTTGATTAAATTAATAAAGCTAAAAATTGCACAACACTGATTCACCCCCCCTCTCAATGTTGCTTGATTCCAACATATACAGCCTTAAAGAAATTAATTCCAATAGTGTTAACATCAATGACAACCACATATCAGCAATATCCAACATGTTTTAAGGGAAAATAAAAATATTATTATTATTTTTTTATTAATTTGGATAATTTCAATAGTTTTATTTTTCTTTTTATCAATTAACTAAAAGAATTGGTAGTCAAGTGACTTGTAGCCAACTTTAAGAGACAACTCTAACCATAGGCCAAGTCCCCTATAACCTAAATGATTGTACATGCTCCCTCTAATGTATACAATAGGTAAATTAAAAGGTCAAACCTATAACTCTTATCTATCTTTTGATAACTTAACTATTTGCACACATATAATTTAGTATTCTATAGAAAATTCCACCAAGCAACACAAACATAACAAGTCCATTTTGAACAATTCTAATATCCAACAATTTTTTTAATCTATTAACAAATTACACATATTTTTTGATCATGTTATAGAAAAATATTTAGAATCAATACATTCATTTAAAATAACTAAAAATATAAATAACTCTTAAGTAAATAAAAATAATTCTTAAATAATTGTAATATGAAACAAATTAATTCTTAATAAATAAAATAATTCAATAAAATAAAATAACTTTAATTAAATAAAAAATAATACAAACAAATAAAAATAATTTTTCAAATAAAAATATAAAACAATACAAATAAAATAAAATAATTTTTAAATGATTATAAAGTAAAATAAAATAAATTTGTAAAATGGCGATTGGAAGTGGATTTGTAGGGATTTTAGTTCAGAATATCATAATTATTGTAGAGTACAATTTCTGGGCAATGAAGATGAAAACCCCTAATTTTCATTGGAATAATAAAAAACTCCTTTAAAATCCCTCCGATGCCTTTTCACCCTTGCTCAAAAACAAACATTAGTATTGTTAGTCAATTTAAACAAAACCAAATAGAGCATCCTATGAAATACTTAATCATGCTAAATATGCAAACAAGATAAATGGAACCAAAGAAACTAAATGCAAGCATATGAAAACAAGATCAAACTCCATCCCATAGTGGGAGTGGTTCTCTTGATGTGAAAAGGATTCCCTTTCCCACCCCCTTGATAAGCTTAAGATGTGATGAAGATGCAAGTGCCTATAGTGAAAATGCATAAGATTGTAGATGGATTGTGGAGTAGAAGTGCCTTGTATTTATAGGTTGAAGGTTTGAAAAATGGAGAGATGGGAGGAATGTGGGATTAAAGAAGAGCCAATGATATTGTGACACTTGTCACATGGCTAGTGGAGGAAGGTGGGGTACATTTTGGAGAATGTGCATGGTTAATGCATGTAGTTGAGGATTTGAGAGGTGTAAGAGAGATTAATGCACTTGTAAGAGGCATTAAATGAATATGGTTGAGATGTTTTTGAGGGAAATGGTTTGGGAAAGAAAGTCAAATAAGTGGAGTAAATGAAGGAATATTCTCAAAGAATATGCCTTGGTGAGGGAAAATAAGGTATTTAGTTAATTAAAAGAATTGATTTTCATGTGCAAGTGGGTGGGTTAGTCATGGGTTGAGTTTGACCCAGGTTGAGTCAAAAGCTAGAGGATGGGTAATGGTGATTAGGGGATAATTAATTTAGATTAATTAACTTGAAGGGATTTAGGGGACATTTTTTAATTAATTTGATTTATTAAATCAGATGAGAGGACTTTAGGACTGAATTAAATAAATTGATTTATTTAATTAAACAGGATGATCATTAGTGAATTAATCTAATAAACTTGTTTATTTGATTAATACAAGAATTTGATTATATTTGATTGGAATCAGATGCACAATGTCAGAATTATTTGAGTGTCTACATTTTCCCCTCTTTGAAGTAGTGTACCAGTTGCATTGGTTTAAAGAATAACATTGCCAAGATCGAAATTCAAAAATTTCTTTATTTTTTTGGATGCCCCAATGTTTCCTCAACGGAAAGAAGTACGTTGGAACACTGCCCCCTTGAGAAATCTGGAGAAAAGTTCAATTTTAGGGTCAATCTCGTGACAAAGAGGTTCAAGATGGATGTATGGATGGTTTAAGATGGATGTATGATTTCCGATCTATATGACAATGACGCTGTAAATGAGATGAAGGATGCTTCCCATTATGATGATATGTATGAGTATGCAGGATGGGTAATGTTTTATGAATGCGTGATGGATGCATGTCATGATAGCATGTTAGCGTGAAAGAGGATAGAAAAATGAGGGGGATCGACCCTTGATTTCGAGAAGATGCAGAAGTCCAACAAGTCTATGAGTCGTTGAGACTTTGTTAGATGTGATGATGATGATGATGCATTACTTATCCAGGGTTTGGGGATGTAAAGAGCATAACTTTCCTTATGTTTGATAACACACATAGATACGATGCATTAAGGTACAAACAACCAGGATGACATTATATTTAGTGAGATGGAATTTGACTTGACAAATAGATAGGAGTATTCTTGTTCACACCTGACATAAAGAAACCTCACTAAGATGTATTTCAAAAGTTTCAAACATCTAGGACCAAAACATACAAAAGAAAAACCTTCCTATGTAATAGTCAACAAGACATCTTAAACAGCCTCCGTACAAACCAAACAAAGTAAGCATGACCAAGTTATATTACAAGAATATCCAACAAACACAACAAACAAAAGATAATGATCAATGCCCCATTCCTTTCTCTCTAAATCCTTTTGATTAGACATAAGATAAATCAAAAAGAAAAGATCAAGTACAAGAACAAGTCAATGTTCTTCATACCTCTAGCCAAAGTGATGTGTTTTTCTTAGAATAAGTTTCCAAAGTGATTGCCAAAGATAATGCCCATTGTAGGAACGTTACATCCTAGAACATGTTAGTGGATGGTGGCAAGTTGTTTTGTTTAGGATAAGTATCCAAAGTGTTTTTCCAATAGATAATTCCCATTGTAGGAATGATACATCCTAGGACATGTTAGTGGATGATGGAAAGTTGATGGGATATTCGAAAAGGCCATTGATATAAGGTTTGATTGGCATGTTTGAAAATGATCAAGAGTTTGATTTTGCATTTAAAAGTTTGTTGTTTCGATTTTGATTTTGCATTTGAAGTTTTCTTTTTTTGATTGTTGTGGTTGTTTCTGTTTGTATTGCTAAAGGATGAAGGTGATGATTGTTTTATTGTGGATGAGTGATTATTGTGGGTTAAGCGAAATGAGACAGATGGATTTTTCCAAATATTTGGATGTTTTTGAAATGTTATGAGGCTATTTTTTTTGGATTTTCAAGTTATTTAAATGTTTTTGTGTTTTTGTGTTTATTCAATGTTTTTGTGTCTCGGGGGTTGATCAAAGATTAGCCTTGCTTACGTTTAAACTCAAAGACGTCGTTCGGATAACCATGTTTTTGCCTTTTTCTATTTTTTGACCTGTTTTGGGATTTTGATATGTTTTGAATGTTTTTGGATTTTCGCATGATTTTGACGATTTGGATATGGATATGTGTGATGATATCAATGATCTGTTTGGGATTTTGTTGAAAACCAAGCTAGGGTTGATTGATCGGATTGATGGATTGATGACGATAACATTGTTGAGGATACACAACAATGCAAGGATAGTGTTAAGCAACACAACGATTTGGATGGATATCCCAATATGATGAGGGATTGATTGAAGTTGATTGATGGATTGATGATGATAAAATTTTTGAGGATACACAACAATGCAAGGATAGTGTTAAGCAACACAAGGACTGGGAAGGATATACCAAGATGATGGTGGATTGATTGGATTGGATTGATCAAGATGGCGAAGCTCAGTTTGAAACAAAAGTTGTTTTAAATGTTTTGATGTGACGTTGAAACACACGTTAGATGCAACTGATATTGATTGTTTGGATTGATGTTCGATGAAAGATAAAGCTTGATAAGGAACATCTTCGCATCAAAATATGCCATGGGGTAGTGATTTGGATTGTTTGCTTACAAGTGCTTTGACTAATTTGATTTCATGTTTGCTAATGTTCAGATCACCACATAAGTTGGAAGAGATAGATCAAGATTTATTCCTGAAGCAAGATGTGAATATCTTCCCCTAGTGTCTAGCAATGTATGGAATGCCATGGGTGGATTTCTTGGATAGGTGTATGGATGGATGTATATGGATTATCTTGTGATAAGATAAGGTGTTCAAATAAAGAAAGCTCATTTGGATAATGCTTCATGGATCCAATAATGTTGGATAGGATAGGATCAATGAAAATAACCCATGTCAAGATGTTTACCATAAGCAAGTGTAAAGTGCACACTAAGGTTTTATCAAGATCAAGATAATTTGGAAGATGGATGTAGATGGATGAAAATGGATTGGATAACTGGTTCATGGATGAATGGATTTATTATGGATGAGATGGATGGAATGTTTGATTTATTATGGATGAGATAAGATGCTTTCACCTTAACTGGTGCACGTAGATGTTCGATTCTACACATGACACCTATTTTCCAAGTTTTCATCATGGTACTTTCCCAAAGTGTCATCCATGCGGTTTTCAATAGAGGACGATTTTTTATCTTTACTATTTTCATGCTTTTTTTATTTTTTTCCTCAAAGATTTAAGCTCATGCCGAACCAATTCGGGTGGTGTCGATGCTTCTATCAGAATACCGAGCATCCCCGGGCTTCAAGAAGTTGCTTTGCCAAGATGCATGCACTCTAATGCAACTTTTGAGATTCTTGATCTACTTTGTAGATATTGGAGTTAACTCTATCTTTATGCGCACATCGCAATAGAGTGCCTTCTAAATCCTTATGATGAAGGGTTGCTGCCAATACATGGCCAATGTGAGAATTGGATATCATGCGTGGAGGTGTGGATGGAGTGTGTTTAGGAATAAAAGATGGATTGGTTGATAGTTTGGAACCTTTGACTCTCCAAACTTGGGAAGATGAGCAATGGTGGGTGGATACAAAAGTGTACATGAAATTAGGATCAACTTCTTTATACACTTTGTATGTTGCTTGAGAAACCTGCTTTTTTCTTTGTGGACATCTTTGATGGATACTTTTCCCTTTTTTATTTTTCCCCATAGTTTCTTTGACTAATGGAGTTTGATAGGGATAATCTTTCTTTGTATTC
>VDFB02000003.1:755785529-755818166 GCA_007258455.2 Sequoia sempervirens
ACATTACCAATGCCCACATAGGTAGAGGAACACTAGAACTATAAGGGAAGATAGGGCAGTCTTACTCAAACAGGCATCACATCCAAAGGTTCTTTCAAAGGGTTAAGAGAAAAAACCCAATGTCTCAAGGAAAGGGGACGAGAATCCCACATCCACAAACCATGAGCTAAAACTTGTTGTCTTCAGGATAATTAAAACTCACCACAAAAAAACCCCTTGCAGAAGGGTAAATCTCCATCGTGCCATCCACCAAAGGAGACCAGTGATTGGTGATCCAAAGGTGCAAGTCAGGAAGAGAAGGCCACAAGCGACAAAATCTGCAAATAAGAGCATTTTCGAAATAGAAATCTATATTATCAGAAATTTCCTTACCAAGAGGAACAATAGGAACAACCGCAACACAATGCATAGGCTGCACAACACCCTCCCGAGGTATCTTAGACTTCACAACATCAGCATAAGCAAATTGTCCCTCTCGAAAGGATGGGGACAACCCAGAAACAGTAGCTCCAACAACCTCCTCAACCCCAGGAGGAGAAGAAAATGCAACATCATTAGGGATCCCAAAAACTTCCACAAAAGCGTCACCCACAGAAACCCCAACAACTGCTTCAACCACCGGAGGTGAGGAACACGTAGCACCCACAGTATTTGCAGAGAGATCAACAATGAGCTCACAGCAAGGTGAAGACAGGGGCGGCGACATAGAGCCAAGCACACCAGGTGAAGGCAGGGGCGGCCCCACAAAACCGAGCTTACCACCGAGAAGGGAGCAGTTCAGGAATCCACTAGGGTAGAAGACAGAGTGGCAGTTCTGGTTACCGCCATGATAGGAGGGAGCAGAGTGTCTGGGAGGAGAAATGGCTACAGAGCCATTCAAAAACGCGTCTGGGCGGGAAACCTTGGAGAGGACAGGAGCGGACATGGGAGTGGCCATGTTGATTCAACAACTATACACAAAATGTTAATTCTTAAGAATTTTTATTTTAAAATTAGTGTAATTATAAATATTTTAATTACTAATAAATAATCAGGAGGATTGTATCTACTTTCCATTTATTTTAATTATAAGTGGTTCAACTTGATAATATTGTTAAATTCAATTTTTTTATTGTTAATGCATAAGTCTAGAAAAGAAAATCAATCAATCTCATGCAAGAACATATAAAGGATCAAGATAGAAATGATGATTTCATTAGAATGATCAAGAGATAAAATCACTACTTGATATCTACTTTCTCAAGATTACATTCACTTTCAAATTATAATTATTTTGAAGGAAACAAAGGATGGACATCAATGATAATCTAATTGTTTTAAATGCTTAATTTTTAAATATTTTTATTTTTTAAAATAATGTAATTGTATATTTTAAAATCATTAATAAATATATTTTAAAATCATTAATAGATATATTTTAATTATTATTATTCATTTTTATTTAGATTAATTATGGATGATTTACTTTGAGAAAATTGTTTTTATTTTTATTAATTGTTTTTATATAAATTTTCAAGATTAAATAACTTGTTTGTATAATTTTTTTTGAAGTATTAGATTGAAAAATCCATTCATTCTAGTAGTTTGTTATTTTATTTTTATTATTTTAATTCTATTTGATTCACAACTACTTTAACTATTAACCTTATAAGAGAATGAACTTAAAAACTCTATAGGTTATCTTATATTTAATGGATTGGGGGACTTCCCATTTTTGGAGGGAAGATTAAATGGTCACAAAAATTATGTAGAATAATAGATTTATAGTTTGTAACATACTTAATGGGACTATAAGTTTTAATTTACACATTAATTATTATAAAATGAAACACCCTTTCATTGCATCTCAATCACAACTTAATAGAGCTAACTATTGAATAGACTTCCACCTTCTTGTACTATGACCAAACTCGTAAAAAATGAAAACTTGTATATTGTCTTGCTAGTTTGAGTGGGTAAGTAATAACTCAAAATGACAATGTTAGTTGAGTTGTACAACAAGTTTGAAATACCTAACACCAAGCATCAAAAGGATAATCGCAATGAAGGTGTAAAATAGGTCTAAACGAACAAATACTATGTCCTCTTATGGAATGTAAGATCTATAAAGTTGTAAATTAATGTGTATATTCACTAATAAAACAAAAAAGGAACACATGATATACATAATATTGAAGCTTCAATTCATTTCACAAGAGTAAATATTATATAAAATTAAGACAACATAAATGATCAATTATATTTTATACAACATCCTCTATCCATTCACTTAAACCTTTGAAACTCCAATGATTTTAAAATCAAATAGAAACAACCAAGCATGCAAGTTCCTACTTCAAACCAAGAAAAGACTAAGTTAGATAGAACTTAATAAGTGAGAATTCAAAAAAGTATAACATCAATAAAATATCTCTTAAACTTTAGATAGAACTTAATAAGTGAGAATTCAATAAAATAATTATAATTTGAAAGTGAATGTAAGAGCAAGTAGATATTAAGTAGTGATTTTATCTCTTGATCATTCTAATGAAATCATCATTTCTATCTTGATCCTCTATATGTTCTTGCATGAGATCCATGGATTTTCTTTTCTAGACTTATGCATTAACAATACAAAACCAAAATTAACAATATTATCAAGGTTAACCACTTATAATTAAAATAAATGGAAAGTAGATACAATGCTTCTAATTATTTATTAGTAATTAAAAAAATTATAATTACATTAATTTTAAAATAAAAATTCTCAAGAATTAAACAATTGAAACAAACCTACAAAATAAATAATTTTAAATGCTTTGCAAGGAATGTAAGAGTATGTAGAGATTTTTATTAAAATTTGAAAAAAAAAAACTATAAAATAGATAATTTAAAATGATTTGCACTGAAAGTAAGCTATGATTTATACAACAAGGTGTATGCAAATGTCCTTTGTTTAATTATAAAAATATATAACTAAAAATGGAATGGGGAGAAATATATATATATAGAGTATAGTATAGCATATATATATATATATATATATATATATATATATATATATATATATATATATATATATATATATATATATATATATATGGTTTTTATTTTTCAATAGTGATATTATCTTTTGTTTCATTAGAAAAAGAAGAAGGAATGAGCACATAGAGAGTTGATTTAAAAAACTACTTTTTAAAGTAGTGATATTATTTAAATTATCAATATTCAATATTTTTTTTCTAAATTGACACATGCATTAACAATACTATTAAATTAAATAATTTATAATTAATATAAATAGAAAGTAATTATAATAATTTAAATATATTTTTTAATAATTTAAAAATATATAATAATTACATTAATTTTAGAAAGAATTTGTTTTCATAAAATTAAAAATTAAAACAATATTATAAAATAAAAAAATTAAATAATATACAATGAAAATCAAGCTATTATTTATAGAATATGCTAGATGTTTATCCTTAAGAAAAAGAATGTCAAATCATATAAAAATTTTATTTCAAAAAAAAAAAGCTTTTCCAAGTAATGATTTTATCTCTTAGTCACCAAATCATCATATCTATTTGGATTTTTTGCATGTTCTGGCAAGAAGTTATGTGGATCTTGTTTCTATTGAAATTTATGCATTAGTAATAAAATTAAAAAATCAACAATAATATCATGTTATATAATTTAAAATTAATTTGAACATAAAGTAGACATAATAACCATAATAAATTTATTAATATAAGTAAAATAATTTTAGAAAACAATTTAAAAAATAATAATTAAAATAATATTAAAGAATAAAGAAATTAAATTTTTTGCAATTAAAATAAAATTATGATTTATATAATAAATTAGATGTTATACTTTTGTTTCTTTAAATTTGTTTTCTTTTGGATAAAAGGACAAAGACTTAAATAGTTTATATTAATCTTAAAGTTGTAGTACATTCTTTAAACATTAAGAGCATTGTAACAAGGGAAAATATCTATTCCATTGGACAAATATTTTAACTTTGTTTAAAAATTGTTATAATTTAAAAAATAATGTAAAAAAAATTAACACGACAAGATTTAATCTTAAAAAAAATTAATTTAAAAGTTCAAAGTAGCAATTTTATCTCTTGATGATGCTAATGAAATCATCATGTCTATCTCCATTTTATGGATAATCTTACATAAAATTCCCTAAATTTTCTTCTCTCTATCAGAACTTACATATCATATCATCATAGAGGGCCCAAACCTTATATAGTATTTGAACTGAACTGTTTGATAGACAAAATAATAAAAGAAAAGAAACCCCAGGCATTCAAATGCACAACTTTCACCTCCAAGAACAATTTAACAACATTCATAATAATGCTAATAGCTATTAAAGTCATATATGTTGTGCCGATAACACACACACCCCGTTCGAAACGGAGACTCTCTTTGTTCACCCTGTTAGGTCATTTTGTCACTGCCTCGTTTTGCGTGCCCCCTATTTTTTAGTTTCAAGTGGTCAAGGATTCTTAGAAGTATCATTTTGAGTTGACCAAATTTCACCACTTCCCAAATTTCCAAGTCTTAGGCCTTGGTAGGGTTCTATTGGTAGTTTGCCTTCAATCTTTGAAACTAGCATCCTTTGGGCAATGCGGGTCCACCCCTGCGGGTCGCCCTATGCGAGATTCCATGGCATCTTCACCTTTTTGAATGGCCTACTTACAACATCCTCCAGCCCGTCGGAACTTGCAGCCTCCTTCACCTTTGTCTCCACCGACTGGCCAAGCGACCGACCCATGATTGTCATCCACCCGACAAACTTTGCTACTTTCAATGCCGCCCCTCTCGAAAGGCATGTCCACCAACTCTAGCTACTGCCGTACCTTCATTAATGGCGAACATTAAATGCTACAAAATCTATAAAGAGGCATTTCAAAATGTCATTTTCACCTATCAGAAGTATTAGAAAGCCTGCCAGAGCCGCTCGACTCTGCTGCCTTCACACCGCAAAGCTCCTTTGCCAATTCAAACTCATTTTTTGTTGTCTCTCCATCCATTTCGTCGGGTTTTCTAGGTTGGTCTTCCACCACAATTCATATTTTTATTTTTCTTTAATTTTTGAGAAATTTGTTAAAATATGAGGAAGGAAACTTAGGAATTTGCTAGATGAAACCTCGACGAACAAAACCCACAATTTAGAATTTTGATATCTTTTTAAAGTCACCCACGGGCCATGTGCGGAACTTGAGCTCACTGTGGTTTTTCTTGAACCAGGGTGTTCATGCCTTGCGGACCCATAAAGCACTCATCGTCGTTGTTACTTCTTAAAATGCTAAAATTTGAACATTGGTCGACACTCCCCTCAGGACTGCTCTTGCGGGAAGACATCGCTATCCAGCCATCCATCTAGACTTAGCCCAAAATCTATGAACCCTAAAAAGAATGATCATTTGGATCCCTCAGGTCCGCAAGCATGGGCCTCCGCTTGCAGAATGCTCTTTGAGCCTGCTGTTCCAAACGACTATCTGATACTGTCCTTCAGCCAGTTGGACCCAGCCCTAGCAGTCTTTGATTAAACTTAGTTGCGTCAAAATGCCTAAGTCTGGGCTCGTTGCAAAGTTATCATTGCAGACTTCCATCCATGGGTTTCCGCCTTGGGTTCGTTGTTCCAAACGACCTTTGTTTCCCATCATTTCGCCCGACAGACCCCACCTTCATGACCGTTGTTTGAGCTCGAAACTAACACAACTTATTTGACTCAAACTATCCTTTGTAGGTTTTCGCTACCCTTTCGTCACCATATTATTGATTACCCAAAATGACGAAACCTAGAGGACTTCTGACTGGCGGGTCCCAAGTCCTGCATGGCCATTTGATCTCCCCTACGCTAAAATTAGCCAAGTGTTGGCTCTTTCACAGGCCTCTCCTTGTGGACTTCCGTTTGTGAAACTCTGTAGGGATTTTTCTGTTCCAAACAACCTTAGACATCCATCTTTCCGCCTTGTGGAACCTGCGCTTGTTGCCTTTGTTTGAGCCCAAACAATGAAAATACTTGAGTGAAAAGACTTTACGGGCTGCGCCATGCGGGCAACCGCTTACAGATGATTGTCCTATCATCGCCATGCTAAAACGCCCAACAACCCCCGTCAGCCTGCTACGCGAGGCCTGACCCCGCTGTTTCTATTTGACTGTCCCCCAACAAATGAGCAATGTCTATCCCTCTCGTGGACCTGACAGTGCGAGTTTCCTTCGGCAGATTTCTGTCCCACCTCCGCCGTTCAAAATGGCCAACTTCCAATGCCTTTCCGCACCTTCTGGTTTGCACTCCTCTAAATGGTTTGAACTTCAGCGACTAAGCGACAACCGTTCGTCGAGTCCAGGGATCTCGCATGGTGGGATGCTGCTTGTGGAATGCTACTCTGCCAGCGTTGTTTCAATGAGGGAGCATTGAACGACCAGCAGACCTCTTGCACCTGCGTGCCTCAGGCCCACACACTTAAAGGACCAAGTTGATGACCCCAAAAATTCAAATTTGATTTGACCCATGTGTGGAAATGAATTGACCTATTAGTGGGTGCCACCTCACAACCAAAATCATCATGCGAGTGGAAACCTATGGGCCGCTTGCCCTGATTGTCATCCCTTTTGCAACTGCTCCCAAGATGGCTGCCAGCTTAGGGAAGTTCGCACCCCTGGGCCCGCATTGCCATAACTTCCTCAAATGAACGGCTAACAATGATCCAAAAGAGATGTTAGGATCCTTGAATGACGAGTTACCTAATCTAACATCGTTTTTGTAGGATTTTGGCTAACACTCATCATGTTTTTAAAATTGAATGTGCTTACTGCTCTTTTTCTTGCAGGATATATGGAACGAGCTGCAGGACCTTCAGAGGTGGCCGTAGAGAAGGAGAAAGGAAAGAAAGATACCAAGGCACCAGGGTAAAGAAGATAAGGATCAAATGAAATACAAGTTCCAAGGGGATCCCCTCAATTAAAAAGTCACCACAGACTGGAAGGAGATCTTAGATACCAACCTGGGGCATATTGACATTGATGAGTTCAATCAGAGGGTCATTATCAACCCTACCACAGAGAATGCTAAAAGAATTAGAAGAAGTGGGTTGGCCAAACCTGCTAGTTTCCCGCCGACCCTTATTGCTCCCAAACTTGTAATGGCCTGCAAGGAAGCATATCAGGAAAACACCAAAAGAATAGTAGATAGGGATGGCAACATTCTAGCAGATTTATTTGCCAAGTCTATCAGGCAAACTTTCCCTACCTTCGATGAAATGGAGGAGACCTCTAAAGAATATGCCAAGACCACATGGGACACCGACCCCCTCAAGTAAAAAAAGTTCATTAATCAATATTGGCTAAAGGAGAAGAAGGGTAGTGCAAATAAGGTGCCTCAGACGCTCTTCAAGAGTGATTTTCACAAGGACTATCATGACCTGGGAACCTTACTAAGCAACATCATGGGTCTTTCAACTTCAACCTTCTTCCAGGAGTGGATGTTGTACTTTATAGAGGAAATCATCAGGGGAAAGATCCAATTCCATTGGGCAGGAATGATCAACAACTGTCTACATGAGCAATTTGTAGTAGTAAAGAAAACTTGGCAATTTTATATGACATCATACCTAGTCTATTTGCTCGTTGACCGTGTCCAATACAGAGGTTTGTTTGCAACTCCCAACCAAACTTCAAGAAGGGAACTGAAGGTCTATGACAAATATTCGTAACTCTAGTACATGAACTTTAAAAGAGACTACTGCAGAGTTAACGATGCCTTCATTGGGCATATAATCAAACTACTTGGAGGTGACTTTGAAAGAAGGGTTACCCATAGTGCCAATGCCTTCATTCATTGTTTCAACTTTCTGTTTATTTAATTTCCCAAATTCACATACATTTGAGCCGAGGGTTTCTCAAGGAAGCCCTATATGTTTCCCCGGTAACCAAATGACCGGTTGATACTACTTGAACTCTCCCGATAGCTACAACATGCACACACCCTTCTGAGTGACAAGCATAGAGCGGGGATACCTTATCCCCTCACATCTGGTCAGGGTATGTATGCACTTCATGCATCTCAATGTATGGAATACTTTGATAAGGAATTGAATGAGTACAACTTGGAGTTCCTCACTGCCCGACCATGAATGGACCCATATGGTAAGCTGAAGAAGGCGGTCAGGATAGAGTATGCCCATTTGCATAATGTTGAGGAATTTTAGGCCAATTGAAAAGATGATAAAGAAGTGTAGATGAGGCACTATATGTGCATGACGAAGTATTTTGTCAAAACAGTCAAGTTGTTCCCAGTGCTCGATCAGATTGTTGAAGATGAAAACATAGTGATCGATCCGAGGTACGATGCTATCGCCAACTTGCCACTATCGTTAATTGATTGGGATGAGGAAGATGTCAATGACCTCAATATTCTGATGAAGCCAATAGAGGAAAGAGCAAAGAAATGGATCAACGGGTACGTTGTTCAATTGAAATTGCAAGGGGCTACTTTAACATATGGCGAGCTCAAGGATGAACCCGGGAGTGAAACTAATAGTATCATTACCACTGCTACCCCAATTGGCGAGACTTCAATGTCTCCTCCCACTAAAATGTCTAGGAAGAGAAAAGAAATGGTTGAGCGTCAGCCTAAGCACATAGTATACTCAAGGAAAGCATTGGAAGGTGAACCTTCCAAGAAACCAAAGAAGTCGAGCAGTTTCACAGAAATGCCCACTATATAGGACTCACTTCATGAAGGAGAGGAAGAAGAGGCCGAGCAGCCAAAGTCCCCACCTGATTCCTTTGCTCTCATGTTCACTGCTGCTATTATTACCACTACCATCACTCCCCTTCTTTCTTCTTAGGTGATGGTTGCCTCTTCTCCATTTGCGGTGGACATCTCCGTTCACCTTGTCTCTACTTCCCCTGCAACACAAGTTATGGTCATAAATTCCTTGTCTGTCACCACTTCTCCACTCTCATCCTCCTCCTCCTCCTCCTCCATGTCTCCATCATCAGCCCTCACACTGGCCACTGCAATAGGAAAAATTCCTACTCTTTTGCTCCCAAAAGCTTTTGCTTGACATATGAAAAATATACCAACGGAGCTGTTTGGGGTGCTAATGAACCTTGCAGTGCAAGCTACCTTAGCGGAAGTCGTTGCTAACTTCCTTGTTCCTCCTCCCTTGATTGAACCACCTACAATGGAGGAAAAAATGCATATATCTGAGGAGTTAGAAAGGAAAGAAAGTGAATCAACTGAAGAAATAGAGGAAGAAGTAGATGACTATCATGAGCACCTTGAATATCAACATCTGGTAATTGATAAGGTGGTGCATGAGGATAAAGAGGAGGAAACACGATCCTCTGAGGAAGATGTCGAGGAACTGAGCACCAAGTATATTGTGGAAACCTTCGACCCAGAGTTTGAGGAGGAGTTGGCCCAACAACTCAAGGACGTCAGAGAAGAAGTTGAAGAGCAACCCTTTGAAGAAAAGAAAGGGACAGGTGATTAAATGGAAGTAAACACTGAACCTCCAACCGGGGAGAAAGGTAGAAGCCCTGAACATGATGAAGAAATGCCTCCTTCAGGAGAGAAAGAAGAAAAAGGGCAGAAGAGGAAGAAGAAGACAAATCAAGAAGAGATTGAAGCGGAAAAGCTCCAAGAAAGCATCACAAACACAAAGCATGAACAAGAAGAAGAAGAGAAACCTTGAAGGGGGAGCAGAACAACCCCAGACACAACCAATGAACTCTAAAGGAAAAGAAACAACATTTATCTAGGATCTGGGATGAGGAAGAAGAAGAAAAGACAGTAGAGACCTCGTGGCAAGAAAATAGAAATTCAACATACTCAAGAAGAAGAAGGTGATCAAGAATCACCAAAAGGGGAATCCCAGATGCCCGAATGGCTTGAAAAGCAATTAGAGAAGAAAACTCCAACCCCAATGGATCCAGAGGCAAGACTTGAATCCATCTTGGCTCAAGCACAAATAATCACTAAGAAGGAAAAGAAACCAAAGGTTAGATCTCATTTAAAAATGGATGATCTGAAAATAATGTACAAACAATACCCTGATGGAGCAGTCACTTATCATCACTGGTTTCGGGAATAGCCATGAGAGAGTAGAAAATCAGCCATTCCCAAGGAATGGTCGCCACCATTGTGCATCAAATGAATAAGGATAAGACGTCTAAGGAGGAGCTAAAGGTACAAGTGGTAGACTTAACAACTTATATTCAACAATGGTCTTCCACTGAGGAGCTTCCCACCACATTATCCACACCACCACAACTACTTTCCAAGGACCACATTGACAAGTTGGAAAGAAGAAAGAATTGACAGCAAGCAAATGCGATTGAATTCCGCGAAGTCCAATGTAAACATGGCATTGGTCAAGGCCGCACGCAAACAAACCAAAGCCTTCGGATTTAAAGAAGCCGAGGGCATAAATTAAAATTATGCACTAAACTTCCTGGAGTCAGATAGGATTAGATATCAAATTGATAAATCCTCGACACCGGCAACATGTGGTGTTGTCACGCCAGTGGGTGGGGACACCATTGTCATAGAAACTTGGGTGTCAAATCGAATATGAAATAAATATTAGAATGAGGCCCAAGCAAATGGACATCTGATATTTTGTATTGGGCTAAGGAAACCGAACAACTTCTAGAGGAGTATCAAGGTTACCGATGCCGGATTTACGCTGCCCGCCGCTGAGTTGGACCCAAGAAGATAAGGCCGCTTCTTCGACAAAGATGCAGGAACGGAACCAAGGTACGTACCTACCAAAATTGGCGGGTTTTGTTGCACAAGCTCTAACTCGAGTATGGCTAAAGAATACTCAGTCACCTACAAGGACCGGATATGATCATTGGTCGGCCCAGGAATGGAACTTTAGGCGTCAACCATATAATGAAGTAACAAATTTAGCATTGATTGGAAAACGTGGAATATGCTACTGGGTGAAGAAACAAGAAGCAAACGGTGGATTGATGACCAATTTCAAAGTGAAGCCGCCAAACAAGGTAATCAAGTTAAAGGAAAAGAGCTACAATAAGCCCACAAGAAGACAAAATAAGGCGAAAGAAAACGTAATTTCAAATGAAACAAATGTGGTATAGGCAAGTCCCTAATTTAGTAAATCTTGTTTTAACAAATGAGTATCAGAAATCCGGTTGGTTCATTTTTCTTTTTGGACACTATAAATAGGGGGTCTCCTCTTTTTTCAAGAGAGAGCTGAGTTGTTGTAAAGACATGCTATTGGAATTTTAATAGAAGTTCATTGATTTTGGTGGATTCTTGAGTTCCAACTTTATGTTTCATGATTCTTCTCCTCCTAGTTAGTGAATTTGAGTACATTAGCTTTGCTGTTCTATGTTTTAGCATGCTTTAATAGATTAGTTAGTGTTGTTCATTGGCGGTGAATGATTATGTTGTGTTGATGCCCTTCCTTGTTCATGCTTTTTGTTGTTTATTGATGATAAATAATAGTGTAAAGCTAGTCTAAACATTGTTTGAATGCTACACTTAAACTCTATCTTTTGCTCATGTTTCATGGTGAATGAATGATTGAAATCTACAAACCTTAGAAGATTGTACTAGTGTCATGAGACTATGAACTAATCTGGTTAAGTGGGACTTAGTTTTAGGAAGCCTATCCACTGTAGCATCCTCCATTGTCATTGTTCATTAGTAGTTTCAGGTCTAGGAACTTCTCCCTTTCCCTCCTACTTTTCTCTTTCTTTAATAGGTGCTTTAGACAAAGTTCGTTGCACATTGTAAAGCCAAATATGAAGATTAAAGTGGAGTTTGAGACTGCTGTCCTAAACTTACAACAACAAAGCAACTCTTCAGAAATATTATGGACTCCACCCAAGGATCCAATTCCCCTCCAGTTTAATCCATGTGAGGATGCCTTGTGATTACCAACAAGATCACATCAACCATCTAAAATATTCCAAGCATTGTCATGACCTGACACTTAAGAGACCTTGGGGTAATTTTCAGCAACTTGTTGGAGATTTCCTTTCAAGAGAGGTAGTGTGCTTATGCATTGCCTGTGTTGAGAGGTACAAAAACACTTGTTGACAGAACTGGAACTAGAAGGAGGGCCCCTTTGGAGTTAAGCTGGATCAAATTGGATCATTTTCCATCAAAATATTCCATAGAGTTCTAAGATCCATGCCCAAAAAAGGGGAATTTCAGGAACTATAGCCCCCTACAATGGCTAGAAGGACTCGAAGATTAGACTCAACCTCATCCTCCTCATCCACTTCATCCGATTCACCTCCTCCCTCCTCTCATTCACCCCACACAAACCCTTCTTCTTCCACCTCCACTTCTTCCACTCAACTATCCCAAACTGAATTTCAACTACTCGCTTCCCATAGCCGGGGTGATGCCCTTGTCCTTGCCTTCCAAGTCCAAGGCGTAGTCCCAACTGCCACTGCCCCTGTACAACCCCAAGTTCCTATTCAACAACAAATACTACCTCCACCTCCCCTCATGGCCTGGTTGGGGAATAACCCTTCTCCATTGCTGTTCAATTCTTACCATGACATGCCCAAGAACTTGGAGAGCTTTTGCACGAAGTTCAACCCTCGAGACCCGCAAAGGATAGCCAAAGAAAATATTAAGATATTTTGAACAACACTGAAAGATATGCAAATCGATCACGAGGACGTGGCATGTAGAATTTTCCCTTATTCTTTGGGAGAGGAAGCCTTATACTGGTACATAAATTTTCCAAAGGGATCGATTACTACTTGGGAACTCTTGAAGAATGCATTTCTAAGGAAATATAAGATTCTGATCAGCCCCTCAAAACTATATCAACAATTTAGGGCAATTCATAGGGAGGTTAATGAACCAATCAGTTCCTTCAATGAACGGTTTCACCGAGCATACACGAGGTTACAAGCTCCATATGCGCTCAACAATGTCGCTGTCCTACCTATCTACTATGCCGCCTTAGACAACCTTACTGCAACATTGGTGAAAAGAATGAACCCACCACCAGCCAAATTGGTGGATGCTTATGCTGAGGCAATTATAGCCAACATCGATTTTGGAAAAAATATCTCCGGTCCCCTACCCTCCTTGAGGCAGGTTGCTCATCCTATGCAGATTCAAGGCTCACTCAAGCTCTACAACACCAGACGCCTCTCATGAATCAAGTTCCGTAGTTTCCCATAGTTCCTCATCCAGGACAACCTATGAATCAAGAACCTCCCGTGCCTCATTATTTGCAACTGAAACAAAAACAGACCTACCCGCAACAACCTCTAGTACCACTATATCTACAAGGGCCTAAATTCCCACTTGCTCAGCAAAATCAACTGACAACACAACCCATCTTTCTCCAAAACCAAACATCGCAGCCAAGCAATGCTGAGAAATATCGGTTAGATGAGTTGAAAAAGATGATTAGAAAGATGTCCACGAAGATGAATCATCTCAAAAACCAAAATAGTCAGCTACAAGCTTATCAATGCAACATTCAGGCTAATCTCAATCGAGACAATAGGGACAACCATGAGACGGGTACCTCGTCCGCACAAAATTATGAACGAGGGTAGGGTTCCAATCATAATTTCAAAAGAAGACCTTCCTAGAGGAAAAATAGAACGTGGAATACAAGACCAAACAATGGAGGTGTTCCCACTCCTCTTGATCAGCCTGCTAATACAGAGAAAACAACCAGTGGAGTATATCTCGTCGAGGCTGCCTTATCTGGATGGTGCTGGATCCATAAAATAAATAGACACTTTGAGCTAGATTGCCTCGAGTTCCTCATAGCTATAGAGATATTTCAAGTGGAGGTCCAAAATGCCGTTGATAGTGCAGGCTGTAGAGACATAGTTCCATCAGAATCCTACGACTCTTTCGTGCTCATGGTCAATCAAGCTCCATTCCTGTGAAGTGAGAGCAATGAGCCTGAAAGTGGGGCTACCTCCCCGAAGAATGAAGAAGTAAAAGATGTAAGTAACGAAGAAGCTTTATCCCAACTCTTTACTTTGGTAGATAATGGTCCAGTAGATGAAGAAGAGTATCATGAAGATGAAGTTCAAATGTTCCATCAGAGAGCCTCTCCATACAACTTAAGGAATAGGCAAGTAGGAGGACCTTTTACTACTTGCACTCTGCCTAACAACTTCAACACCCTGCCTGATCCCAATGCTAGCAACAACCCAGTCTATCCTTATGTGCCTACACAATACTTCAACAAAAACAAATAGCTAAACCTAACACAAAACCAACCAACTAGCTCTTCCATAGGTAGGTCTTTTGAGGCTGAAATTGAGCAAATGGGGGAGTACATTGTTGAAGAATTCAAGGTAAAAATCAGCCTGTCTACTTTTGAGTTACTTAAGGTTCCTGCAGTTAGGCATGCCTTCTTTAGGATGATTAATGGGACCCCCTTCTCTAAGGAAACACAAGAAACACCAGCCAAGAGAATCTCGTTTGAAGAGCCCCTGCACAAGCCTATAATCCAAGAAATCATAGGCAAAAAGAAAGATGTCTCCACCCATCAAAAAAATGGAAAACAACCTGCTAGGGAGCAAAGTCTAGGGAAATCCAAGGAAAAGACCAATGAAAAGGATAAGAACCAGGTAGCCCAGGCTAACACGCCTGTGGGGTTATTCCAAGGGAAGCTAGAAATGAAGTTATTTTGTTGCTAATGAAGGTGTGACAAATGATGAATCCGATAAAGGGAATTTGAGTGAAGATGAATGGGTGTTTATTGCTATCAAGGAAAATGATCCAGTACCTACTGAATCTACTAGTTGTGCAAATGTGGAGAAAGCTCTAGTTGCCAGAATTGAAGAAAAAGATGAATGGGTGATTGACAATAGATGCTCTCATCACATGATAGGTGATAAAAGTAAATTTGTGAGCTTGGAAAAGTATGATGGTGGTGTTGTAAGATTTGGTAATTACAAAATTGGTGTAATTTGTGGAAGAGGATCCATTTATCTTGATGGTAAGAATAATATTGATGATGTTCTATATGTGGAAGGTTTGAAGCATAATCTCTTAAGTGTTGGACAGATGGTTGACAATGGATATAATCTTCAATTCAAAGATGGAAAGTGTAGAATATTGGGGAGTTCCGGAAATGTGATTGCATCTAGTACAAAAACAAAAGGTAATATCTTCACCTAAATGTTGCTAGTAAAATTTGTTTGATTTCTCAAGTTGATGAAAGTTGGTTGTAGCATAGGAGAATGTGTCATGTAAAATTTGACAATATTATCAAGATAAGTTCTACTGAGGCAGTAAGAGATCTTCCTAAGTTGATAAAACCTACTAATACTATATGCAAGGAATGTCAATTAGTGAAGCAAAGTAGAGTTTCATTCAGGAGCAAACAACATTGTTCAAATGAAGTGTTGGAGCTTGTGCATACTAACTTGTGTGGTCCTTCTAGAATCAAAATTTTACAAGGAGATAGGTATTTCATGTTACTTATTGATGATTATTCTAGAATGATGTGGGTTACTTTCTTGAGGGAAAAATATGAAGCTCTAGAGAAATTCAAGATTTTTAAGGCTATGGTTGAGACAGAGATAGGTTTGAAGATTAAATGTTTGAGATCAGATAAAGGTGGTGAATTCACTTCTGGTGAGTTTAATTCTTTTTGTGAAGAACATGGGATAAAGAGACAATTATCTGCCTCGTAGACCCCTCAACAAAATGGAGTTGTGGAAAGGAAGAACATGACAATTCAAGAAGCTGCTAGGACTATGATGTTGGAAGGAAATGTTTTGCATATCTACTGGAGAGAAGATGTGAGTATTGTCGTTTACACTCTCAACCGGGTACATGTTAAAGGTGATACTGATAAGACTCCTTATGAGCTATGGTTTGGTCATAAGCCTACTGTTAGATACTTCAAAATCTTTGGGAGTAAATGCTATATCAAAAGAGATGAAGATATAGGAAAGTTTGATGCTAGAAGTGATGAAGGAATATTTCTTGGTTATTCTACTAAAAGTAAAGCCTACCAGTGCTACAATAAGATATTAAGGAAAGTAATTGAAAGTGATAATGTCAAGGTTGATGAAGACATAGTTAGATCATCTAGAACCTGTGGATATGATTGATATGATTAGAATGACAGTTCAGATATTTAGGAAAGAAAGTTCAGACTCCAAATCAAGTTCAAATCATTCTGGTGAATCAGGAAAATCAAGAGGAAGGAACTAGTGAAAGTGCATAAGTGAGATCATAAGAGCCTGAAGTTCAAGAATACCCTAAAACTCCAAGGTATGTAATACTAAATCATTCAAAAGATCAGATTATAGGTGATAAGAACAAAGGTGTTCAAACTAGGAGAAGAATTGCAGAAGAATATTGTTTGATCTCAAAGATTGAGCCTAATAGTGTCAATGAAGCATGCAAAGACAAACATTTGGTGGAAGCAATGAAAGAATAAATCCTACAAATTTAGAAGAATGATACATGGATTCTTGTTCCTAGACCTAAGGACAAAAATGTAATTGGAACTAAATGGGTCTTTTAGAACAAATTGAATGAGCAAGGTGAAGTTAGAAACAAAGCAAGACTTGTGTGTAAAGGATATTCTCAGATGGAAGGAATTCACTTTGAAGAAACTTTCGCTCTTGTTGCTAGGATTGAAGCTGTGAGATTATTTCTTGCTTATGCTGCTTACAAAAACTTCAAGGTTTATCAGATGGATGTCAAGTCAACATTTCTAAATTGTGAATTGGAAGAAGTGTATCTTGAGCAACCCGATGGATTTCAATTGACTGATCAGGGAGATATGGTTTGTTGGTTGAAGATAGCATTGTATGGACTTAAGCAAGCCCCAAGAGCATGGTATGCCAAATTGGATAAGTATTTGTTGAAGCTTGGATTTAATAAAGGTATTGCTGACAGTAATTTGTATTTCAATATTGACCATGCTAAAGATTTGATTGTTGAAGTCTTTGTTGATGATATCATTTTTAGAGCAGATGATAGTTTGTGCATAAGTTTTTTCATGAGATGCAGAGTGAGTTTGAGATGTCTATGATTGGAGAAATAAAATTATTTTTAGGATTGCAAATTACTCAGCTAGATAAAGGGATCTTTATATCTCAGTCCAAGTATGTGAAAGAATTGCTAAAGAAGTTTTGTATGGAAGATTCAAAGCCAATTGGTACACCTATGGTGACCAGATGTAAGTTAGCACAAGATGGTGATTCTCCTAAAGAAAATCATACTAGATACAGATCCATGATTGGTGGATTGCTCTATTTGACTCAAACTAGACATGATATCATGAATGTTGTATGCATTCTTGCAAGATTTCAAGCTAATCCTAAGGAATCTCATGTGACAGTTGTAAAGAGGATTTTTAGGTACTTGAAGGGAACAGTTGATTTTGGCCTATGGTATCCTAGAGAAGATGACCTTACTTTGAGTGCTTTTACTGATGTTGATTGGGTAGGAGATGTGGATGACACAAAGAGTACTAGTGGTGGTGCATTTTTCTTGGGAAAGAAGTTGATTTCATGGTTAAGTAAGAAGAAAAATGCCATTTCTTTATCTATTGTAGAGGCATAATACATTGTTGTTGCTAACAATTGTACTCAAGTATTGTGGATGAAGCAGATGTTGAAAGATATCAGAGTTGTGTATGATGAAACTATTTCTATACTATGTGATAATTCAAGTGCAATTAACATTTCTAAGAGTCTGGTGTTGCATTCAAAAACCAAGCATATATCTAGATCAAGTTTCACTTTTTGAGAGAGAAGGTAAGTGAAAAGGAAGTCAGATTGGAGTATGTGCCCACCAAGGAACAGATTGTAGATATCTTTACCAAACCCTTTCCTAAGGATACTTTTGAGTATCTCAGAGGTAATCTAGGGCTGATTACCCCTCCTAATCAAAATTAAGATGCATTGACTTGCATCGCACTGCGTATCTCATAGTCATATCTTATGATTTGAATTAATCTGCAGTGGTGGTCGCTTACTTAGAGTAGTCAAATTTTAGAAATGCGCCTCAGAAGGCCAGGAGGAAAGATACGCGATCTTTGTCATTGATCCCAAATGGAGAGAAAGATTCATGTGAAAACTCATGGAAAGAGTTAAGGAGAAAAGAGTCAAAATCTAAGGGAGAAAGTGCTAAGAGAAAGTTGTGTTGATGGTGTTTTTCACATCATGTATTGCCATCACACTCAAAGGGGATTTTGATATTGTTGATATGTGGTTGTCATTGATGTCAACACTATTGGAATTAATGTCTCTTTACAGGCTATATGTCAAGGATATTAAGAAAATTGTAATAAAATAAGCTGCAGGTTGTCAATGATGCAGTGAAGTTCAGCATGGTGGCTAGCTCAGTATATTGATGATAAGGGGTTGTAGATTAAAGGGTTTGTTGACAAGTATATATAGTTTATCCACATGAATTTTTAGAGGTTTGCATGAAGATTTGACTGAGTTATGAGTATTTGTGTTTCGACAGCTTGTTTTCATTGCTTTTAGTTGCGTTCTTGAAAGAAGGCGATAGTGCGGATTCTCTAGTAATTTGAGTTGTTGCACGCTTCTTTGGTGATTCAAGATGCCTCGTGGATGCTCTTCTAGATCATGCTCATCTATTTTGTACATCCGTGATTGATCGCTGTGCTCGTGGATTGGTGATTTTATTTTGTGAGTTCATTTTTCATGATCATGCATTTACAAGGTGATTGTAGTACGTTGTGGATCTTCAACCCATTTTCAAGGCTTCTTGTAGTTTGAGGATGCTATTTTAGTCCCGCATCTATGTTGTGCCCGACATTGTTTGCGCGCATTGAAAAATTGTTTCTATTTATTTGGGCCAGCTTCTTGTACACATTTTATATATTATTGACGCATATGTAGAAGATGCTATTCCTTTGTTACGGTGGATATATGATCGATTGTTTATACCATTTTGAAGGTACAAAAGTGGAGTGGTGTATGATGTGCGGAGTGATGCTAATACCGTTCTAATCTTCAAAAGGCAACAAAGTGAAGAGTTTGCGTGCTTAAACTCTAAACGCACAGGTTTCCTTTACAACCCGCAACGCTACATAGCGAGCCCTCAAAAGCCCTTCAAAATTTGCAGCCTGCGCCCAACCCGGCCTGGCGGGCCCGCCTCAACGGAGCGTATAACTCGGTATCGTAACTCCACCCAAGCTCTCTTTTCCCCTAACAGAGTTTTCACATAAAAAATCTTGGTGTTATGTGTGTTTCTGATGTGGTGATGGTTTATGCTTTCATGTTTATTTATTAGATCTAAGAATAAGTTTAATAAGTATAATTTATGTGACAACTAATTCATCCCCCCTCTCAGTTGTTTTCCCTTGTGTTGCCAACAAAACAAACCTATAATATTGATTGTAGTCAACTCTTAAATTAAAATGAATATTTATAAGAGATATGTGGACATTAAAAGTTTAATAACATTCCCTTCAAACACATACATGAGACAAGTCAATAGTTGGGAAGAGTCCTATTGTTTGTATAGTATTTGTGGTTATAGGATTTAGTCTTCCAATATACTTATATTACATGTTATCAACAAGACCTCTGAAGGAGCTAGAGTCGCTACCTAAGGGAATAAATATGCTTATCATCATATGGCTTCTTCACAGTATGTGTTATCTTCTTTTGATCTTTCTCATCATATGGTTTCTTCACAGTCTGTGTTCTCTTCTTTTTAGCCTTGTGTTATGCCACCTATTCTGATGGGAAAAAATACTTACATGAATGTAATTGGGAAAGGATCTATTGCTATTGGGGATGGAACCTTCAATGATGTTTTTTATGTACCTCATCTTTCAAACAATCTTCTTTCCATCTATCAGATCACTCATGGTGGAGCAGGGAAGACTGTGGAATTCACACCTGATTCAGTTATCATTAGAGACTTGGAGAGTAGGGAGATCATTGCTACTGGGATGGTTGATCATGCATCTTGGTTGTATACCTTATCGGACTTTGCACCTAATGATGATTATGATCCTTTAGCTGTTGATCACACTCCTAGTGTAAGTTTTGATTTTGAGGAGAATTTTGGCTACTTGAATCTTGGTATTCTCATATCAGATCCAGTTATTGAGCCTTTCATTCCTTCTCCTCCATCTACTATTGCTTCTTAGGATACTTGTGTTGCTACATCCTTGGTTACTTGTGATTCAATGCAACGAGATGTACATTATCTTCCATACATAGCTACTTGGGATGACTACTTGGCAGACATTGCAGGTTTGTTTATAAAGTCTCATATTTCAGATTTGGGAGACACTCTTCATGACATTCATCTTCTCTTTGATGAAGTTGATTCTTCTTCAATTGTTATGGAGGAACCTTTGGATCATCTTGTTCATTCTCCACATGACCATTCATCACAGTTTGACATGATTGTGGATACTTTTGAGCAGCATTTGGAGGAGGCATTTTTTTCTTTAGAGGAGATAGTTGAGTCTTTGGATTTTGTTCTACATGCATCTCTACTAGGTTTTGGATTGTCATCTTCATCTATGTGACCTAGAACACCTAATTTGGTGGTGGAAACTTTCGACATCGACATGGAGACACATGAGCAGTTTTCAGAGACTTCATACATTTTGTACTTTCTTCCCTTATACTCATTTCAAGAATGGGAAGATGTTCTTCATACACCATTGGTTTTGTTTCTTCCTAAGGGGAGGAATGTTGTTCAGGGAACGTGGACTATTTTCTACATCCAGTTTCAAGCATCAACCATTGGTACAGTTGACTACTTGAGGGAAGGCTACATAGTCTTTCTTCTCCTTTCTATTTTGGAGGGGACTTATTCCTTGCATGGAATTCTTCTTATGTTGGGAAAATTGAATTTTTTCTCCCTTTTGGGGAGGAGTTTTGTCCCACTAGGTTTGCTCCTTTTCTCCAGTTGTGAGCGATCATTTTGTACATGGGTACCTAACATGGCCTAGTAATTAGGACCCATTTTTGTGTCTTTTCACCCACCTAACCTATGTTTAAGGGGGGTGTTAGTGTATGCTTTTATTTATTTATCTTTCCTACACATTAGTAAGCTTGATTAGGTTATATTAGAATGGTTAGGATGAGGACATGTGGCATAAATCCATCATTCACATGTGTCACTCACACCCACTTTTGGGTAGTTGAATGTCACACCCTCTTTTGGACTTATTTGCCACCTCCCCATAACCATTTTTTGTCTTTACCTGAGTAGGAATAACCATGTATTTGGCATTTACCAAGTAGGTAAAACCTCCCACCTATTATGGGTAAAGGGAGTTATTATTCCTCTTGGTTTTATTTTCCTCTATTTTTATATATAATCAATCCTCACCTCTCCCTATGCTAAGTTCACTAGTTCACTTATTCAGAAGTGCTAGTTCAGTGTTAGGAGAGTGTTGATTTTATTCATCTCTGGGTTCTTGTCTTGCTTTCCTTCAGTCACTTTGATCTTGGGTGGTTTCACAACCAAATCTAACACAAATAAATGGGTAATGAGTGTAATATAATGCTATTATTTGAAGGATTGATTAAGGTATTTAACACTAGAAGAATAAAAAAGTGAAGCACCAATGTACATTAATTTAGGTCATATGCAAAGACACAAATAATAGTAACCATGAAATAATATATCATAGCATGATATAGGATGAAATTATAAAAATTTCTCAAGTGTCTAAATAAAAAATATGATATTTCACAAATGACAATGAATTATGAAATATCTAAAATTTGTAGAATTTCAAATAGTTTTGTGTGCATTGAATCAGTCAAACTCATGGATGTGGAAATAACAATTTAATTGCAATCATAGCAACATGGATATGTGATGTGTATAACAGGATAAGAAGCAATAGGGGAATCTATGCAATGTGCAATGCCTACTAGCAAACTACATTCATGATTTTGGAAGGTGGTACTATAGCATCAACAAGTGGTAACTAAGTTGTCTTTCAAATTTCATTGGTTTAGATAGCTGCATTTAGAAATTGAAAGTAGGAATTAGTTGTGTGAAGAAACAGTTAAAAGGAAAAACCATGAAAATATTAGAAAAATAAATCCTTAAGTATGAAAGAGAGGTGAGATGAATAAAATCTTATGAATGTCATTTCAAGTGCTTTTGGCAGGCCAGCAAGGCTAGGACCTTGTTGTGTGCCTACCTATGAAAGATCAATACTTGTAGAAGAAGAAGATCCTGAATTAAAGTTGTTTGATTTTAAAATTAATCAGTGAAATGAAGATAAAAGATAGAAAATTATGAATCTAATCTCATTGAAGAATTGGATGTCCCCAACAAAAAAACATTGTGTATTGATGAAATATTATAGATTTTACACCGAAAGATTTTGCACTTATGTAGACCTAATTTTAATTTAATAGATTGAAGTGTAGTTGGCATGCATGCGTGGAATACAAAAGATTAGTTGCATTGTTAATGGTAGTCAATAGAGGACTCTACATTTATGAATTATGGTGTTAAGTCTTTGACTAAACAAGAGACATCAACTGATAAAACCATTCAAATCTGACGACATTCCCACATGTAAATAATATCACAGAAAGAAAATAGAAATAATATAAGACTAAATAGGCACCTCACTGATAAACAAAACCATTTCTATATTTCAACATCAAAAGGAAATAGGTCAAGAAATTAAGGTTCTTACCTCTACGCCCAAAAAATATGCTTGCAGTGCTGTAGAATGTCCAAAGGGATTAATCTGCCATCCAACTAGTGGAGTTTTGTTAAATTGTTGCTTGATAAAATGATGTCCAAGAGTTGTCTGATCAATCATGTCAATATAATGTATTGTTGCTTTATCATGCATACACCAGCCACCATTCTAGAAGTACAAATAGTAGACTGTATCAATAAATTACCAGTGATTATACAAATAAAGCCATCTTTAGACCTGTACAAAACTATAAATTACACAAATTCAAGTTGTCCTCCATCAATTAGCTTCATCACTTGTTTCTATCTTTCCTCACTTTTCTCCCTCCACCATCTCTAGAAAAAATCCTACCACCACTAAAGATAAAAATTTATCAACAATAGGAAGCTACCAAATATAGTAGAAATAGTTTCATCTAAAAGAGAGTGAGTGGGTAGTATTTATCAACTAACACTAATAGTATTGAATTGGCCCACAAAAAATAAGCTATACAAATCTGAAGGCTAATTATTTACTGTGTAAGTGGAAGTTTCTCTTAGGATGGCTCAATTTTTTATCAAATTTTCCAATTGTCAAGATGGTATCTATTATCAACTCAAAATATCAACTAGAATGCAAACACTATTGATATCCCTTGATAATTAACTATATGAAGATAAATGCAACCTAAATTAGAGAGTGAATTTTCTTGTCTAGTGCAGTTCATTGCATTAAGCATGAAGAGAATCTTGATCTAGTGGGCATTGTTTAGCATTCATCAATTGAGTTTCAGGATTTTTATCTCCTTGGCTCATCAAGAACATGGTTTCCAGAGAAAACCTTATGGGCTATATTTTTCCCATTGATGGAAAAAAAATAGATTCATTTATTGATAAATATTCACCAAACAACAATAAATTCATACACATTACTGAAATTACAGATAGATATGTTTTTCTTCAGATAGTAGTATATGATATTTATATGGAAATAGTGACTAGTTGTTCTATACGTAATTATTAACTTCAAATCTAAACTTCCAATGAAAGTTACAACTGTCTCTTAGTGTGTTCTTGCACAAGTAGTGTGCTCAAAAAACAACAATTCAAGTTACATTTTATCTATTTTGAATGAAAAAGCATTCTAATGAGTGTTGAAAAATGTATAAGTATGTGTGCTCAATTTCTTTGTAGACATAGTCTAGAATCTTTTAAAACATCTTGTATAAGACATAAATTTAATAATGCTTTTAGATATTTTGATAACAAGAACGCATATCCATGTCATAAAACAAATTTTTTAACAGTGTCGACTTCAATTATATTTACATGAATTCAATACATCTAAAGGAAACCCATAGAACTTTACAATGATATGGATTTTAAAGAGCACCAATACAGTTTATGTGGAGCCTTCCTCTATCAACAAGACGAATTCCAATCTTGCGTTATCCATAACCTAAGTCATAAATCATTTCAAAATGAAAAAGAGAGATAAAATATAGAATTCTAGTCTAACTTGCTTGTTCTACATAAATAAATTTTCTGTTTGGATCCACTTGCACTGCCAAAACTAGGCTATCCAACACATTCTTCACACATGCTCCCTACACAACACCAAAACAGAGTTTAAGAAATAATATTGATATAAAAAGAGGGTTGTTGGGTTAAAAAAGAAAGTTCAAAGTCTATTACTATTTTTATTGGTATACCACTGCAAAAATTCTAAATAAAAATTAGAGATTCCTAACATTGCTAGTAGTTTTTAACCTGTAATATGAATGTTTCAAAGTTTATTAATTTCCCAATTTTTTCTAGATTATATCCTAATTGATTGAAAAAACCTTTATCTTCTAGTTTGCCAAGTTTGTAGGAGAAAGATTAATGCTACTATTTTACCATCTGCCATTAAATTCTTGCCAACATACCTAGTTTTACTATATTTAAAACCAAAATTCTTTGTGGTCCAAATGAAAATCTATATACTCGGTGATGTTTAATTCTGATATAAGTTCTACAATGTCTAATTTTAACATAAACTCTTTAATAATATTTTAATTTAAGATTTCATGCACAAGATTCTTGATGTGAATGCATGTTCTACATACTCATGATAATCGAATTGAATTGGATTGAATTTTTCACCATCATCAAATAATCTGTGCAAATGAAAAAACAACACAAATAATCCTTTGCTTGATAGTCTTAAAACTTGACACCATAATCCATTAATGACGTCTATACTTTAGTACATTGACAATAAATGAAAATTAGGGACTAACAAATGCTAAATTTCCTTATTAGAATGCCACACATTGACAAAAACACTTGGTGCCAAGACATGACTATATCAAAGAACATTACAAAGCCATGAAATATTTCCAATAGCAACAAAACGTTACCAATTGATGAAATGATTTTATACAAATTTATGCTTACAATAGGCTCATGGGCTTCAATTTTGGCCCATCATGAGATGTGGAGATTATTTATTCTTTGGAATACTTGGAATACTGTGTGGGAAGGTATCGAATAGCGAGTTACATTGAATTTATCAAAACTAGGAGTTATAGAACATCCTTCCAATTAAATACTCACATGGAGTGCATAGATTTGAGAAACTATTCATTTTGATTGTTATGACACAATCTATGATATATAAAGACATGTAAGAGGAGTTACTTTCTAATCTAGGATGTTGATCATGACCATGTGGCTTTGGATTTTTGCTATGGCTTATGTTTTTGACTCATAGTGTTGGGACCACTTATTTGCAATTGATATAGTTTTATAATTTTTTATGTGTATATAGCTATATGTTTTGTGTGTTGGTGACTTTGATGTCATTAAAAGGTACATTATAAATTTGAGAATCAAGATAATAAGATTAAAACTTAATTGTTGAATTTAAGACTCAATTCTTGAATTTAAATGTAATAAGATTGAAACTTGTGTATTTTAATTATAGGAAACTTCCTACCAAATTTATAATCAATCCTTTCAAGATTCAACTTTGTTTTGACACGTAGAAATACCTTAATGATTGCAACAAGTTGTAGACGACATGACCTTAAATGTTTTATTTCATAGATTTGTTGATACACTTAGTGCTTAACCTAATTTAAATACCATGAGTTTTTTAACAATTACAAAAAATCTCAAGTTTCACTAAACATGGAAAATAAACCAATGTGATGTTTGAAAGTCTTTTTATCATACAAATATATGCTTACAATAGGCTCATGGGCTACAAATTTGGAATTTATATATTTGATGAGCACGACATGCCTTTTGCAGCAAGCTTCTAAAATATTTATTCTTGCACTTAAAATAAACTCAACAAAGGTTTTCTTCAATAATTTTTTCTAAAAGCGAATTCCCACATCACATTGGTTTGTCTTAGGTAGAATCATTTTCCATTACATTTATTTTGCTGGAATCCCAAATATGGGCCAACTAGGCCACAAGTTGGACTTTTGTTGGTCACATTGGACTACAAGACAAATGCGGTGAGCTAAATCTCTTTGTGCTGAATACGAAAAAATTAAATCAATTTTTATTGTAGACACATAAAAATGGCCTCAACTTGTAAACCATATTTTCTATGACAACCACACTTCTCCCTCACATAATTCATTTATCTAATCATGTCCATTCCTCCATGATTATTTAAATAAATAAATTGTGTTTATTTATTTAAATGTGTCACTGATCAATCCTTATTTCTTCCATAACATTATCATTTATCCTTGAATCAAATAAACTTATTTATTTATCCCACATTCCATCCCACCAAATAAATAATTAAAATAACTAGCAATTGCACTTTAGGTGTGCAATGGGGTACGCCGAACAATTAGTAAAATAGATAAAGGGAGACATGGATGGATGGATAGAGAGAGGGAGACATGTCTAGAGATAAAGGGGGAGGAAATAGAGGTAGAGATGAAGATAGAGTGAGAGAGGAAGAGGGAGACAAATAGATAGAGAGATATAGGGAGAGGGAGAGGGAGAGGGAGAGGGAGAAGGAGAAGGAGGAGACAGAGATATAACTGAGAGAATTAGAGATAGATAAATAGAGATGGAGAGATGGAGAGAGTAGGGAGAGATACAGATATATGGGAAGAGAAAGAGAGAGATGAAGATATATGGGAAAAGAAAGGGGGAGAGAGATAGAGATAGAGATATATATAGGGGGATAGGGAGGGAGAGATGGGGAGAGATAGAGAGGGGGGAGGTAGAGAGAGAGGGAGGGAGAGAAAGGGAGAGAGATAAGTAGAGGGAGAGATAGAGAAGAGGGGGAGAGAGGGAAAGAGATAGGTTGAGGATGAAGAGATAGGAGAGGGGGAGAGATAGGTTGAAGAGGGAGAAAAAGAAGAGGGGGGAAAGAGGGAGAGAAATACATAGAGAAGGAGAGGGAGATAGCTCAAAGAGATAGAGATATATAGAGAAAGTGGGACACTAAGATATAGAGTGATATAGATGGTGAGATAGACTGAATATAGAGATAGAGATATAAGGAGATGTAGAGAGAGGAGGAGAGGGAGAGAGTGAAGAAGAGAGGAGGAGAGGGGGAGAGATAGGTAGAAGAGGGAGAAAAAGAAGAGGGGGGAAAGAGGGAGAGAAATACATAGAGAAGGAGAGGGAGATAGCTCAAAGAGAAAGAGATATATAGAGGAAGTGGGAGAGGGAGATATAGAGTGATATAGATGGTGAGATAGATTGAATATAGAGATAGAGATATAAGGAGATGTAGAGAGAGGAGAGGGAGAGAGTGAAAAATGGAGAGAATCAGAGATAAATAAATAGGGAGATAGAGAGAGGGAGAGCTAGAGATGTATGGGAAGAGAAAGAGAGAGATAGAGATATATCAACTATGTATGTTTTTATAGGGATCCAAACATGACTAAAACAAAACCTCTGAATGAGGAAGATAATTGGGCTCCATTACCAATAGGATCATGTTATGTTTGCAATAAAGAGAGGAAGGGATAAGGATAGAAAGAGGGAGAGATAGAGAGGAAGAGTGACCTCTTTAGGATAAGATTTGCACAAAGTCCTTTCAAGCCTTGAAGTAAAGATAAGTATATTATAACTTAAATGTGTCCCTATTGTATCAATGTGAAATCCTGTCAATTAAATGTGTATTTAGAAACCAAACTTACAATGTTTTCTACAAAAAAAAAAAATCTGAATTGAGCATAGGACCCAATGTGTATGTGTACACATGTAAATGTGGATTTAAATTTTAAGTATGTTACATTCAATTAAAATTATTCAACAAGGACCATTACTAAATTTCATATCAAAATAATGTTGACGTATTCAATTACAATAATATAATAAAGATCTACATTCAAATATGACAATTTCCAAATGAGTTTCTGATTTAGAAATAAATGGTTTCCAATTCAACTACATAAAATATATAAGTCAAATTCTGAAAAGCTTCAGTTTGGCCTACGTATCTAAAACAAATTTGACATAAATCACAAAATCCAATGTGCCATCACTTTGATTACATGGTGGGCCAACAAACAAATATCCAAGGGTGAAGGGACGAACCACCACCAGAAGCAGGCTGGACTTTTGTTGAGGACTGATCCTGCCACCGTTCTGTCCTACTCGAAAATAGTTATTATTATTTGTGCTATGTAGTTGCACTCCTGCAAGAAGTTCTGGTCCATTTTCCCGAGGCTTTGAAGTCTTTGCAGGTGAAACTTCCTAAGGTTTCCTAAGGTTTAGAAGGCCTTGTAGAGTCATCGGTCAAAGGTGCTACATTTTGTACAAGTTGTCCATGGGCAGGAGCTACCTTTGTTGGCTTATCACTGCCAAATAGGTAACCCAAGGAGATCTGACAACACCATTACTAACACCATAACCCATCTTTCAAATTAAAGATTGTACCAAAAATATAAGTAAGCAAGTGTTCCTTCGATGAATTATAGGATCTGCACAAAACTCAAAAGGGAAATTAAAGAATAAAGTTATGTCAACCAAAAAAAGCATGACAGATTTGTAAAGGGCCAAAAATACATGGTAAATTATAAAGGAAACATAAACCAAAATACAAAAACCTTTGTAAACAATTTTTTTCGCCAATTATATTAAATAAATAGGAAAATAGATCAAAATGTATATAAATAATAAGTGGAAATGCCATTTTAAATGCATATCAAATCTTCCACTAAAAAATACAGAAAGCCGATCTAACTTAGCACATTGGATACCATTTGTACTATATTCTACTGTAGAGCCTTTCATATTGCACATATCTAGTGCATCTATAACCCGCCATTGATAAAATGTTAGCAGTTTGAAAACAATAATAGGAAGAATAGTTACTGAACTGCAAGTGCCAATTTTACCTTGGCCCCAACATAGCTGAGTTTTCAAACAGTCGTTGCCAAAGTAAATTTTATGGCCAGAAATTAGCATACAGATGCTCTCTTCTTGCAATATATTGAAATAGTTCACCTCGGCAAAGGGCTCTATCATCTGTTATTTATTAAAAAATAAAGCCTTTGATTCTAAATACAATAGGGAAGTGCAGAATAGCATATTACTAACGAACATAAGAAGGATTATAAGATCTAGCTATGCCCACATCTGCCAAGCACTGATATATAGCATAGATGCTCCACAACACTGTTACGACTCTCATTTCCATCCCCATAGCCATTAAAAACTTCATTACAAAGATCTTAAATATAATCCAGTTCAACAGTTAATGGTCATCTTTAGAGTTCGTGTCATTAAGTTAACTGGGATGCCGTGATAAAATTGGCTACATGCACTCCGAACAATTATGTACGCCATAAATAGCATCCTTATCTTTTCACTAAAACTTAACCATTAAACTTAAGGTTAAAAATTGAAGTGATTTCAAACTTATTGAAAAGAAATAAAAAAGAAAGCGGTGAAATGTAAAAGTAGCAGGGCCACCAAACCCAGTCTTTTACATGTGGGTATTTCTAAATATATGCAAACGCCATTCGGCGAGAGAGAATCTGCTTTGCCGTTGAAGGAGTACACAACCAATGCTTCCATTCCCAAGTCTTCTAGCATTGAAATGAAATCAGCAACAATGCTACTCATATTCCCAAAATGACGAGTGTTTGCCATGCCGTGAAGCTCCAATATTCGTCGTTTCCAACTCTGATGCCGAAAGGCGAGTAAATTCAAACAATTGTGAGTAAATGCATCATTACTCATTCACCAACTCGTACTGATGCTTTCATTTAAAACGCCAAGTAGCCACGTTATCTAATGGTGATAAAATATTGAAAATGCTCGTAGATGTGTCAAGCTAAAACCTTGGGCGGGGATTTTAAAGGCGTGTCAAATCTGAATAATTTTTTTAAAGCACCGTACGAAATTTCCTGCAGTCGCCGTCTTGTATTGACAACTAACTCACTACTATTACGGCGCAACTTGCAGTTTGATATGATAAGGCTTTCCAATCAAGTATTCATACGGGTGAGAACTTAATGACTGCAACAAAAATGAGGAAAAACTAGGCGAAACAATTCAACAGCTACGATCACTTTGATCATCTCTTGGGAAGACGGAGCCGTTCATTAGATATTCTAGGTTGATCACTCTCAATACCGACGAGAAAGAGTTTGAAGGACCGGCAACCAATAGCGACGGGAAAGCAGCCAAAAACGGCAAAAAACAGCCAAAAAATGTTAGATTCACTTTATCGTTTTGCATTGATACGGACGGCGCGCTAATGAAGGTGCATTAATAGCGGTGAGAAAGTAAAGCGGACGGCGTGAGAAACGGTGATGGCGTGAAAAGGTGGGCGGAATATCAAATGGTGGACAAACATTCATTCGTCTCCAGCGTTTTCCTCATCGTGGATTTCGTAAATTAGCTTGCTCTACTTCATAGTGGATACGCTTTCGGTGTAAATTATAAATATTGTCTTTTGTCTCATTCCCAGTTATGAATTAAACCATTATTTAATTCATAAGTCAACATTCTTCCATAAATTAAATAATTTATATTATTCCAACTACCTATTTTTCTCCACCATTGACTTGATTGTCTCCAACTAAATCTCAACCCTTCATTTCAAGGATTTCCCTAATTTTGACCTAATGTTGCCCTAACTCTAATCCTCCTTATGACATTGATTCTTGGCCTTTGATCTTAGGGCTTCACCAAATTTTAATCCTGGCCATCCATTCTCAATTTGGAATTCTTTAAAAGGCCCTCTTTCAAGTCATTTTACACAACACAAGAGTTATACACAACATCTTTGAGAGCTTTTGAGTGCTTAAGCATACACATTACTTCAATATTTTGCTTGTCTTTAGCATAGGTTATAGTTGCACTTCAATTCTAAGGGCAAGTATACCATTTTCAACAAGATGGAGAAGGCCGATGGAGGTGAATCAGTGGAGGCTTGAAGACTAGGTAATGTTGTTTCATTCTTTTTATGCTTCTTGTTTCATTGTGCTCTATTGTTGATTTGGGGATTAAGTTATTATGTTGCTTGCAATTGAACTTGAAAACTTTTCTTCATTACATTTGGTGACCCTGACATTCCATTTTTGCATGTGGCGCAACGAAAATGATTTGATACCCACTTTGCTTTGATAAATCCTAATTCAAATCCCAGTAACTCTATTCTTCTCTTGGCATTCGCACAAAGTATTTATTTTCAGATTTGCAATCATTTCGGTAGTGAGATATGGGTTGTGAACTATTCATCACAAATCTATTTGTTAGAAATTGAATAAGTGAAATATGGGTTGCGAATATTCAGACATTTGTTGTGTTTTTGAAGCATCTTAAACAAATCTATCCATGTGTCTTTTGGGAATCATAACAGACCATGAGGTGACATTTCTCTCGAGGCATCTGTCAAACAGTTCATATCTCTTGTCTATGCTTTCAAATTTTGCTTGAATTAAGACAACACTTACATAGATGTTTGCTTAAACTTGATGCTTTGCTGAATTTAATGATAAATGATAGGAGAGAATGTCGTAATTTTTCTTTTCCTTATCTGTCCATATTTTCTCAATCGGCATCATTAACAGCACGACCCAATTTGTGTAGAATCTTGAGGCTATGTTTCTTCTGCAGAACAATAGTGTTTACTGCTATCCCACCGCTATTGCTTTATGCGCCTCCAACAGATTCCTCACAAGTATTGACTTTTCACTTCTCCAGTTGGGCGAGCTAAAACTTGAAACTGGTTTCTGCTCTTCCACACTTTTCTCTGCTACGGTTAGAGCCATCGTACAACTATATTTAAGGGTGCTTTGAACAAATTTGTCAACCCCAACCACTACTGCTTGTCGACACCCATCAGCTGTCTGTTCTTGGATTTTGAAGTGTTGAAGTTGAAAAATTCTGCAATGTATTGCCAGTGTCATAACTTTTCCTCAGCAACTCATACAATTCATTGAGCTGAGAACGACGCTTCAGCAGCTCGAGTCAATTGTCATAAATTCTGAAACGGCAAAGTGCAAATAATAAATTCTGGAGCGGCTGCAAGTTGGCTGAACCCACGAAGTGCATTCATTACGTTGAACGCTGGTTGTTGGCTGACCACACGTAGTGCATTCATTAATTTTGACAGTCTTAGGAGGGGGCGGCTAGTAGTCTTTCTTGACAAGATGTTGCAAATCTTTTTCCCCATCTCATTTTATCACATTTTTTCTAAAGAGAAATTAATGCAATATTGATAAGAGTGTTTATCAGATTTTGAAAATCTCTTATATTTCTCTGGGGTCGTTGATTTCATCGGCGGTCAAGTCATATCTTTATTGCCCTGTCCCGACCCTCTATTGCTAGTCCAATCTTTTTTGGCTTCACACTGGTCGCCTGGTCATGGCAGTCAGATCAGTCTGTTGGTAAGACACAATTTCAGATTTGTTGCATTTGAAGAAAGCCACCCAGCAGTAAATGCGCCAGCATCAACACTTTCCTTCATTCGCCAAGACAAAATGGTGTGCTACT